>CM059193.1:2774730-2952092 GCA_030323885.1 Branchipolynoe longqiensis | reverse complement strand
ACAACAGCTCATTTCACTTCAAATGGTCATATACAATGTCTTCATTAAGTTGAAGAGATTTATTTCAATTTTTTTTTTTTTTTAATTATGAAATAGTTAACCTTTTCTGGAGTCATTATATATATAAATATGTATACGTGTGTATACATATATGTATACACACGTATACATATTTATATATTTTTTAATATATTTATATATCTAATGTCCTAATGTCTAGGCTGTCTCGGGAATATTATGAATATCAGGTGGCAGAATAAGATCCCAGACAATGAAGTCTTAGAGAGGGCAAAAATGGTCAGCATTGACTGCATGGTCATGAGAGCACAACCTTGGTGGGCTGGCCATTTAGTCCGTATGGATGAGGACAGAATACCAAAAGCTCTCTTCTACTGTGGACTTGTAAAAGGACACAGAAATCAAGGTGGTCAGAAGAAAAGGTTCGAGGACTGCCTTAAATACAACCTGAAGAAACGTAATGTCAACACTACAACCTGGGAAATAGTGGCCAAGGACAGGAGTTCATGGCGTGCTTCTATTCATAAAGGCACAATGCGGTTTGAAACTGATCATATATATCGCAAGCTAAACAAAAGCGTCATCCAGCGGCATGTGGCAGTTATCAGTTAAAAGTGAGTTAAAAGTGTTGGGTCAATAGTGAAGGATAGGGCTGGGAGGACACCCAAGCTCACTTACTTGACACGTAATGGGCTGTCACATTATGACGCTTCTCGCCAACGTGCGTCGACGTATGTGATTTTTTGGCGGAAAATTGGGAAACGTCAGAAAGTACGTGCGAGTTAGGCGCGTGTTGGTATTCGTTGATGGACGGCGACGGTCGACGGCACACGTCATCGGATCGCCGAAGTTTTGTGCTTGCACAAAACTTTCGACAACGGCCAACAACGCGCGGGTGTCAACATTATGGCGACGTCAGAAGCACGTTGACATCGCTGGAATAACGTTAGGCACATGCCGCACGGGCATGAGGGTCGTTGCCCCAAACTGTTGCTTTGTTGTTTTACATCCTAGCTACATTTAAGGCCATATCAGGACGGCGCGCCAAACTTTTTTGGGTTTTTTCGCACAACGTCGGCCGCACGCTACCAATACTTTGTACTGACACAGACAAGTTTGACATTTCTCGACGATTAAAAGTGATTTTGCATGTTGATGGCGCGCCGGCGAGAAGCGTCGTAATGTGACAGGGGTATAAGCTGACGCTGTGACCTGGTTTGCTATGTCGCAGCTTCTGCCTTTATGAGGGACCAGCAGAACTTGGAAAACCCAAAATAGTGCAGAGCGCATGTTTACAGTGAATGAAAATATGCATCTATCCTAGCACCCTCTCATCCCCCCCCCCCTACAAATGTAGCCCTAGTATCCGCAATGACCCCTCACCCCACCCCCCAGCCCCTACCACATGGTGACTGTAGCGACTATGCTGACCCCTGTTTGCCAAGAAGTAACAACAGGTGGCAGCACGCTAGCAGGAACAATCCCTAAGGTGGTCTGTTCCACCTATTGCTAATGGCCACCGTCCCCCGAGGGAGGCAATGTGCTACACGACTGGGCAGGGACAGCTCATTCCTATTTTCACTGTAGCGGAATAAACCAGAGAGCGCCCTGGGGTTTGAGGCTATCTCGATGTTACTTCTTTATTCCTCAAGTGGAGTAGGTAAATCACACAAGCATCGCAGCAGCACTGGTAATATCAATATCGGATATGGAAGATGGATCCAACAAGATGGGCTCCAGACTGTGTGTCTACCTCTGAGCTCTGTAGGCATCTCGGTTATTGTTTGTTGGTGTTGTTTTGTAGAGTACTTACTGGTGAGGGTGGGTGGGGGGTCGGTGTAATGCCAACAGCAACGTGAACTCACCTGGAGAAAGAAAATAAAGCAATATAATATATTTATTATATTATCTCTTATTCTATGCACTGCCGCCTGCGCCCCCTATGACTGGTGGCGCCGCCACCGGCGCTTGCCGTCCGTGCCAGACGCGCGGGGGGAATTGATATATAATATATATATATATTATATATATATTATATATATATTACATATATATTACATATATATATATAATATATATAAATATTTAAAATTCCAGTGACATATAATTACAAGTATAATTAATCAGAATTATTTTATTATATTATCCGTTATTCTATGCACTGCCGCCTGCACCCCCCCCCCCCCCATGACTGGTGGCGCCGCCATCGGCGCTTGCCGGCACTACCAGACGCGCAGGGGGAATTTATATATATAATATATATATATATATTTAAAATTCCAGTGACATATATTTATGTGATGTATAATCATTTTACAAGTATAATTAATCGGAAGCTTTCACTCCAGTTATCTATCTAGCCGAAGTCACCTACTGTAATGTTCTTAATCTTATTATTGTTGTCATTGACGACACAACCTCAGGCCGATTGTTGCCCCCTCCCCCCTCCGTCTTTTAACGCGGTAACTTGTCTGGCCACGCACAGTCATTCTGCCCACGATGTATAAATATATATTCGTTGGTTGTTGGAGTTTTACATCCTGGCAACATATAAGGTCATATCAGGACGGAATTCGACTTGTGACAGTGCGCACTCATGCTGACTTCATAGTGCTGCCCCATTGGGAAAATCAGGCCAACTGCACCATGACCTGATATCCCACTTAGTCACATTATCCTGACACTGAGCTAGCCAGTCCTTGCCCTATCCTATTAATGCTGAGCACCTGGCTAGGAAGCGACAAGTATCAATTTGATAAGTCATTGGTTTGACTCGACCGAGAACCAAACTCCTGACATTCCGCACGCGAGGCTCTCGCTCTACCGTTTCGGCCAGTGCATTCGGTTATTTATTTATACATATATAATATACACAGTAAGAGCTATCTATCTATATATAAATAGCGCTTAAAGGTGATTATATCAATACGTGACGTCTTGTCATGTGACGGCGCGAGGAGCCACCTGGCGGATGGGCGCCGCACTATGGCTCCACAAAGGGTGACAGGCATGCGCACTGCAGGGGACGCCCGGGGTAGATTGCTTCCGCCCGCAGATCTCTCAGCGTAGGCCCTCACTCTGCAATCGCAGCCCTTCCCTCTCCATGCTTATAGTATATCACTCTCTAATCGCTTCATCACCTTCAACCAGGTGGACAGCGCTATAAGTTTGAACAAGCATGCATTTGAGAAGTCATCTTGTCATATGTCGTTAGATCAATTATGCCCCAGTCACACTACTGCTTGCGACCTCTTGCGACCAGTTTCCGACCACAAAAAAGGGTTGGTCGCAAAGGTCGCAAGTGGTCCAAAGTGGTCACCATTTTGGTCGCAAGGAGGTTGCAGCTACTGCACTAAAAACCTCCTTATGACCAAAATGGTCGTCGAGGTCACCGACCATTGCTTTGGTCGCAAGGTGCCCCATGACTGTGAGTGCTTTGGTCCAGAGTGGTCGTAAGCCATAGTGTGACTGCGCCATAGTCATCTGTTACTGTTTGTTTGGTGGGCTTTTACGTCCTGGCAACATCTGAGGTAATATCAGGACAGGGACCGACGTGTGACAGAACGCACTCGTGGCAACCTTATAGTACTTCCCCACTGGGCGACTAGGCTGATGGCACCATGACCCGATTTCCAACTCAGTCACATTATCCTGATACTAAGTAAACCAGTCCATGTCCCATCCTAGTAACGCTGAGCGTCAGGACTGGTTGCTCAATGTCAGGATAATATGACTGAGTGGAATATCAGGTCATAGTGCTGTTGACGTGGTCTCTTAGTTGGGCAGCACTATAAAGTGGCCATGAGTGCGCACTGTCAGAAGTCAGTGCCTGTGCTGATATGACATTAGATGTTGCCAGGACGTAAAACTCCAACAACCAACCAATCAACAGCTGGAAGATCAGTGCCCTGGTGTACACTGAGATGAATAAACACATTCAACAACAAGAAAACTCTTCTTTTTTTAAACATCATATGCCTTTGCATTGTAATACATTTGTATTGTTTCAATTTAAGAAGAATGAAATGAAACCTTGTTAAAAGTGCCCATATTGTTTGTGTTCATGTCATTAAGCGGAGGAAATTGAACGGAATGAATGAACATAAAATAGAATAATTTCATTAAAATTTGTTTGATTGTTTGATGAGTCACTGTGGCATGATTTCTTTTTTAAACACGCGTCAAATACATGGTTTCACACATGTTTGACCCGAGTCATTGAGAGCCCTAATACAGGCCAGGTAATACCCCAGTCACACTACAGCTTGCGATCACTTTGCGACCACCTTAGACCAAAGAACCCACTCACTAGTGACGTCCTAGTGACCAAAACAATGGTCGCCGATGTCTGGGCGTCACTGCTGACTATGGGTTCTTTGGTCTAAAGTAGTCGCAAGCTGTAGTGTGACTGGGGCTTCAGTTGATTGAGTGATTCCTTAAAGCTGCACTTTTTTTTTTTTTTTTTTTTTTTGGTCCATTAGTTGTTTAAGCAGGGGAAATTTCAGTCATAGACGACTGGTCTTCCTCATTCCACTGCTGGTCGATAGAAAGCCCGAGCCTCACTTTTACCGACTCAATGGATTTTTAACCTCCCACACCACATAGACATGGTATGAGAGCAACCGGCCTTTGATAACGCTGTAAGTTATACACAGTGGTGGAAATCCAAATTGGCAGAGCTGGGGGCATAGGGAATCGAACCACTGACCTTCAGATTAGGAGTCTGACCTAGAAAAAAGTCAGACACTCTAACCACTCCGCCACAGAGAATGCCAAATTGTCCGATGAAATCATAAAACTTTCTAAACCAAAACACTTTTCCACATTTGATTCTACATATCCAACTTACCTCCTGATGCACTTATTAAAGATGCATAGAGCGATGAAAACTCTAAATTTCAAAACTAAAACAATTATCTGGATTTGATTGTACTTATTATCTAACTTAGATATTAATGCATTTAGTAAGGATTTGTTGCCACATTGAAGGGAACGCTCGGTAAATTAAATAGAACCTATTAATGTAAAAGCCTATGGTGTGGCGAGTTTTGGCATGCTTGGCAAAATTAATTTGCATGTTTGTACTTCAAATATCTCAAAAGGTAGCCATTTAAAATAAAAATTACTTCAAACTAGAGTAAGGTAGATTAACAATCAATTTAATATATTTATCTCAGAAAAATTACAGAACTCAAAATCATCGAACTATGCAACTCTAAGCAATTACGACACCACTCAAAAGGAAAACCAAATCTAAGTACCATTTTATAACACCAGGGGTTGAGAGCTATTGGTGCTGTCATATTATACCCCTATCACACTACAATGTTTCTCTCCAACGCGCGTCCACGTGTGTTAGTTTTTGGCAAAATGTCGAGAAACGTCGGGAAATGTTAGGGGGACGTTATGCGAACGTCGGTACACGTCGGTACACTATCCTGGATGTCGACAGTCGCCGGCGGAAGCCGGCGCGCGTAGTTGACCGCTCAATCTTTTAAGCGTATCAAAAAACCGCGACGATCCACAACGTGCGTCAACGCGCGGGTTCCAATATTATGGCGACGTCAGAAGGACGTCGACAGCGCTGGAATAACGTTATGCGAATGCTAGGCAGTCGCCGCGTGCGCGTGACGGTCGTTCTTACACATTGCGCCAAACTGTTGCATTGTTGTTTGACGTCCTAGCTACATCTAAGGTCATATGAAGATGTCGTGCCAAACTTCTTTTTTTTTCCTCACGCGTCAACACCCGTTGGCCGCGTGCGAATAACGCGCCACGCTGACGCCAAACTTTTTCCCCAAACCGCCGAAAAGTTGGACGTGTCTCGACGCGTAGAAGATATTTTGCGCGCTGACGGCGCGCCGGCGAGAAGCGTCGTAGTGTGACAGGGCCATTACGATGCTTCTCGCCAACGTGCGTCGACGTGTGTGATATTTTGGCGCAAGGTCGGGATACGTCAGGAAGCATTACGCGCGCGTTAGGCACGCGTTGGTATTCGTTGATGGACGGCGACGGTCGACGAGGGTCAGCGGCGCGCGTTAGGGGATCGGCGAAGTTTTGTGCTTGCACAAAACTTTCGACGTGCGACGACGTGCGGTTGCCAGCATGATGGGGACGTTGGATGCACTGGATTAACGTTATGCGAATGTTATGCACACGCTGCGCTCGCGTGATACGTCCGGATCCGTCAGGAAGCATTACGCGCGCGTTAGGCACGCGTTGGTATTCCCACACGTTGCGCCAAACTGTTGCTTAGTTTGTATGCTGTGGTTTTACGTCCTATCAACATCTAAGGTCATATCAGGACGGCGCGTCAAACTTTCTTTTTTTTTTTCTCACAACGTCGGCCGCACGCTACCAATACGTTGCGCTGAAGCCGAAAAGTTTTATAGCCCTGTCACATTACGACATTTCTCTCCAACGCGCGTCGACGCGTGTCACCTTTAGGCGAAACGTCGGGAGACGTCTGGAAGCATTAGGTGTGCGTTAGGCGCGCGTTGGTACACATCAGTACACTTTGATTGACAGCGATGGTCATCGAGGAATGCTGGCGCGCGTTGTGGCGTGTCAAAAGTTTTGTGCATGCACAAAACTTTCGACGACCAACAACACGTGTCAACGTGTGGGTGCGGACGTTATGGGGACGTTGCTCGGACATCGAGACACGTTAGAAGCGCGTTGGACGAACGTTGCTCGGACGTTGCTTAACGTCGATATTTTTTCCAACGACTGTGAGCGTTCCATCAGTGCGTCGGTACCGTTCGATCGAAGTTTGCATAACAATTAACATGTAGCAGACGCGCTCTTGGCATTTCTCCAGCGTTTCTCGACGCGTTGGATGTGTTGGCCGCGCATCTGGCGCTCGCTTAACATTGGCGGGCATTGTGCTAACGTTTTGTGAACGTTTAGCGAACGTTTCATCAGCATTTTGGGTTTGAGTATATAAAGGTAGGGACAAGAACAATAATGTTGTGTGTAACACTCTGTGGACAATGTCCTATAGAAGATGTCCACTCTCAACACGCCCTCTAATGATAGTGACAAGAACTATAATGTTGTGTGTAACACACTCTGTGGACAATGTCCTATAGAAGATGTCCACTCTCAACACGCCCTCTAATGATAGTGACAAGAACTATAATGTTGTGTGTAACACACTGTGTGGACAATGTCCTATAGAAGATGTCCACTCCCAACACGCCCTCTAATGATAGTGACAAGAACTATAATTAAGTAACAGAAGACGGGACCTTAATTGTGGGCCAATACATTTTTATTAAATAATAAAAATTCTTACATCCCGAAGGAGTTATCAACATTTTGTGAGGACAATTCGGATGTTAACAAGTATACGTCAGATTTCTTAAGTCATACATAATAGAATCAGAGATCGCTCATTGACACAGTCCGATCCACATTAAGCACAATCAGGGAGCTTCAGTACTCATCCAAGGGAGGGTGGGAAGGTAAGAAATAGTGGAACCTCTCTCTCCGACTGATGATGAGCAAGTGACAGTTAGAGATACCTGTGTTCCACCTGACCAAAGGTAGTCTAGGTAACGAGATGCAGCAGGGTAGCATTAAACTATGGCAGGCCGATGTGATCCCGTTTCTTTGTTATAAATTAAACATGTTACTTGCAACATATCCAATGTTGTGTGTAACACACTCTGTGGACAATGTCCTATAGAAGATGTCCACTGCCAACACGCCCTCTAATGATAGTGACAAGAACTATAATGTTGTGTGCAACACACTGATGCCGTAATCGATTAACACGACCTGAGCGACTCGGGTCACCCGAGTCATCAGAATTTCAAATTGAACACTGCGAGTAGAGTCAACAAATACATGTGACATGTGCAAAAGGATCCGACCCAAGTAACCCACCTCCTAGCTGGGGTTGGCTACGAGCGATGACGTCACATTTGCGCTGGTACCGTCCTGCAGGAAAACAGCTACCAGTACCAGTCATACATGTTTTTTTTAAAGAATAACTTAGATTAATGAAATGGAAATATAGCTAAACTAGGCCATCGGATGAAGTTATGATTAAACGAGGAGTTCGACAGGGGTGTGTATTGTCACCATGTCTATTTAACCTGTACACAGAGATGATTTTCAGACACATTGAAGATTGCAAGGGAGTGACAATAGGTGGCATGAACGTCAACAATCTTAGATATGCCGATGACAGTGTAATACTAGCAGACAGTGAGAAAAACCTACAAGATATAGTGAATAGAATCAATAAAGCTGGAATACTATTCAACATGAAGATGAATGCCAGGAAGACCAAAACAATGGTTAAAAGTAAAAAGACAGATAAACCAAATATCAATATAACCATAGATGGCACAAACATAGAACAAGTATCCGAATTCATATATCTCGGACAAAAGATTACAAATGATGGGAGATGTGAGGAAGAAATTAAAAGAAGGATAACAATAGCCCGAACAACATTCTCCAAAATGTATAGAGTGTTAACATCAAGTAAGATATTAATACAAACAAGGAAGCGTATTCTTCAGTGTTATGTGTGGTCTACTCTAATGTATGGGGCAGAGACATGGACAATCTCTAAGAAAATGTACAAACGTTTAGCAGCATTTGAGATGTGGACTTATCGAAGGATGATGAAAATATCATGGACAAAGAAGATCACCAACAAAGAAGTTCTCAGAAAAATTAAAAATAAGAAAAGCTTGTTTGCCACTATACAGACAAAGAAACTTATTTATTTTGGCCACATCATTCGTCAGAGTTCAATATACCGTACATTGTTGGAAGGGAAGGTGAATGGCAGCAGAGGGAGAGGGAGACCAAGAACATCATGGTTTACAAATATTTCACAGTGGACAGGCTTGAATTATTCACAGTCTATCAGAACAGCACAACATCGGGACAAGTGGAGAACCATTGCATCCAACCCTCGACTAGAGGATGGAACTATTGATTGATTGATTGAGGCCATCATAAAATACTTTTAATCCTATTTTGCTGTAGTTTTATCGGTTATTTAAAAAAAAAAAAAAACTTGTCCACCCGAGTGCGGAGAAGCGTATTCGATTATTCGACCCGGGTCTGTAGGATGTGTGCATGCGCCAAAAAGTGGCTCGGGTGACCCGAGTTGATTAATCGATTACGCCCTCTGTGGACAATGTCCTGTAGAAGATGTCCACTCTCTAATGATAGTGACAAGAACTATAATGTGCGTAACACACTCTCTGGACAATGTCCTATAGAGGATTTCCACTCCCAATTCGCCCTCTAACGTTGTGGGTAGTAACTCACTGCGAATGCTCCATGGGAAAGGTCTACAACAGATCATCGAAATATCGACTTGAATTTGCTCAATACACAACCCAGAATTCTAATATAAAGCCTGAACCTAAATATCAGGTCAACAACTATATTATATAACACACATACATAGTCTGAGCGACATTTTTCTGGTCTCTGGAAAGGGGGGTGTTTTGACCATTTTGCAACTCAGCAATTTCTAATCAGAACAATCGGTGAACTGTTAATACGAAGGACCCTGCAGCGGAAGTTGAATGCAATTACTGTGCGCATCGGTCGTCGATAAGTTATGGGGACGGGACGTATTTATCCTAACACTAAATTGATCAATTATGTAAGGCTACCATCAATACTTCTCTAACCAGGAGGCTACTAGTAGTAAATCCACCAGCCTCAACCCTAGTCCACCACGGCTTTAAAGAGGAGGGTAACAGGATGCTGAGATTCCATTAAAGATCTGGTCACGTGATTTCACCATATATTCGCAAGATACTTACTACATGTCTCGTACAAAGACCACGTTGCCAACAAGGAAGATCCAGTGGGTAATTGGACCACACAAAGATCTGACGATCGTAAAGAGATGCAGACTGCAATGGGATGGCCATATTTCCTGTTCGCCAGGTCTGGCCAAAAACCATCTTGCAAGGTGCAGTGAAAGGGGTAAGATAAGAACACAAGGCGGGCAAAGGAAGAGGTGGGAAGACAACATGAGGGAACGGACAGACCTAGAGTTTGGCAAGTCCCAGAGGGCAGTGGAGAACTTGAGAAAATGGGTTGCAAAGTCATCTGTAGTGCCCCAACGAACCTCCTGGTAAAGGGATTGATGATGATGATGACTATGTAGGCTATGTATCATAATGAAAGATCACACTTAGAATGGTCTATTTGAGCTCGAACCCAGGAGGTCAGGTATGTTCCGAACCAGTAGATTCTGAGTAATCCTTGGCTATTTATTAGTAATAGTGTTGTGACGTCACACAGGGAGGGGTGGTTACAAGATAGACTCAAAATCAATCGAATTTATTATTTTAAGTCAGAGGGTTTTAAGAACTTTCCGAGTCTGTAATGTTCCCTATCGTGCGGCACTGAGGACAGTCATTAGGGTTAAATGCCACTAATAGCCACCGCTTGACCACAGAGATCCTCAAACCATAGTTGGGCAATACATAATTTCTAGAGAATAGATTATTTCCAACTATATAAGTGATGATGACCATGATAATAATTGTGAATAAGTCAAGCTGTTTTGATCATGTTACAGGCCCTTTAAAGGCCCTGTCACACTACGACGTATGGCGGCGGCATATGCGTAATGTGGCGTAATAATTTGAGAAACGCCAACCTTTTTGCACTAGGGAGATCCCAGCGACGTATGAAACGTATGCGTAGCCTATGCCTAACCTATGACAGCGTATGCAAAACGTATGACGACCTATATGCGGCGTACTGGGACGTTTGTTGACAGTTACAGGTGACAGGTCTAGCGTATGAGTAACCTAGGTTTAAAATTTTGAACATGCACAGAATTATTTTTGGCAGCTCGACCTACGCCGACCTATGACGACCTATGAAAAGCGTATACGATGTATGTCCAACCTATGACGGCGTATGCCGACGTGTTGATCGAAAAGCACATACGTCGACATATGCTAACGCTATACGTCGTAGTGTGACAGCCCCTTAAGGTAAATAAAATGACTTGCTAATAGCTATATGTGTCATGCCTAATACCCCAGTCACACTACAGCTTCCGACCACTTTGCGATCACTTTAGACCAAAGAACCCACACTCACCAGTGATGCCCAGACATCGCCAACCATTGTTTTGGTAGCAAGGATGTCAGGGGTGAGTGTGGGTTCTTTGGTCTAAGGTGGTCGCAAAGTGTTTGCAAGCTGTAATGTGACTGGATGCTGTAACAAACCACAATGGGATGGGATCCTCTCCCACAGGCCTGTATGTCATCTGCGTAGATGTACATAGTAGGCTAAGTTATCATATACAGGTTAGGAAAAAACATGAAAATTTAAAAAAAACTAATATAAGAAACAACTAACTTCCAAATCCGCAAAGGTTGCCCGAAAGATCCAGTAAAAGACTCCAGATGGCGGGACCAGACCATTCCTGACCCAGCTGCCAGCTTTGATAAACAAGCAGCCCCATCTAGGGAGCGTATTACGTTATGGGCAGAATAAAAAACTTGTCACGAAAAAAAAAAAAATGAAATCACCAGCCTCAACTGCACCAGGGCTTTAAAGAGGCGCTAACAGAAAGCTAGGGTTCCATTGAGATACATAAAAAGATGCACATTATGTGTCACGTATATATATAGGACCATTCAGTGTCAGATTCAGTATCTATGATATATACTATGTGCCATGCATATATATACATAATACACATGTAGGATTCTGCATCCTGTGCCATGAATAAATCACCAGCCTCAACATTTATTAAACAATCAGTTTTCTTTGGAGTGACAGATCCTTGCAACAGTCTCCCAGACCAAGTGGTTGAAGCACCAACGGTAGAAGCATTTGAGAGAAGGCTGGATAGACATTGGAGAGGACACCCACAATTATATGACTTCAGGGTTCCGTCGACCTGCATATGTGTGCAAAAAATAGTTCTTTTTTACCATAACGAGCTGGCATTAGAGGCCCAATAGGGCCTAGATCAACCAGAAAAGGATCAGTAAGTTACTCTACTTTGGCTTCCATGTTGGATTTTACACATTTTCAAGCATGTAGCTTGTTTGGATTTGTATGACCTAGCAACATCCTAGATCATATCATGACGGGAAGAGACTTGTGATAGTGCACACTCATGGCGACTTTATAGGGATGCCGCACTGGGAAACCAGGCCGCTGGCTCCATGACCTGATGTCTCACACAGTTATATTATCCTGACACTAAGCTAACCAATATTGGCTCTATCCTATTAATGCTGAGTGCCAGACTAGGTTGTGATAAGTATCAATTTTATAAGTCACTGTTTTGACTCAGCTGGGATTCGAACTCCCGACCTTCCACGCAGGAAGCTCTTACCGATTCGGTGGCAGGATAACACAGGGCACACCAAACTGCAACAATTGTTTAACTTTAATGAGTGACCACCTAATACCCTAGTCACACTACCGCCAGCGACTGCTTGCGACCACAAGAAAGGATTCGTCGCAAAGTAGTCCTCAGTGGTCACCAACCTCCTTGCGACGATTTTGGTTTCCCACGGTCAGGGACCATTGCTTTGGTCGCAAGGAGGTCGCCGGTGACTGTGGGTTCTTTGGTCCAAAGTGGTCACAAAGTGGTCGCAAGCCTTAAGTAGTGTGACTGGGGCTTAAGTTGGATATCAAATCTAGATAAATTTGATGCTTTGATTGGATTATGCCCCCTTTCAACGTTCGAAATAAGAGATTGTCCGCTTGTCCGGGACAAGTGAGAATAGGCACGGACAAGTAAAATATGGCTTTCACTTGTCCGTTGGACAAGTGAAAGCTTTGGGCTGCAAAAAAGTATTTCGCGATTTTGTTTGCTTTCCATTGTCATCGTTGATTAGTAGTTGGCAACCCATCTACTTCGGTCATTCCGGGATTTTTCAATCCCGCAGCACCATCAGCTTATACTAATATGTGGTGCAGATGCCGCTGCACTATCAGCGTATACTACTATTAAATGCTCCAAACGGTGCAGCACTATCAGTGTATACTACTAATAGTAATACATGCTTCAAACGGCAGCACTATCAGCGCATACCAATATATATGAAATCCGATTTCCAGAGATTATCCGCGATTCCCTGAAAATGCTAAACCTATGGGAGAATATCCGCATTTCCGCTTTTTTTCCCACTTTCATCCCTGATATATATATATATATATATGGTAACTACTGTGGACAGGTCAAAATTCAGATGGAGTGAAAATCACACCAGACTTGTCTGGTGGACAAGTGAAATGTTTTGCTTATTTCTATCACTCCGTTTAATGGCCGTGCGTGCAGGACCCCTTTTCTGTGAAGCCATGAACAAACACTAAACAAGTGGTAACATTGTGTGAAGGCACTGTCGCCAAATAACAAGGTCGCAGTGACCTAGTTACCGGCACTGGATAAACAAGGTCATCAATCATCCCGAAGCATGCATCAGTTTGACCAGGTGCTTTCACGTGCTGGGATCAAAGTGGTCTGGGGGCGAGAAAAGCGGAAATCGGTGAGTGGTTATTTCTAATGTGGAGAGGTGGGCGATAATAATTAATATGATAATACCATTACAATACAGAACACTCTCCAAGCAGAGTCCGTAGTGATTGGGGATGTGTTGGAATTGGGGTTGGGGTTGAGGTAGGGGATGGCGTTGGGGCTGGGGCTGGTGTTGGTGTTGGGGCTGGGATTGGGGCTGGGATTGGTGTTGGGGCTGATGTTGGGGTTGGGATTGGGGTTGATATGGTGGTTGGGGTTGATGTTGAGGTTGGGATTGATATGGGGCTGTGGGTTGTGGTTGATAGGGGGGCTGGGGCTGGTATTGGGGCTGGGTATGGGTTGGGGCTGGGATTGGGGCTGAGATTGGGGGTCATGGGTTGAGTGTTTTGGGGTTTGGGTTGGGGTTTGGGATTGGGTTTGGTGTTGGGGTTGATATGGGATGGGGGTTGGGGTTGATATGGGGGCTGGTGTTGGTTTTGGGATTGGTGTTGGGTTGATATCGGGGTTGGTGTTGGGATTGGGGATGATGGTGGTATTGGGAATGGTGTTGATATGGGGGTTGGGGTTGATGTTGGGGTTGGGATTGGTGTTGGGGTTGATATGGGTGTTGGTGTTGGGATTGGGGATGATGGTGGTGATGGGAATGGTGTTGATATGGGGGTTGGGGTTGAAGTTGGGGTTGGGATTGGTGTTGGGATTGGTGTTGGTGTTGGGATTGGTGTTGGGGTTGATATGGGGGTTGGTGTTGGGATTGGGGATGATGGTGGTGTTGGGAATGGTGTTGATATGGGGGTTGGGGTTGGTGTTGGGATTGGTGTTGGGGTTGAAATGAGGGTTGGTGTTGGGATTGGTGTTGGTGTTGATATGGGGGTTGGGGTTGGTGTTGGGATTGATGTTGGTGTTGGGATTGATGTTGGTGTTGGGATTGGTGTTGATATGGGGGTTCGGTTTGGTGTTGGGATGGGGGTTGGGGTTGATATGGGGGTTGGTGTTGGGATTGGTGTTGGGGTTGATATGGGGGTTAGGGTTGGTGTTGGGTTGAGGTTGGGTAGGAAGGTGAGACGCAGGTGGGTGACTGGCGTTCAGGGGCAACACGGGGTACACAACACGCCCAGGAAGGAACGCTACAGGAGGGCCTGGAGGAGGCGTAACAGAGCCAGGGGGAGGCGAGGAGGCAGGCTGTGGGGGGGGGGGGGGGGGGGGGTGGATCCAGGAGGTCGGCTGGTGGTGGTGGTGTAAGGGTGTGTTACGCCGGGGAACAGGCGAGTAGTGGGGGGATGGGGTTTGGGGAGGAGGGGGGGGGCGAGGACGGTGGAGAGGGGGGTCAGGTGGTGTATCACTGTCAGGGTGTGTACGCCAGGGAAAGGCGAGTAGTGGGGGGGGATGGGGTGCGGGGGGAGGAAGGGGGGGGGGCGGTCAGAGGGGGTCAGGGGTGGTATCACTGTCAGGGTGTGTACGCCAGGAACAGGCGAGTAGTGGGGGGATGCGGGGGGGGGGGGGGCGGTCTAGAGGGGGGTCAGAGGGTGGTATCAGGTTTGTGTACGCCCGGAACAGGCGTGTAGGATGGGGGTGGAAGGGGAAGGGGGGTCAGGTGGCGGTATCAGGGTGTGTACGCCGGGAACAGGCGAGAAGGATGGGGGGGGAGGGGGGGGGCGGCGGAGGAAGGGGGATGGGGATCAGAGGGTGGAATCGGGTAGTGCAGTCGGGAAGGGTGGTAGTGGGGGGGGGGGGGGTGCGGGAGGGGGGGGTGGTATCAGGGTGTGTACGCCAGGAACATGACTGGAAGACCAGCGCCTCGGCGCTGAAAAAAATGTTTGTTCTGATGAATAAACTGTTTTACCAACAACAACAACAAATTACACCAAAAGCATGTTTTATGGTTCTCGGCATGCACTGGTTTTGCTAGGAGTCATTTACACAGGGCGAGGTTCAGTCATTCCTCACTTGTGTCTGGTTTACAGGACACAACCCTGCACTAATGTACGGCAGCACTTTGCACACCACCCTCAACACAATGGTTCAGAAGGCAGCACCCCAGGCATGCGTCTGTTCAGGGACTGCAGGTTTTACTGATTTGGGCCTTTCCACATGTTCGGCCTCCCATGTGGAAGGTCAGGAATTCGATTCCCAGTCGAGTCAAACCAATGACTTACCAAATTTATGCTTGTCGATTCCTTGCCAGACGCTTGTCATTAATAGGATAGGACAAGGACTGGTTAGCTCAGTGTCAGGATGATGTGACTGAGTGGGATATCAGGTCATGGTGCCAGTGGCCTGATTTCCCAGTGGAGCAGCACTATAAAGTCACCATGAGTGAGCACTGTCACAAGTCTGTACACATCCTGATATGACCTTAGATGTCACCAGGATGGAAAACTCCATCACAGAACAATTGGTCTGTTCAGCAGCCACAGCTCCAATCTGTTATAAACGACCAAACCCCAACAGCAGAACTCATGTTGTTGTCAGATGACTATCAACACTAAAACAACAAACTGCAACTAACAAACTCACATAACTAACCACAATAGGGTAAGACTAGAATATATTCCCAGCAAACTGCCATTTATATACTCGTCTAACTCCAACTAACGCCACCCTACCTTAAAACTTATTACAACTTTACCAAATGAATGCAGAAGATAACAAATAAGTGTTCACACTTCCTGTCTACCATTCGGTATAACTTCTGCTTACATTATACGCATTACTAGGATAGGGCAGGAACTGGTTTGCTCAGTATCAGGATAACGTGACTGAGTGGGATATCAGGTCATGGTGCTGGCGGCCTGACTTCCCAGTAGGGCAGCACTATAAAGTCGCCATGCGTGCGCATTGTCACAAGTCGGTACCCGTCCTGATATGACCTTAGATGTTGCTAGGACGTAAAACAACAACAAAGAAACTTACATTCTAAATTCTTGATTTGACTCGGCTGAGATTCGAACTCCAGACCTTCCACATGGGAAGCCTGTGCTCTACTGATTCGGCCACCGCGTCCGTTGCATGTGTGTGCATCGTGTTAGGCCAATTTTGGAATACTGTCCACAAATTTGGAGCCCAATTTTTCAGAAAGATACTCTGGAGATCGAAAAGGTTCAGAGACGTGCAACAAAATTAGTTGCAGTTATAAAGGACTTACCCTATGAACAAAGGCTTAGGGAATTGAAACTTCCAACCCTTTCCTACAGAAAGAAAAGAAGTGACATAATTGAAGTATTTAAAATTATGAAAGGTTTTGATAAAATAGATATGAACCAATTTTTCACCTTGAATAAAAGAGAAGGCAGTCGGGGTCATACTCTCAAACTAGTAAAACCCAGAGCCAAAGTTAAGTTAACACAGTTTCTCAAACAGGATCATAAATATATGGAACTGTCTCCCACAAAATGTCAATAAATTCATTCAAGAACAGATTAGAAAAGGCATGGGCTGATGATCCAGGGAAATTTGCCCCCTTATTCACCACATGCTACTAATTATTCCTTGTGTTGCTTATTTACTTGCACTCAAGCAAAAAATGAGAGATAAATAAGTGTTCACACTTCCTGTCTACCATTCGCTATTTCGCTATTTCGTGAGTGACCTGAGTAGAGCAGACCACCAGCACCTGGAGGAAGACGAGGCGGTTCTGTCACCATCCACCCTCCAGGCCGTGACCTTTCCGTAGGCACTGCTGGTGGTGACCGAGTGTGGCTAAGTGCACGTGCACCCAACACCAAAGTTAGAACGCCACATATCGTCTGCTCACCCTGGACACACTCCTCAAACTCCTGTGATGCTCTCCAAAAAAAGTAAAAGTAAGGCTTGTTTTATTTAACGACGCCTCTAGAGGACATCGAATTTTTAAGCCTATCATCGACTATTGGATGTCAAACATATGGTCATTCTGACATATTTCTTTGGAGGAAATCCGCTGCCACCACACAGGCTACTCTTTCCGATACGCAACAAGACAGGACAGCACATACCACAGCCTTTGATGGACCAGTTTTGGACCACTGGTTGGAATTGAAAATAACCCAAATTGCAAATGGGTCCAGTGAGAAGGATCGGCCGAATGACCGACAGCTTCACATGTGGACACTCTATCGCTTGAGCTACGTCCTGCTCCCATTGATGCTGTTCAAGTACCATCACCACTCCTCTCACTCCAAACTCTCCAAGCACCACCACCATCCATTTCACTCTAAACTCTCCAAGCACTACCACCACCACTCCTCCCACTCAAAACTCTCCAAGCACCATCACCACTCCTCTCACTCAAAACTCTCCAAGCACTACCACCATCCATGTCACTCTAAACTCTCCAAGCACCACCACCACTCCTCTCAATCCAAATTCTCCAAGCACCACCAACAACCACTTCACTACAAACTCTCCAAGCACAACCACCATTCCCCCATTGCAAACTCTCCAAGCACCACCACCACTCCTCTCACTCCAAACTAAAGGCCCTACAATGTATATATGTTATTATGTTTGTCTAAATGTATATATTATCGAGAGCTAGATATAGGAAGGAGAAGAGGCTGAGTAGATGAAATCTTCCAGTCTTATTATACTCGTATAATGTCTTATACAGCATATAAACAAATGTGAGGAGCTCACATTTTGCAATGCCAATTCCAAGCTCGTACTTTGCGCTTTGTAAAAGAGCTCTTAATATATGTATGTATGTATGTATATATGTATGTACGTACGTACGTATGTATGTATGTATGTATGTATGTATGTATGTATGTATGTATGTATGTATGTATGTATGTATGTATGTATACATGTATGTATGTATGTATGTATATGTGATGTATAACGAATTATGCGAGTATAAAGATACGTAAGACCAACACTTGCCGGTGGCTCCACCTACCCTCCTCTCCTCCACCGGATGTAGACCAGTATCAGTCGATAAGCCCTTTATCGCCTGTAATAAGCTCTGTAGTGCCTCCTCTCCTATCCCCCCACCGGATTGGGGGGTGGGGGGGGGGGGGGAGAAGCCCGGCATGCACCGCTCCGCCTCCAGCGCGGGGTTTGACACTCCACTCGCTCGGAAGTTTTAACTTGTCTTCTACGTCATAGGTAGGACGTAAGAATTATTATATATATATATGAAGAGCTCTTTATATATGTATGAAGAGCTCTTTTCCAAAGCACAAGCTATATGAGCTTGACATTGGCATTGCAAGCTCATTTTTTGGATTAGTGCATATGATATCGCGTTTTGGAAAAGAGCTCTTCATCGTGTGTATACATGTATAACTTAGTTGCTTTGTCCACATTAAGATAATATAAGTTATTATATTCTTCTATTTAATAGCGCCACCGAAAATGTAGATGTACCACAATTTTACCCATGCAGGCACACCTTCCAATATAACACTTTCACTCAGTTTCACCTCGCCATATCTGGACGAAAACGAATCGATTAAATATTGATTATTCCTCATCTTTTACTTTGTTCTTCTTTTTTTCCGTATTTACTGCAATAATATTTAACAAATCTTTTTTTCGTTGGGGGAATTTGCTGGCGCATTGCTTCGTTAGCGATACGATTTCCTGAGGGCGGTGCAAAACAAAAACAAAAGAAACCGGCGAATGGCGGCAAAATGGACCGGAAGTGACGCAACGTGAGGGTCGGTGTGGCGGTTTAGATTCTCAGTGGCCGTCATCGATTAACACGACCCGGGCGACTCGGGTTTACCCGAGTCGTCAGAATTTCAAATAGAACATTGCGAGTGGAGTCGACAAATACACATGCCGTGTGCAAAACGACCCGACCCAA
This sequence comes from Branchipolynoe longqiensis, assembly GCA_030323885.1. Taxonomy (NCBI): domain Eukaryota; kingdom Metazoa; phylum Annelida; class Polychaeta; order Phyllodocida; family Polynoidae; genus Branchipolynoe; species Branchipolynoe longqiensis. The sequence goes on along the minus strand of CM059193.1, from coordinate 2,932,785 downwards.
GTAACCCACCTCTTGGCTGGGGTGGCTAGGAGCGATGACGTCACATTTGCGCTAGTACCGTCCTACAGGATAACAGCCACCGGTACCAGTCATACATGGTTTTTTGGGGTAATAACATAGATTAATGAAATGGAAATATAACTAAACTATGACATTATAAAACAATTTAAATCCTATTTAGCTGTAGTTATATTGGTATTAAAAAAAAAAAAAGGGAAAAGGTTTTGGATTAAGCAACCATTTTTTCCACCCCGAGTGTGTAGAAGCGTATTCGATTATTCGACCTGAGTCTGTAGGATGTGTGCCAAAAAGTGGCTCGGGTGACCCGAGTTGATCAATCGATTACGCCCTGTGGGTTTAGAGTCTACACTCGGGGTTATGCGCATGCGCGTATCCGATTAACACGACCCGGTCGACTCGAGTTGCTAGAAATTCAAATAGAACACCGCAAGTGGAGTTGACAAAAATGTGCCTTATGCAAAAAGTTTAACCCACCTCTTGGCTGGGGTTGGCTGGGAGCGATGATGTCACATTTGTGTGTCAAAAAGTCACTAGGGTCACCCGAGTTGATTAATCAGATATGCTGAAATGCCGTTCGATTTTGACGCATGCGCAGAACCCCGAGCATAGACTCTAAACCCACTGAGAATTTAAACCGCCACACCGGTGTCGCAGTTTGAGCGCCCTGCCAGTTTGAGCGCCCTTCCGTTGCTTCTGCGCATGCGCGGAATTTAACTGCATCGTCTGCGCATGCATCAAATTCTACCCAGTTTCAAACTACGGCGATAGAGACAACATTAAAACCACCCAAACTATCACAGTAATTTGTGCTTTTTGGTGCTTTGAAAGCAAATTTCTCTTGTTTCTATTAAATAGTTCAGATCTTTCTCTACAATTTCACATTCAGCTTTTTTTTTATCAGCCAATTGGAAGTTCCTGAATTTACTTTGCGAAAATAGTTTTTGAGGCCATGATCTGGTAAGGCTAACACTGGCACTGACACTCAGAATATCCCAACTTTCACTATTATCTCTGTTTTTAATACTTTCAGAGTAAACTGCTCTTAGGTTAGATTAAATACTTCAGATCTTCCTCTTCAATTGTGCATTTAGATATTTTTAATCGATCCAATGAAAGCTTTTAAATCTATTTTACAAAAAAAGTCTACAACCACTGGCAGGGCGTTCAAACTGGCAGGGCGCTCAAACTGCGACATGCTGCAGTTTGAAGGCATCAGAAAATCTGCACATGCGCAGAAGCAACAGAAGGGCGCTCAAACTGGCAGGGCGCTCAAACTGCGACACCGGTGTCGCAGTTTCAGCTCCCGGTCAGTTTCCACCGCCCGTATAGACTCAAACTCAAGGCATTGTCAATGGTCATGAGCAATCTTCATACAGAAAATACAGCAAAAGTGAAATATCTCTAAAACTACACCACCTATTAACAAATCGCTTGGTACACATATAGAAAACATCTTTACGAAAAAGACTGTATTAAATTTATAAGGTTAGGGTTCTTGATTTGTATTAATTTTGAATAAAACTAAGGTTTTGCACTGCGCGTACCGTCAAACTCAAGGCATTGTCAATGGTTGTGATCAATCTTCATATACATATAGAAAACATCTTTACGAAAAAGACTGTATTAAATTTATAAGGTTAGGGTTCTTGATTTGTATTAATTTTGATTAAAACTAAGGTTTTGCACTGTGCGTACCGTCAAACTCAAGGCATTGTCAATGGTCGTGAACAATCTCTTCATACAGAAAATACAGCAAAATTGAAATATCTCTAAAACCACACCACCTAGAAACAAATCGCTTTATACACATGTAGAAAACATCTTTACCAAAAACATTATATTAAATTTATAAGGTTAGTGACGATGATGTTAGATTTTGACGCATGCGCATGAAACTGACAGGCAGCTGAAACTGACCGAGAGCTGAAACTGCGACACCGGCGGTCGCAGCCGCAGACGACATTGGCGGTCGAGTTAGTTATTGAAGACGGCGCACAGGGCTTCATTAATTAGCATAGAATGTCACCGGCGTATCACCGGGTCATTACAAACACATCCGGGGACTGCAGCTGGGTGCCGCCGTGCACTGTCACGTACAGTGACCACTCAGGGCACTGCCGGCAGGTCTGTTGTCTCAAGGTGACAGATTTAACTGGACTGCTTGTTGATGGCTTGTTGGAGTTTTACGTCCTGGCAAGATCTTAGGTCATATCAGGATGAGGTACCGACTTATGACAGTGCGCACTCATTGCGACTTTATAGTCCTGTTCCACTCGGAGACCAGGCCACCAGTACCATGACCTGATATCACACTCAATCACATTATCCTGACACCGAGCCAACCAGTCCTTGCCCTATCCTAATTATGCCAAGCGCCTGGCTAGGTACCGATAAGTATCAATTTTAAAGGCATTGGTTTGACTCGATCACGGTTCGAACCCATGAGTTCGAATCCCATGATCTACTATTTAACTGGATGAAGAAAGATAAGTGTACACTTACAACTGCATAGTCCGATGAAGCATCAACTTTTAAAAATCAAAGCGATTATCTAGATTTGATTCTACATATCTAACTTATATAGTGTTTGCTTTATTAAGCATTTGTTGCCACACAGAAGGGAATATTGAGTCAATTTAATAGCACCTGTTATTGCCGAAGCATATGGTCTCAGGGTTTTGTCATACTTTCCTAAATTAAATTGGCATGTTTGCACTTCAAATATCTCAAACATTAGCCATATAAAATCAAAGTTATTTCAAACTAAAGTAAGGTAGATCATAGCAATTAATTCATTATAGTTATCTCAGAAAAATGAGTGAAACTCAAAACCATAGGAGTATCCAACTTTAACAAGCAAAAATAAAGGACTTCTAATTAATTAATTAATTGATTGTTAGCCTGTACATATACATATATATATTATTATTTTATTTATATATATATTATATATATATATATATATATATATATATATTTATATATATTATATATATATATATATAGGCGGAATATGTGATACTCTATATTGTTGTTTATTTCTTTTGGGTAGAAAGTTTCGACGAGTTATTAGTAAAAAAAACTTTAATACATTTTTTTAAAGACTAAAAATGCTAGTAACTTCGAATCCCAGTCGAGTCAAACCAATCAATAATAAACGTGATACTTGTCACTACCTAGGCTGGCGCTCGGCATTAGTAGGTTAGGACAATGACGGGTCAGAATAGTATCAGGATAATGTGACTGTGTGGGAAATCGGGTCATGGTGCCGGCGGCCTGGTGTTCCAGTAGGGCAGAACTATAAAGTCACCATGATCGCACACTGTCACAAGTCGACACCCATCCTGATATGACCTTAGATGTTGCTAGGACGTACAACAACGACAAACAAACAAAGATAATTGATCACATAACGAAGCAAAAAAAAAGAGTTAAAAATTAGTTAATTAATTGATTGCTTGAATGTAAGTCTGCACATGCAAGCGGAATAGATGGTGTTCTATGTTGCTATGTATTTATTTTTGGTAGAAAGTGTTGGCGAGTTATTAGTAAAAAGACTTAAATTAAATAAAAGACTAAAATAATGGAGGCTACTAAGTAGTTATTGTAAAAGTACAAAGTCTGAACACTTTGACTTCTGGATATTGAATGCTTTATTCACCGTCCAGGGCTCCATGACGTCATCTCATTAACATATTCCTTTGTTCTCTCTCAGTGCCTGGATCCCATCATGCATCTCATTAGCATATATTACATCCCCCCTTCAAAGTATTTCTGAGAATGCAATATCTCAAAACAGCCCCTCACAAGACAGTCAGCAAAAAAAAACCCCAAAACACAACAGTTTATACAACAAATACACACAAAAATCCAAACACGGTTACTTAACTTTCCACAAGCGTTACTATTGTCCACAGTATCAAGTCTCTCGTGTCCGTTACACTGTCCGGCTGCATAACCTCCTTGTGACAACATATAAATATAATATCCAACATATCCATCTTCAAATAATTAAATTGTGTTTGTGTGTGTGTTATATTCCTAACTGACTATTTAAAGGTCTAGCCTGTCTGCCGGCCTAATCACTCGCTCTGACCTAGTTAGATTTGCTGCATTGTTTACAATTGACTGCGGTGTATGTATACTTTGTGTTTGCCCGACTGGCTCGGGCTGTCCCACTTCCAGAGCCCATATCAGCTGAACCCTGTTCCTATATATAGCATATTTCCTGACTCGTTCAAAATTTGATACTCCCTTCCCGAAACCCCAGTTCGACCCAAAATTATTCCTTTTTTCCATTCGCCAGCATGGTTTTTTGTATTTCATACTATCGCCAGTTCTTACTGGTTTGTGTGCTTTGCCACACTTTTTGTTGTGGAAAATTGTCTGACTTTGCTGGCTCTTTGCCGTTTGCGCCTTTTTCGGGTTCTGAATTTCGGGTATCAAATTGTCTTCCGCCATCGGCACTCTCCCCCTCAACCTTCTGCTCATGAGCAGCTGTGCCGGGGACGCATTCAACATGGGTAACGGAGTGTTCCTGTAGTTTAACAATACTAGCTGAAAATCTGTTTCTGTATCTGAGCATTTCTTCAACATGTTTTTTACTGTCTGCACAAATCTCTCAACCTGGCCATTACTTTGGGCATACTGTGGACTGGAATACATGGCTTTAAACCCGTAGTGTTATGCAAACTCATTGTACTCATGGCTCTTAAACTGCTGACCATTGTCCAAAATGACCTGGGTAGGAATACCATGCCTAGCAAACTTATCCTTCATGGCCTCAACAACTGTGACAGAGGACGTATCCTTCAACGTATCCGTCACCTCAGGATATTTAGTTTTAATAATCTACAGTTATCAGGTAATTTTCATGATTTAATTCAAAATCTGCCCCTATCTTTTTATACGGTTGACATGTTATTGAGTGGTTCACCAAAGATTCGTTGTGCAAACTTTTCCGATTATTCTGACATGTGTCACACCGACTGACTTTGTCTTCAATTTGTTTATTTATGTTAGGCCAGAACATGCAGTCGCGTGCCAACTGCTTGGACTTAGTGATACCCAAGTGCGTCCCGTGTAACCCTTCAATCATTTCAAGCAGAGCTTTGGAGGTACCACAACCCGATTGCCCTTCATTACTAAGTTGTTTTCTACCGTTAGCTCGTCTTTTTATAGAATGTACTGTCTTAGACATGGAGGTGTTTGTATGCGTGTGATGTCCCAGCCACTCTCAATCTGCGTTATTAACATGGACATTGACTCATCTTTTTTATACTCCCAGACAATTTTACTTAACAGACAGGATGACTGCATGTTGACTGCATCAACGCTGAGTGTGTCGTCAAACAGGTCAGTATGACCTACATTGGCACTGTGTGCTTGGGACAACTTGTCTGCAAAAAACATTAGAGAACCCTTAACATGACACAACTTAACGTAATTTTGCAAACGCATTCGCATCCTTTGTATTCGTGCCGACAGCTTATGAATGGGTTTCTGCATTGTCGCCATCAACGGTTTGTGGTCCGTTTGAATTTGCATTTCCTTGCCAAAGATGTAGTCATGAAACCTCTGGCATCCGAAATATATGGCGAGCATTTCTTTTCCAATAGTGGCATAGCCACACTGCGCTGAGTCGAGTGCATGAGATGCAAGTGCAATCGGTTTGTCACCCTGCATCAACACAGCTCCTAAACCTGACTGACAAGCGTCTACCTGAACAACAATGGGCTTTTCAACATCATAATACGCTAACACAGGAGCAGTTTTCAACTTTTCTTTGAGCTTGTCATATGCAGCTTGTTGTTCGCTCTGCCAGTGCCACGCGACATCCTTAGCGAGGAGCGTGTGCAGTGGTTTGGCAATCTCAGACATGTTGTGCACATACCCAACCATGCCTGTTGACTCTTCCAAGGGGTTATTCTGGCTTGGTCATAATGCTTGCATTGCGTTTGATTCGCGGTGAAGGAGGAGTGCCCCCCCTCTCCCTCCTCCTGCGTCCCTCGCTTCTGACCGTTGGGGTTATGTAATACCCCCCCCCTCCGCTCCCGGCCCTTATAACCCGGGCCTGCTGCTGCATCCAGCCACTCCGCCTCTATCCGCCTCCAGTAGTGCTCCCCTCCAGTACCCCCCCTACCTCGGTCCGGGTATCCGCTGTCGCGCCCCCGCCTCACGCCGCCCAGTTCGGTGCCCCCTTCTCCGCCCCCTCATCGGACCTCCTCCCCGGCGCCCTCCCCCCCCTCGGCGACCTCGGAGAACCTGTCGCCGACGTCGTGGATCTCGCTCTCCAGGACACCCTCCCCGCTGCCCCCTCCTGTGGCCTCACCCCCCCACCAATACCGCCCCACCCTCCTCTCCATCTGGCCCCACACCTCCGGTGAGGTGTGGGCGCCACATTCTGCCGGGCCTATGCAGCCCTCCGTATCGCGGGCCTCCCCAATTTTTTGGCCGCCCGCATCCCCCTCCCCTCAGGCCTCAATATCTCCGCCTGGCGGAGCCGCCTCCAGGAGTACCACAACCGCGACCTTCTGGAGTTTGGTTTTCCTCCAATTACTCTGTCGACGCCCCTACCCGCCCCACTTACACCAACCACGTGAGCCCCACCTCCGCGACTTCGTCCGGACCGAGCTCGCCCAAGGCGCCCCCTTCCACGCCCCCTTCACACCCATAGCCCAGGTTTCGCCCATGATGACCCGCCCCAAGTCCGACCCCGGGAAGAGGTGGGTCACCATCGACCTCTCCTACCCTCCTGGAGGCAGCGTCAACGCCGGCATTCCCCGACGCGAATACCTCGGGAAACCCCATGCATACAGGCTCCCTTGCGTCGCCGACTTTGGCCGCTGCCTCGTCCAGGAGGGGCCCGGGGCCTACACCTGGATGCCCGACATATCCCGGCCGACATATCCTGGGCCTACCGCCAGCTCCGGGCCGACCCTCTATCCTACCGCTGGACGAATGGACATGAAACGGACATGAACGAATAACCAACGGACGGTAAGCGGACTCAAACCGGACAAGAACCGTAGACGTCAATCCGGCGGCATCCGTTCCAAGTTTTGTGCATGTTCAAAACTTGTACCGGATCGAGCCGGATATCAACGGACATAAACCGGACTTTGCCGGATATCAATGGACTTTGTTCGGTTTCTTTCTGTTTCCCCAATCCAATCCGGTGATGTGTAACAGCCGCTTTAACATATTGTAGTATTCCGTACATGAGCATCTATAGGCATTGTGCATATATGATAGAAAGAAATTTGTAGGCCATCTATCCTTGACTAGTAGGATCTCAAGTGGCCTCCAATCATGTTTCGATTTTCATCGGTTCGCTTACTGCGACTGGTAAGAATTGAGGGGGTTGGGGGGTTTGGGGGTTTGGGGGTGGGGGTGGACAGCAGGGTAGTAGTCTGTAAATGACTTCTACCATCACGCGATGGCTGCAAGGACTACGCCATCTACTGGCACAGTTCATCTGCATCAGGTGGTGGCATGCTAGCCGGTGGGCAGGTCCCACGTAATCGATTAATCAACTCGGGTCACCCGAGCCACTTTTTGGCGCATGCGCACATCCTACAGACTCGGGTCGAATAATCAAATAATCTTCTCCACGCTTGGGGTGAAAAAAATGGTGGCTTAATCCAAAGCCAGCAAAATAGGATTTAAGGTATTTTATGATGGCATAGTTTAGTTATATTTCCATTTCATTAATCTAGGTTATTAAAAAAAAAACACCCATGTATGACTGGTACTGGTAGCTGTCATCCTGCAGGACGGTACCAGCGCAAATGTGATGTCATCACTCATAGCCAACCACAGCCAAGAGGTGGGTTACTGGGGTCGGATCGTTTTGCACACGACATGTGTATTTGTCGACTCTAGTTGCGGTGTTCAATTTGAAATTCTGACGACTCGGGTGACCTGAGTCGCCCGGGTCGTGTTAATCGATTACGGCCTGGGTGGACTGTGTCAAGCTAGCGGCTCCCTTACCGTGAGAGGTTACCTGCGACCTGGCTGGTCACTTGGTCATGTGACGCTGCGGTGGGGGGAAGTGGGGGAGTGGGGGAGTGGGGGAGGGGAGGTAGAGAATAAATGGTAGAAGCATACATTCCAGTCTTATTTGTCGTTCTTCCACATGTTGCAGTAAGAGAGACCTGGGGCCGTATGTACCAATCAGGGTTAGGCTTAGCCGGTGCTAATGGCTAGCTCTGGGATAGCTACCTCCGGGTAGCGGCGGGTTGGAGAAATAGGTCAAGTCATATGCACCAATGTCCTAGCCGGGGCTGGTAGCTAACCGTGAAGTTATTTATAGATTTGGGAATTCCCTCGATTCGACAATATGAATAACGCCGCCAATGCGGCGGGAGCGTTAATAACGGTTTGATTTTAGGGTTAATTTGACCCAATTTCACTTATTGAGTATGTAAATCTGTTAAATATGATCGCATTGAATAGATTTGGCTCTAATATATCGGCGGCCGCCACACTAACCGGACCGGGTAGCCAGTTACCCCAAATCTGAAAGTGGTTTAGCTTAGCCTAGGCTAAAGTCCGCAGTTAGCGCTGGCACCAATTGATGCATACGATTTTCCACAGTTAGCTGTGTGGAGCTTGCCAAACCACGGTTACGGCCCTACCACCGATTGGTGCATACGGCCCCAGGGAGGAACTGGCTGTATGCGGCCTATTACAATATGAGACTGTCTCAAAAGGTGCTAAGCAATATGGGACAAAACTTTGTCCATTGTAACGATCAACATACTATCTGCTTATGCATTTGCTCAGGATAAACTGATTAGTTTTTTACATGGTGTTTCATAATCCCAATAGAATACATATTGATTTTAAGCAAATGTCCTTTTGTTTTCAGTGTAACCGTTTCTGTGCTGTTTTGTATCAATCATTACAATGGACAAAAAAATGAAGAGTTATCACCTCTTGAGACAGGCTGATGTTTAATTGTATCACTCCTATAAATAGTTAGTGCACGAGGGTGTGTATCCGTGAGGCTAAGTGATAACCATTTAGATTAGTAGTCAGGGGTCAGGCTTAACAACAGTTCATCGACAATATAGTACAAAAATAGAACAACAAAGTAAAAACAAGAAAATACACTCCAATTTCTTAACCAATTCATAGAAAAAATATCCTGAAGGGAAAACAATATAATTAGATAATCAATTACTAAACTGTAATTTTGCAAACAATTCTTTGAAAAAATATAATTGACGGGAATAATAGAATTAGATGATGAATTGCTAAACTCGAATTTGTAGCTAATACACTGATGAATTATCCTTGAATGAAAATGAAAGAATTAAATTATGAAATACTACCCTCTATTGTTTTAATCAAAAATATCATAAAATAAAATAGGTTAATTAGATGATGAATTACTAAACTGAAATTGTAGCCAATGGTTAGATGAAAACTGCTAGAGAGAAAGAGAAAAAAAAAAGAGAATTAGATAAATTGCTCAAATTTAATTTGTAACCAATTTCTCCAGAAATTATGCCAGAGAGCGATATCGAGGGAGAAAGGGAGAGAGAGAGAGAGAGAGAGAGAGAGGGGGAGTGGAATGAATTTGAACCAACTTATTCTGGTTTGGAGCTGTTGATGTAATAGTTTGACAAAACACATGCCCTTAATGGTGAGGAGAGGGGGAGACAGAGAGACAGAGAGACAGAGAAAGAGACAGAGAGAGAGAGATACTGGAAGGAATTTGAGCCCAATTATTCTGGCTTGGTGCTGTTGATGTAGTAGTTTGACAAAACACATGTCCTTAATGGTGAGGAGAGGGAGGGAGACAAGAGAGAGGGAGCGAGACAGACACACAGAGAGACAGAGACAGACAGACAGAGAGAGGGAGAGAGATGGGGGGAAAGGGAGAGAGACAGACAGACAGAGGTACTGGAAGGAATTTGAATTCAATTATTCTGGTTTGGAGCTGTTGATGTAGTAGTTTGACAAAACACATGCCCTCAATGGCGAGGAGAGGGAGGGAGACAAGAGAGAGGGAGAGAGACAGACAGAGAGAGAGACACAGAGAGACAGACAGAGGGAGAGAGATGGAGGGAAAGGGAGAGAGAGGGAGAGGGAGACAGAGAGATAGGGATAGGGAGAGAGAGGGAGACAGAGAGAGGGGGAGAGAGAGGGAGAGAGAGGGAGAGAGAGGGAGAGAGAGGGAGAGAGAAACAGAGGTACTGGAAGGAATTTGAGCTCAAATATTCTGGTTTGGTGCTGTTGATGTAGTAATTTGACAAAACACATGCCCTCAATGGTGAGGAGAGGGAGGGAGACAAGAGAGAGAGAGAGAGAGAGAGAGAGAGAGAGAGAGAGAGAGAGAGACAGAGGGAGAGAGACAGAGAGAGACAGGCATACATACAGAGAGAGACAGACAGACATAGAGGGAGAGAGAGAGTGAGAGACAGAGCGAACCTCAGTAGTGACCGTGCACATTATAAAACGTTCCAATCTCCTGTTCCTTATGCGCGCCAAAATAACGACTTCCTCGCCCATCTCGTATTCATGGGCAGGCGAGGTTCTTAGCATTTGTGACAATAAGCTTGGCTGGGACGCAAACTCGTTTGTATTGAATAGGTTCCAGCGTAAATCTAATCACTCCCCAGAGCCGAGTGCCCGATTTTTATGTACTATTCTCGGCCACCTCTGGCCCTAACAAAACACGCTCACCTGATATACGATTTCCTCCAAACACACCCCCGCTCCCTCTGACGGCAGTGGCAATCACTTGTGGTCCGTGTAGGACTTCACAACTAATACATTGAATAATAGTACTAGTCGTAGTAGTCGTAGTAGTATTAGTAGTAGTAATAATAGTAGTAGTACTAGTAATAATAGTAGAATTATTATTAGTATTAGTGGTAGTGGTGGTAGTAGTAGTATAGTAGTAGTAGCAATAATAGTAGTATTAGTATTAGTAGTATTAGTAATAATAGTAGAATTAGTAGTAGTAGCAGCAGCAGCAGCAGCAGCAGCAGCAGCAGCAGCGGCAGCGGCAGCGGTAGCATTTCGCGTAGCGGTTAGGTTTCGGGGTTGCGTTGTAGCGGTAGCAGTAGCAGGTAGCAGTAGCGGGTAGGGTAGCAGTAGCGGTATTAGCAGTAGCGGTAGCAGTAGCAGTAGCAGTTAGCAGTAGCAGTAGCGGGTAGCCAGTAGCTGTAGAGGTTAGCAGTTAGCGCGGTAGCAGTAGCGGTAGCAGTAGCAGTTAGCAGGGTAGCAGGTAGCGGTAGCAGTTAGCAGTAGCAGTAGCAGTAGCAGTAGCAGTAGCAGTAGCAGTAAGCAGTAGCAGTAGCAGTAGCAGTAGCAGTAGCGAGTAGCAGTAGCAGTAGGAGTAGTCGTAGCAGTAGCAGTAGTAGTAGTAGTAGTAGTAGTAGTAGTAGTAGTAGTAGTAGTAGTAGTAGTAGTAGTAGTAGTAGTAGTAGTAGTAGTAGTAGTAGTAGTAGTAGTAGTAATTATAATAATACCTGAAAACCTGAAAACAACAAAACCTGACCAAAAACTACTAGGGAATAGAAATGGCAAAATTGATAGCATTTCTTTTTTGTTAAATATATATTTTTAAAGAAAGTCAGGATCTTCCATTTAGTGCCAGTTTAATAAATGCATGACTGTGTAGTGTATATTTCCTGTCAACACATCTAGCAACGGTTAGATTGAGATATATAGTAAGTTACTTTGATGGCTCCTTTTCTTATTTCATTCATGGTTTTGGGTTTTGTTGTTGTGATATTTCATATATGACAATAAAGAAGTGTGTCTCCCCCTCCCTGGAGTGTGTGGCCTTCCTGGAGTGTGTGGCCCTTCCAGTGTAGCCCTCCTGGAGTGTGTGGCCCTCCTGGAGTGTGTGACCCTCCCAAAGGCTATGCCTTCTCAGCATGTGGCCTCCTGGAGTGGATGTCCCAACGTGTGTGACCCCCTAGAGCACGTGACCCCCTGGTGTGTGTGGCCCCCTGGTGTGTGTGGCCCTCCCAGAGTACGTGGCCCTCCCAGAGTATGTGACCATCTCATACTTAGTATGTGGCCTCCTGAAAGGGTGTGGTCCCAAAGTGTATGGCCCTCCTGGCGTGTGCCCCCTGGAGCATGTGGCCCCCTGGAGTGTGTGGCCCCCTGCTGTTTGCCCACTAAAGTGTGGCCCAGAAGTGTGCAGTGTGTGGCCCTCCCTCCCTCAGAGTGTGCCCATCCCCCCTGCACACACACAGGCACACAGACCCAACCACACAACGTTGTGGCCTGGTAGCGTCTGTCAACACAGTTAATTCGCGCCCTGACGGCTGGATTATGAATGGGACGTGGTCTTAGGGGCTCCACATGGCGGGATGTAGGGGGCTGACCACCGGAGAGGTTAACAAATTCCCAGCAGACTAGCAACAATAAACCCCAGAACACCATGCTTAACACGGGTGTCACCAGATAACATAACAGATTGGTTGGATGTTGGAGTTTTACTTCCTGGCAACATCTAAGGTAATATATAACCAGGACATGTACCGACTTCTGACAGTGCACACTCATGGCGACTTTATAGTGCTGCCCCACTGGGAGACCAGGTCGCCAGCACCATGACCTGATATCCCACTCAATCACATTATCTTGACACTGAGCTAACCAGCCCTTGCCCTATCCTATTAATGCTGAGCGCCTGTCTAGGAAGCGGCAAGTATCAATTTTTAAGCATCTACCAAAACGGGAGACGGACGCTGAACTCATTCGGCCATCCCGTCTGGTGATTATAAAGCAGACTGGAGAATATATCGCAATGTAAGCGCCACCATAGTCTCCATTAGAAGCACCACCATAGTCTCCATTAGAAGCGCCACCGTAGTCTCCATTAGAAGCGCCACCGTAGTCTCCATTGGAAGCGCCACCGTAGTCTCCATTAGAAGCGCCACCATAGTCTCCATTGGAAGCGCCACCATAGTCTCCATTAGAAGCGCCACCGTAGTTTCCATTAGAAGCACCCCCGTAGTCTCCATTAGAAGCGCCACCATAGTCTCCATTAGAAGCGCCACCATAGTCTCCATTGGAAGCGCCACCATAGTCTCCATTAGAAGCGCCACCGTAGTTTCCATTAGAAGCACCACCGTAGTCTCCATTAGAAGCACCACCATAGTTTCCATTAGAAGCACCACTGTAGTCTCCATTAGAAGCACCACCGTAGTCTCCATTAGAAGCGCCACCATAGTCTCCATTAGAAGCGCCACCGTAGTCTCCATTGGAAGCACCACCATAGTCTCCATTCGAAGCGCCACCATAGTCTCCATTCGAAGCGCCACCATAGTCTCCATTAGAAGCGCCACCGTAGTCTCCATTGGAAGCGCCACCGTAGTCTCCATTGGAAGCACCACCGTAGTCTCCATTAGAAGCACCACCATAGTCTCCATTAGAAGCACCACCATAGTCTCCATTAGAAGCGCCACCATAGTCTCCATTGGAAGTGCCACCGTAGTCTCCATTAGAAGCGCCAACGTAGTCTCCATTGGAAGCACCACCATAGTCTCCATTAGAAGCGCCACCGTAGTCTCCATTGGAAACGCCACGGTAGTCTCCATTAGAAGCACCACCATAGTCTCCATTAGAAGCGCCACCGTAGTCTCCATTGGAAGTGCCACTGTAGTCTCCATTAGAAGCGCCACCGTAGTCTCCATTAGAAGCACCACCGTAGTCTCCATTAGAAGCGCCACCGTAGTCTCCATTGGAAGTGCCACCGTAGTCTCCATTAGAAGCGCCACCGTAGTCTCCATTAGAAGCACCACCGTAGTCTCCATTAGAAGCGCCACCATAGTCTCCATTAGAAGCGCCACTGTAGTCTCCATTAGAAGCGCCACCGTGGTCTCCATTAGAAGCGCCAAGGTACAGTTGTTGTATTTTCATGTTTTGGTTTATTTGAGCAATTTCCTTCAGGAGATCTCCCATAATACCAGATGCGGTGGCCGAATCGGTAGAGCACAGACTTCCCTGTGAAAGGTTGGGATTTCAAAACCCGGCTGAGTCAAGCCATATGTCCGGATGTGAATGTGAATGCGACAAAGTGGACCGCTCAATGGACCGCTCAGTGCGAATGCGAATGGCATGTCACATACCGCGTATATGGAATTTTAGCTTGAAAGCTCAGTCACACCTTACCGGATTGGGGTACCGGATAGAAAACGGACACTGTCCGGTGAAATACGGCAATGTACGGTTTATATACGGTGGCAAGTTTTGAACATGCACAAAACTCGTACCGGGCACCGCCGGACTGACATGTACGTTGGTGTACGTTTTAAGTCCATTTTGTCCGGTTCATGTCGATTACCCATCCGTTATGTCTCCGGTTTTCATGGTGCAGAGTCCGTTGATTGTGTTGCGGGAATTCGGTCAGTATATATGTTTCCGGCGCCCGTAACAATCCGGTACATGCCCAGTTGATGTTCGGTCCGTCCGTTTGACATTCGGTTGCCGTCCGCTTATCGTCCGGTGGCTATCCGTTCATGTCCTTTCGTCCAGCGTCCATTGACCCGATAGCGCAACATTTCGACACATTTTGATACCGAACACCACCGGACTAGACAATTCTTTGTCCGGTTTATGTCCGTTGCTCAATCCGGTAAGGTGTGACAGGCACTTAAAGCTAAGATTCCATATACATGGTATGTAGCATGCGAACGCGGCATGAAATACCCATGCAATTTCCTGTCTTTCTTGCCACAAATTTGTGAAGGAAGGAAAGTAAAAGTTGCTGGTTTCTCTGTGGGAAATGGAGCAGCATTCATATTCGCACCGATCGGTACATGGACCGATCCACTTGCCGCATTCAGATTCGCATTCGGACATATTTTGGAGGCAGCCCTGTGCATTTACATGTTTTTCCATTTGTTGTCGCATTCACATAGTCGCATTCACATACCGCGTACATGGAATCTTAGCTTAAAGCTGGCTAGAAAGGGCAAATCCAAGATAAAGCTCTACCTACACACATGCTGGCCGGGTTTCCCTTCGCGCATTTATTATTGATATATTACACTGGCAATGGATGCATCTACGTGGCTTCATTTCGGCGGAGAAATATTGATTCGGACAACTGTTTTAAAGCTGGAGACCTGGCAGAGGCTGTTACAGTTGACATGATGTGTGATGAGAAACAGCGTAAGTAGTCACGTGTAGTTTGTGCTTTGCAATCGAAATCTGCTTGTTTGGTTCTCAAAGTGTTGGAAAATAATTCTACATGAATGGAGATTGGTTGGTTGGTTGTTCGGAGTTTTACGGCTTGTCAACATCTAAGGCCATATCAGGACGGGAGGATGGGTACCAACCTGTGACAGTGCGCACTCATGGCGACTTTATAGTGCTGCCCCACTGGGAGAGCAGGCCGCCAGCACCAACACCTGATATCCCACTCAGTCACATTATCCTGACACTGAGTCAACCAGTCCGTGCCTTTATCATAATAATGCCGGGCGCCTGGCTACGAAGCGACAAGTATCAATTTTGAAGTCATTGGTTTGACTTGACCAGGGTTTGAACCCTATACCGAGCTACCAAAACGGGAAACGGACGCAACTCATTTGGCCATCCCGTCTCGACAAGGGCAATAACGCTGCCGATGCGGCGGCGTCCTTACTGTCGCTTGGATTTTGGGTTTAATTTGACCGAATTTCACTTATTGTGCAAGTTATGCTCCTAAATAACATTACTTCAACCCCGAGTGAATATTCATGGTTCTAAATAAGAGAATTATATCGTAGCAGTGAATAGATTTGTGCTTTTTATTTTATTTACATTCGCAATAATTCCCAATACCAGACGGGATGGCCAAATGAGTTAGAGCGTCCGTCTCCTGTGTGGTAGATTGTGGGTTCGAATCCTGGTCGAGTCAAACCAATGACATAAAAATTGATACTTGTCGCTTCCTAGCCAGGCGCTCGGCATTATTAGGATAGGGCAAGGAGCAGTGGAATGAGGAAGACCAATCGCCTGCAACTGAAATTTCCCCTGCTTAAACAACTTAATATTGCTCGCATTTGGGGTTTAATTTGAGCCGAATTTCACTTATTGAGTAAGTTATGCTCCTAAATAACAAAATTTCAACCCCCAAGTATTAGTTAGAAGCATGAATATTCACAGGGAATTGCAGAATATGCTGGAAGTCAGGCTCCAACTCTCCTTGTGGTGACTATATTATCGCCCATTGCCTAACTCTTTCTTATTTGGGATTTATGTTCTAGCAAAATCTAAGGTCATATAAGATTTAAAAACGGGGTTCGGACTAACCAATTACTATTTATATATCCCGATTCATTGGCATTTTGTGAACATTAACCACAAATATAAATTATTGCGGAGATCTTTCATAACCTGCTTTATAGTGCTTCCCCACTGAAAAAATACGTCACTGGTACAAAGCGCGGATATCACAGAATCATAAGACTGAGCCAACTGCTCTTTTCCATATACTACTATGCTCATGACTATACTACTAGTACTAAAGGTCGCATTCCTTACACGCGTAATGCGTAAAAAAATCGAAACGTCTTGAAACCTATGAGCTACATTCCTTACACGCGTAATGTGAATGCGAATGCAAATGCAAATCCATTTTCCCGATCGGTCCATGTAGCGATCGGTGCGTAATGCGTAAAGGTGGTGCGAATAGAAAATCATCAGTCGCATTTGTCCATTGATATAAGGCTGGAGGAGGCGACTGATAATTACGGACAGCCGGGACAAGGTGGTGCGAATAGAAAAGCATCAGTCGCATTTGTCCATTGATATAAGGCTGGAGGAGGCTGTTAGGAAGCAGTCTTCATGAGAAATATGAAGAATGGGACGGTGCAAACATGTAGGTTTATGCGGCGGACCTGTTAGGAAGCAGTCTTCATGAGAAATATGAAGAATGTACTTTTTATATACTTCACTGCATAACGCATAATGCGTGTAAGGAATGATGGCATTCGCATAACGCATTACGCGTGTAAGGAATGCCACCTTAAAAGGTACATTCCTTACACACGGCATGCGGATGCAACAAACAATCGAAATGCCTTGAAGCCTATGGGCTCCATTCCTTACACGCGGCATGCAAATGCGAATGCGTCAAACCGATCGGTCCCTGTAGCGATCGGTGCGGCATGTGGTATGCGGCACGCGGTGTGTGAATAGAAACATCAGTCGCACTTGTCCATTAGTTATAGACGAGGAGAGGAGACTGAGCATTACGGAACAGTCAGGCACAAGGCTTCTGAGGGGAAACATATGGTAGTGGTGGTGGTGGGGGTTCGGGGTGGGTTCGGGTTGGTAAAAATGCTACCAGAGCCACAAAAATATGAATACTTATCTATAATTTGGTAATTATAAAGGTAGGATTGTTTGTTTGTTTTGTTGTTGTTTTACGTCCTAGCAACATCTAAGGTCATATCAGGACGGGTACCGACTTGTGACAGTGCGCACTCATGGCGACTTTATAGTGCTGTCCCACTGGGAAACCAGGCCGCCGGCACCATGACCTGGTATCCCACTCAGTCACATTATCCTGACACTGAGCACACCAGTCCTTGCCCTATCCTAATAATGCCGAGCGCCTGGCTAGGAAGCGACAAGTATCAATTTTTAAGTCATTGGTTTGACTCGACCGGGACTCGAACCCACGACCCCACGATCTACCAGCACGGGAGACGGACGCTCTAACTCATTCGGCCACCCCGTCTGGTATAAAGGTAGGAACCCCCATGTGACGTACAAAGAGGTACATAGATAAAAATGCAATATTAGGTCATATACAGTGCAGTATTGAGTATACTTGTTTATTTCTATTTTTTAAATATAGTCAGTCGTGTGCTGCATGCTGCATGCCACGTGTAAGGAATCACGCCATTCGCATACCGCATACCACGTGTAAGGAATGCAAGCTTAATACTAGTAAAGCTAATGGCCCTGTCACACTACGACGTGACTATGTCAGCGTAACCACAACGTGAAAATAATGATATTACGTCGACGTTATGGGCGTAATATGCAAATTGTGGACGTGAGCGTAACGTGAAAGTAACGTCGGTGTACGTCGTGACCTTAGCTGTAACGTGACAACGTTAGGGGAGGGGTAATTGGCGACGTGACGGGCGTTAGTGTAACGTGAGCGTAACGTCGCCGTAACGGGTGCGACGTGGACGTAACAGTGACCGTAACGCCACCGTAACGTGACCGTAACGTGACCGTAACGTGACCGTAACGTGACCGTAACCGTGACCGTAACGTGACCGTAACGTGACCGTAACGTGATCGTAACGTGACCGTAACGTGCAAAACGCTGCCCACACGTTGCTCCAACCCCGGCCGTCGGTCTGACGTGACATAACGTGACTCTAACGTCATTTACGTTGCTATAACGATCGCGAAACGTCTACCTAACGTCATTGTCACGTCATCCCGACGTAACGGTTTCACGTTGAGATACGTCGAAAGTTTTGAACAGGTTCAAAACCTCGACGCGTGCCGACGTAACACGACGTAACATGACGTAGCTCGACGTCACTCTAACGTCATTATGACGTCATCCAACGTACATCAACGTAATGACGAAATATCACCACGTTAGGCTCACGTTGGCTCATTACGTTGTAGTGTGACAGGGGTATAAGATTCCTTACATGAGGTATGCGGTATGCAAATGCGGCAAAAAATCGAAACGCCTTGAAATCAATGGGCTACAGTCCTTATACGTGGTATGCGAATGCGGCAAGTCGATCGGTCCCTGTAGCCATCGGTGCGGCATGCGAATAGAAACCTCAGTCGCATGTGTCCATTAGTTTTAGACGAGGAGAGGCGACTGATCATTACGGAACGGTCACACACAAGGGTGTGGAGGGGAAACATATGGTAGTGGTGGTGGTGGGGAGACGGACGGTTGCGGGTTGGTAATAATACTACCATATCCAAAGAAATATGAATACTTATCTATAAATCGAGTATTTATACACACAGAAGATAAGCACGCCAAAGACAAACGAAAATGTCAGTAAGAAGTGACACCAGACAAGTAAGCGCGTTTGTGAAAAACTATGATTCCGTTGCTACAATTACATTGCTCTACTTACCTCGATGTAATTCCGTTGGTACGATTACATCGCTACAATTACGTGGATATAATTACGTTGGTACGATTACGTAGCTACGATTACGTTGCTACAATTACGTTGCTACAATTACGTTACTACAATTCCGTTGCTTGATTAAGAAACTACTGCCTCACTAGACATCGCAAGGTACATTAATTTAGTTTTTCAAAATAGTTATTAGCAACAATCGTTGGTGAATGAATTTGGTCAATATCAGGATGTGTACCGACTTGTGACAGTGCACACTGGTGGTAACTTTATAGTGCTCCCCACTCTGAGACCAGGCCACCAGCACCATGACCTGATATCCCACTCAGTCACATTATTCTGACACTGAACCAACCAGTCCATGTCCTATCCTATTAATGCTGAGTGCCTGGCTAGGAAGCGACAAGCATAAATTTTATAACTCATTGGTTTGACTCAACCAGGCTTCGAATCGGTGGGTTCGAATCCCATGATTTATCAAAACGGGAGACGGACGCTCAACTCATGCGGTCATCCCATGTGGTCTCCCGCAAATATGTATAGAAATAATTTTCTCTACCTGTCACAACTCTAAACATAAATAGTTTCTGGCTGGAGTCCCTACAGTCCCACTGGGAAGGTTGTTCAAGCACACCTGTCCTACACCATTTGCACTTGTACCGGGCCTGCATCAGCCTTGTTCCTTCTATAATTTTGTTGTTGTTGTTGTAAACATAGTTTATTCATTGAATAAAGTCTTTTGTCAGCGCCGTGGCACTGGTCTTCCAGCCATGTGACAATACAGTTATTTACAATATATGTAGATGTAGTCTTATATTGTCATCAGCAGCTAGCTCAAGTCAGCTGAAATAACAATATTATTCATTCCAAGACTTACATATGCTATAGTTTGACAATTTACATATACAATAGTATACATACATACTTAGATACATACATGTGTATTGATTAAACATTTACATTACGGAGTGGTTAGGTGTATAGTTTCCATTCACAGGTTTGTATGCCTACTGTGTTGTGAATTGCATAATTATCATGTTGTTGGAGATATCATTTTGAGATAGAATGTTAGTAGAATGGTTTGTTTATCCTGTTAGATAGAGTGTGGTTAGCTTGTAGGGTTATGCTTAAATGGTTAATACCTCGGGTGTGTTTTTGGCTACATGAAGTAGTTTGAGTAAGTAGGTTGTTAGTAATGATGGGATAAACTATGCTTGGAGGATTGTACATTTCAGTCATTTAGTAGTCTAGTACAGTCTTTATTAGTGTCTATGTTTATAGCAATACTACCAGACTAATGTGCATTTTCTGAATTTGCTGGGCAAATAATTTGTAGGGTGGATAACTTGGTTTGTTGGCAGCAGGGACAAATAGTTTTGCGCCTGTCTGGACATGTTCTTGCCGGTGTGAGACCTCTATTTCCTCCCCGAGAGAGTGCCGCTGGTAACTTGCAAAAACCAGCAGCACTTCAACACTTTTGCAGGCAGCTTTCATGAAATGAATGGGAAATGAAGGCAGAGGAGCTGCAGACAGAAACAACATGAAGGGCTTCTACAATGGACTGAAGGAAGTGTTGGGACCCATGTAGAAGGGACCTGTTCACCTGAAATCAACAGATGGAATGGAGACCTTTTCTGACAGCAAGAGAGTTGTGGCAAGATGGAGTGAACACTTCCAGAGCTACTCAACGTCCTGGGTGACATAGATCACAAAGCTCTGGACAACATCCAGCAGCGCATTACAAAAACATGCCTCGATGAGATTCCAACCATGGATGAGATGGCTAGAGCAATCGCCAGCCTGAAAGATGGCAAAGCACCTTGGGGTGATGGAATTCCTCCTGAAGTATGGAAGCACGGAGGAGACAATCTGTTCAACAGACTGCACTAACTAATCACCAATGCCTGGGAGGAGGGCTCTGTACCTCAATCATGGAAGGATGCCAGCATTGTAACCATCTACAAGAAAGTTGATCGAACAGACTGTGGGAACTATAGAGGAATCTCTCTTCTTTCCATAGCAGGCAAGATCTTCGCCAGGATCCTCCTCAACAGACTATCTATTCACATAACACCTGATGTAGTTCCGGAGACACAGTGTGGCTTTAGAGGTAACCGGAGCACCGTGGATATGATATTTTGTCTCCGACATACAGAATTGATGCTTGCCCCTCCCTATCTTGGTGCTCAGCATTAATGAGCTGTTAGCTCAGTGTCAGGATAATGTGACTGAGTGGGATATCGGCTCATGGTGCTGGTGGCCTGATTTCCCAGTTGGGCAACACTATAAATAGGTATGTCAGATACTGATAGGGGTGCGTCGGTCACCATGTCTATAGTAAAATTTTCCTGCATTTTCACCATTCCGGCCTTGATTAAAGTACCTCCGCATTGGAATATTTTCATAAATTTTATCACTGGAAAGAACCTGACCTAATCTACATTAAAATACCAAAATACTTAGATCATAGAAAGCTGTAACAATGTGGCAACGGTCACAGTTTATTATAATGGTGAATCCAGACTAAATTTAACAATTAAGCCAACATTAGAAATGCCATAACCTTCTCCCCTATTAAGATATTTTCAAAATTACGACAAATTTCAGTTTGTCTCAGCAAGATCTGTTGAAAGAGCTTAAATTTATACTGTTTGTTGTGTTTTCAAATTTTAGCTGATCTACTAACTATAAAGTTGCCATAAGTGCCCAGTCAAAAGTCAGTACCCATCCTGATATGACCTTAGATGTTGCACGGACATAAAACTCCAACAACCAATAAACCACTACACCCACGGTTGTTTTTGGCAAACCAAAGGGAAGGATTGATACTTGTACGGTTACCGCGTTAGGTGTCTACAGTCTACACTATGACTTATAAGCTATAGCAGGTCCAGGGCACCTTACTACTAGTACTAGTAGTAGTACTACTAGTACTAGTAGTAGTACTACTACTATGACTATGTATTAGTATTAGTAGTACTACTAGTAGTAGTAGTATTAGTAGCGAGGACAATACACGGATCTGGCATCAAAGCATACATGTAATAGAAGCGTTCACCTCCCCACATCATGGTATCTCACCAAGAAGGCGAGGAGGGCAGCGCCCAGTCACCCATCTAAATTCTAATGATCTATGATATAGGCCCCCGCAAACCAATGCACAACCATCAGCACTCTTAAGGCTTGCCGCGGTCTCCCACGGTCCCCGCCCCCGCCGCTGCTGCCACCAACGCCGTCGATCTTATTGTGGAGCACCGCGTACCGAAAAACATACCCACCCTGTCCCCGCGCTGGTAACTCGCACCACAACACTTGTCAAGCCTTACCTTGTAAACTCCCATCCCTGGTTTGCAAGCGTGCATATCATGTTGTTCCAGTGGCGGTATTCTGTGTTGCCCATTCGTATGGAAATCCGACCCAGGGCTGGAGCAGTTGGATTTTGTGGTTGACACCGAACATGCGTCTGTTGTCATTGTCGTAGACGGTGTGATAACCACTCCAACGTCCCCCGGTTTGTGACGGCTGTCCGAGCTGTCGCCAGAACGCGATGACAGAGGATCATCATCGTCAGGCTCCGGGTGTAGTCTGTGCATTGACATGTCACGGGACGGTACGTCCAGTGACGTTTATTCTGCCATTTAGCAGCTGTCAAGAGAGAGGTGTCGCTATCTCTACTCCTCCCGCCATCACGAAAACAAACACTTTAGACGTACGGAGTTAGCAGTACGGGCAAATCAACATACATATTGTTGTACAGTTTCGTAATATAATTTTATTCGGAAATTCGGAATAAATTAACTAAGTATCCGTCGTTCTAAATATGAATCTTAATATTATTCTCTATGATAAATACCTTTTGAAATAGTTGAAAGTATTGTAAATACCAAACAAATTAACCAAATGTGAACCAGTTAGTATGCAACTTTCCCGGCAGGTGGCTGATTATCTACGTCAACACCGCCGTGGTAAAAGGATGGGTCGGTGCTAAGTCGGGTTTTTAAAACTATTGTATCAATGTATGTGTTCTTGGACTCTGTGGTGATCAGAGAAAATGTGAGTGTAATGCAGTACATTATTTTATAGCTTTTGTGTTTTTAGACCATTTATTACCATCGTTTGCATTGTTTTCACATTGACGCTTCCCGTTACAAACTCAGCAATGAGTCGATTCTTTTTCTAACGTATACGTGATACGATACTACTACACTACAGCCTAGCCCTAGTACAGGTAGGCCTACACTACTCGTCTACTGTACACAGCTCACAGATAGTTGTAGTCACTACTGTGATAGTGACTACAGTACTGTGAATACAGATTATACACTACAGAGTACAGTAGTCAATAGGCGAATAGCTGAGTAGGCATACAATGTCAATGACTACATATCTTATTATCTAGGCACATCTGTGTGATCACATGAAAATTGTAAAATTGTTGCACAGTTACTATGAGTTAGTAGTTACTGAGTTACTAATCAGTTAGGTACATCACATGAAAATTGAAAAACTGTTGCACGGTACTGCAAATTGATAGACAGACAGCTTACAGAATATAGTTAAGGGGGTTTTTAAATCGTGTAAATATCATTATTCGTTCTAAAGTTATCTACGATTTAGTTTTCCTAGAAATCAACATTTTGTCCTATTGGTTATAGCAATTAAATTGTGACCTTTTCAATATTCCAGGATATCATTTTGGGCACAAATATACCTAGTAACTTCATATAATTTGCATTCAGAGACTAAGTGTAGTAAATTATATAATTCATATTGATCCCTGTTCTCAAGATTCTCATGCATGATGAAAATGACGTCAGAGTGTGTGCTATTACTACTAATGTAGGGAAAATTTACTTCAATTTCAGAAAGGTATAGTTCTGTCAATTCTTCATGGATTTTGATCAAACAAAACTGAAACCTGTGCAATTTAGTGCTTTAAAAATAGCAGATTCACAACAATTTGAGCAGAGCTAAACCCCCAAATCTGAATTTTCGTGCGTGATGAAAATCTCACGAATTTAGCACGACCAGATAACGCTGTACCGTGCCCACACGCTGGCCGATGTGCACACAAATGTCCAGGTAATGTCTGTAGTGACTAACCTAATGAACACAAATACACAATATAGGTATCAAATAAAAGATATTCATATTTTTCAGGTGCTAGAATGATTTGTGATTTTTTTTTAACCTATTTTAGGCTTTTCAGGAGTGGTTAACTTCAACAGCTTGTAAAACCATGATTCTTTCCCCAAAAAGGTACTACAAACTGTTCCAAGATGTAAACAATGTTGTGATTGGTCAATTATGATGTCATTCTTTATGAAAAATCATTTGCATAGGATATGTGAATGAAGAGCACCACTGAATATAAGCATACAGAAACCAGGTCACAGAGTTCAACTACAGTAGTGAAGACAGCTATACCACATCGTCCCACACAGGAATTGATGTACCTAACTTAGATTAGAAGACTAGTCACTACTAGGTAAAAAAATCATCCCATACAGTCTACACTGTAGTATACAGTGTCAGTGGTCTGAACAGAGTCAGAGGTGAATCTTTCATCTATGCCTACTCTATATAGGATAGTTACTCCCGCAGCCCTTAGGTAGGGCCTACCCTCCTCAAATTTTCAAATGGGTCCAAATATTCAAATTACAATTTCACTGGAAGCTCCAATGAATCAAAAGCAATATGCTTTTTGAATTTTTTTATATTCCAAAATTTGAGCAAGATATATGCATTTGAAAGTTGTTGAATTTCAGATCTTTTGCATTAGCTAATGCATTAGAGAAGTGCCTTATTAAGGAGTGGTAAATAGGTCTGCTAAATAGCAAGTGTCATAATGTAGGGAAGGTTACCTTAACCTTCAGAAAGCTGGGTATCTGTTAATTCCTGTTAGATTTTGATAAGACAAAAACTAGAATCTGTTAAAATTTGTATGCTTCAAAATGGTACCATTCCTATCCTATTTTGAACAGAGCTAATATCTTAAATCTGCATTTCCATGCACGACGAAAAACAGAATACTGAAAAGTGACAGCGCGACTTTAACAGATTTCCAAGTCCCTACAATAAAGGAAGCCATGTTATACTTATTGTGTGAACATTTCTAGGAAGAAAAAATGCTAAAGATTCACATTCTGGAGGTTAAAATTTCATTCATTAACACCTTTCCTTTGAATTTCACTTCGGAAGACTTAAAGATCCTATTAAAATGCCTTTCAAATGTCGCACAAATATGAAAATAGTCTCTATCGTTGCTCCATTCAATGGTTTTTCAAAATTAGAGGTAACAACCATGGGATTGAGCATTTGCATTGGGTGAGGTGCCTTCTTTGCGATGGACTGCTGCCGGGGAGGTCGCAAAAAGTTGTACGAATCAGACTCGTCCGGCGATAGTGGCACCACGGGCGGATTGGAGGGTACCTACCTTAGGCTAGAATAGATCAAAGATTCACCCAGTCTGGGTCCCAGAGAAGGATATGGGTGAATATTTTTCTCTACCCTGAAACCTACTCTGTGTAGGGGTGACTTTTATCTATGGATATAGGTGAATGGTGAATCTATGCCACACTAAATACGAGTACGGTATATACATTGCACCAGTATTCTGCATGCAGTATTGTAGGGCCTATATATTATATGCTAATGTAAACCTGAACTAACTCGAATATAATACATAATCGACATGACCCATCTGACATAGCGGATTAATATTAATTACCATTCCAGTAGAGCGTTAGTTTGCATTAGTATGTAGCGTTCTTATCTATTACTTGTAATGCCTTTTTTTTAATTTTGTTATTGCGGCTATATTTATACTGTCCATAGCATTTAAGCCTGGGTATTCAGGCTTGTTTTCAATGCTGGCCAGCTGTAGTGTTGGTGTTATCTTATCTTGTTGGACGTGAATGTAATGCATATGAGACTCAAAAGGTGCTAAGCAATATGGGACAAAACTTTGTCCATAGTAACGATCAACACACTATCGACTTATGCATTTGCTCATGATAAACTGATTTGCTTTTTACATGGTGTTTCATAATCCCAATAGAATACATATTGATTTGAAGCAAATGTCCTTGTGTTTTCAGTGTAACCGTTTCTGTGCTGTCTTGTGTCAATCGTTACTATGGACAAAAAGACGAAGAGTTAGCACCTTTTGAGACAGGCTCATATGTAAAACTACTTTTCTATCTCCACAGACGAGTCAACAATTTTCTGAAGTTCTATGCACTACTCGGAAATGTTGTTTCCTACTGTGTTTCAGGGAAAACGCGAACAAGCTTTGAAGTTACGATACCTATAAGCCAGAGTTTCCAGAATAGCCTCCAGCCTTCGAGTGCTACTACAGTGTCAGTACTTGGCCACCCACCACCATGCGGCGAATGAATGTGGTGAACCGGAAGCAGGCCCTGAAGGTGGTTAAGGAGCTGGACGCGTTCCCCAAGGTGCCAGACAGTTACAAGGAACAGACGGTGACAGGCGCAGGTGGTAAGTTCCCATTGCATGATCGCTACACACGTGTACATCCAAGTCGAAGTCCGATGAATCTAGACAGATCTATGTCGTTGCTACACTTTTGTTCCTATCACATAATATAAGCATGCATGTGTCTTTTCCCGATTTATCCGAATTTCCAGACTTTTGTGTGTGTGTGGGGTGGGGGGTCGATCTCTGAGATTCGTGCAGATCCATTGAGAATATTATTTTGGGGTGGAGGTGGGGGGGGGGCGGATATATAAGCAGAATGCGTGAATCGATAATCTATTCTTGTCGAGGTTTTAAAATTTTGTTATTGATGTTATTGTTGTTCCTTCCAAATCTTGGCGCTTCGCATGACAAACACTGAAACAGTCCAGATATTGGTAAAATTGTTGGATTTTTAAAGACACATATCTGTATAAGAAACTTATCTGTGTATACTATAATCTCCTGATCCCTGTCAATCTTTCACTTGAATGCCTTAAAATTACATATTCCGATGACTTTGAATTTGAGTTTTTATCATATTTTGAGATAAATATATTACTATTATTAGGTTAATTGTTCCTACTTACTTCGAAGTTACTTTTATTACAAATCGCTTGTGAAGTTATCAAAGGAAAAATTTTTCCGCTCAGTAATGAAGTTATCTATAGATGTTTTAGACAACAAACTTGTTATTATGACTAAAATATAAAATGAGCCATGTATCTCACCTTCATTTCAATTTCAGTTTCCTTCATCGTGTTCGGCTTTATTACTCTTCTTATTATCTCTGAAATCAAGTATTATTCAGACACTGAACTCAAATACTCATACGAAGTGGACAAGAACTTTGACTCGTAAGTATTATTAATATTTTATCGCCTAATCCGTATAACATATGCCTATTTTTAACTCTTAACTTATAAAATGAGGAAGTCTTATTTATAAATGACCCCCCCCCCCCCCAATAGCTAATGTCTACGTTTTGTGCTGGGGGGGTCGTTAAACAAACAAAAACAAAAAAATTAGAAATGGCTGCAGCGTTCCTGTGCTATACTGAGCTGTATAACACATGTCACATTGTGGCAGGAACTACGTTAACTGCCTTTGCTGCTTTGCAGTAATGTGTGGTATCAGGCTAGCCGGAGACAGTCCCTGAGTGGACAGTGCTCTGGCTAGCTGCCACCCCCTTCCCCACCCCCCCAATCCCCCCCTCCCCCCCCACACTTGAACTTCATTTGTCCAATTTCAAGGCTTTAAAAAAAAAAAAAATTTACTAAAGTGTATTTTATTCATCGAATGATATCTCTTGTCAGCGCCAGAGCACTGGTCTTTCAGCCGTACAGTACAATTCCTTAATACATTTATAATGAAACTACTATCAGTAACTAATAGTAACTGCATGCAAATCCTGTGTGATACTAAAAGTATTATACATTTTATAAATGAAGTATCCGCTGTAGTAGTAACCATGTACAATTCCAGTCCAATACAAGTATCATGCATTCAGTGAATATGTATTGCATTGGTCTAGAATTGTCTTTAGAAATTTGTTTCCTTCTTTCCTTTTGAACAGCTTTGAATTGAACCTGTTTGGGGTAATTAGTCTTGAAAAGTCTTGAATTCCATTAACCTGTCCCCACTGATCTAAATTAGTCCTATTTCGGCATTCACCATCGTTGTTTTTCCTGAAATCCAAATGAAAATAACCCTGAATTCTTTTTTTTTTTAAACAGCAATGAAAACCTTGAAATAGCCTTGAATTCCATATCTTCACCTGTGTGTGGACCATGTACATGTTTTCAAATGAGCTCTTCAACCTGTCCCATTGATGTCTGATTTTAACGTTCTTTTCTTTCTTTCTTAATTTTTATTTTTTTTACTTGTTTTGGTTGATTTGCTTTTTTTTCTCTTTGAAAATAAATTGTATATATTTTGTTATTAAATTATATTTTATTATGTATGAATGAATATGTATGGTGTTTCTTTCAGCAAATTGGCAATCAACATCGATATGACGATAGCAATGAAATGTGAAGGTTAGTGGAAGAAAATATAAATAATAACATTTTAAAATGAAATAATTTATTAAAAGCATATTTTAGTACTGATAACTGACTACCGCACTGCAAATAAAGAAAGCATTGATGAGCAGATAAGGATAATTCAATTAGAATGTCACTCACTAGTCCAGGTGAATAGTCATTGGCTGTCAGGACTTTAGCTGGATAAAAGATTCACCCCCACCCAGAATAGGTGTGAATGACAACCGGTTGGTTGTTGGAGTTTTACATCCTGGCAACAATAAGGTCATATCAGGACGGGTACCGACTTGTGACAGTGCACACTCATGGTGACTTTATAGTGATGCTCCACTGGGAAATCAGGCCGCCAGTGCCATGACCTGATATCCCACTCAGTCACATTATCCTTGAGCTAAACTGTCCTTGCCCTATCCTATTAAAGCTGCATAGTCCGATGGAAATATCAAATTTTCAAAACCAAAGCAATTATCTAAATTTGATTCTACATATCTAACTTAGATACTGGTGCACTTATTAAACATTTGTCACCACACCGAAAGGAATACCAAGGCAATTGAATAGAACCTGTTACTGCAGAAGCCTATTGGGTCAGAGTTTTGACAAGCTTGCCAAAATTAATTTTGCATGGTTCCACTTCAAATATCTCAAAAGTTAGCCACTTAAAATAAAAGTTACTTAAAGCTAAAGTAAGTTACATAATAACAATCAACCTAATGTATTTATCTCAGAAAATTTCAGAAAATCAAAACCATCGGACTATGCAACTTTAATGCTGAGCACCAGGCTAGGAAGCGAGAAGGATCAATTTTAAAGTCATTGGTTTGACTCAACCGGGAACCAAACTCCCGACCTTCTGCATCGAGGCCCGCGCTCTAGCGATAATGCCACTGCGCCCAGTTGAATGACAACCATGTCTCAATCCGAGCAAAACGGCTTTGGTATTAAACAAAACAAAAACTGGTTCCAGTGTTTATCTACATTGGCACAGAGTTGGTGAAATGGCAGAGGATGTAAACAAGCAAGATGACGCCCCAGAATACTCTCAATAGGATTTTTTAATCTCCTAATCTATATTATCTCATTCAAAAGTGGCAGGTAAATATAAAGAGGGATGTGCAGAATATATTTTGCTTAAATTAAGAATTTGTTTGGTCATTTCCTTTACCTAGCCTCCAGACGCCTTTTCTAATGGGTTGTTCAGTAGCCCTGTTTCAGGGACAGTGCTGCGGGAGTAACTAGACTTTTGTCTTGTATATGGGTTATTCTCTAAAAGTGGGCACCACATTTGGTTTCCACATTACGATGCTGATAATTAATTCTTTCTTTTATTGATAGCTCGTCAAATAATTATTGTTGCCTCTGTGCGTTAAGTATGTAAACAATGCTACATATATTTAATCTATCCCATAAAAGATATAAAAAATATACTTGTGTGATTCTGTGACAATATGAATATTTACATAGCGACAACATATATATTTACCCAAACCTTTTTCTTGTAAGATATAATCTTGTTTGCTTAACTGTAATCAATAAAATCTTGTTTGACTTTGTTGTGTCTGTTAAAATGATGTTCTGGATGTGTCTTTGATTTCCATGTTGCATGAGTGATACTAACATATTACTCAATTTGTACAAGATCCAAATCAAAAAGTAAAATAGTTTTTTTTTTCAACTCTGACGTATGCACAACGTGCAAACCTTCAGGGATCAAAGATCTCTGCACTTTCGCGGATTTCGACAATTTCTTTATATTTATCGATTTAACGTGAACCAAAATTCCAAGGAATCGGGATGTATATGACAACAGTTGGGTAGTTCGTCCCATTTTTATATGACATTAGATGTGGCTAGAACATAAAACCCAAACAAAAACGAGTTAAATATGAGCGATAATATAGGCACAACAAGAACAGTTGGAATCTGACTTCCGGCATATTTCACGATTCCCTGATGATGCTAAGCCTATTGGGGGGGGGGGGGGGACCTGTATTTTCGCGGAAATTCTGTCTCAGTGTAATAATCTCGGCTTGATTTCAGCTTTTTTTTTTGCTGCAGACAACTTTTATCCGTGAGTGCCCAGTTTCAGAGAATGACCTATATATGTAAATTCCCTGACTCTGGCAGCGATAGGCGCGGACATCTTGGACATGACCAGCCAGAACGCAGATTCCTTCGGCACTCTCGAGGAGGAGGAGGTCACGTTCGACCTTACCAGCGACCAGCAGTCTTATCTGCGCATGATCCAACAGATAAATGAGTACATCAAAAATGAATACCACGCCATCCATGACTTCCTTTGGAAGTCTGGCCACACGGGACTGCAGACCGCCATGCCACCCAGGTAATTAATTTGACGCTTCGCACTGATACTCTAGATATACACTCCGAAAGTGTACAGTCGCTTAGTTTGTAGTACTTTGATAGTTTTAGGCGTTGCTAGGGTAGTATCTGTCTTCAGTGATCCCTTATATCCTCCCTCCCTTCCTTCTTTCCTTCCTCCCTTCCTTCCTCACTCCCTCCCAAGCTCCCATTTACCTAAGCTAAGATATAATCATGTTTGCTTAACTGTAATTAATGAAATCTTGTTAAAACTTGTTGTGCGTGTTCAAATGATATTCTGAATGTGTGTTTGATTTCCAAGTTACGCAATGATATTTAGGTATTGCTAATTTTTATATAAGATCAAAATCGAAAAGTGAAATAGCTTCTTTTTCAACTCTGCCGTATGTACAATATGTACACCTTCAAACGAACACGGATTCTGCTATTATTTGGAAGGTTTTCACTTTGGGTTTCCATGTCACACTTTAGTGCCCGGTTTCGGAGAATGACCCGTGTACATGCGCAAAGTACAAATGTAGCCGGTCTTTATCTTCTAGGAAGAAAGAACCAGGAGAAAAGCTCAATGGATGCCGTCTGCATGGTACCCTGACAGTGAACAAGGTCGCCGGGAACTTCCACATTACAGTTGGAAAGTAGGTCAACACATAACATTCAAGTTCCTACGTCATCTTCCAAACACCCGAAGCCAAGATCCGGGGAGAGTATAAATAGCCTGTGCCCGCCATCTTGTAGTCAGTTGCAAGCCGGCAGCTGAGTCGAACAACTGACAGAGTAGACTAATTTTTGTTTGTTTTTACCTCATGAAGATGGCCTTTGTTGCTGGTGTGGCGTTAAATCATGATTCATACTTATTCCGGTGTCATGTTCCCTTTTGTCACTGAAGCGAAGGGTTATGCTGTTTAACAGTAACAGTAAGGCTTTTAAGAAGAAAAATTGACTTAATTCTTTTATTTAAAAAAAAACAAAAAAACAATTATGATGAAAACTACTCTTCTTTGTGTGTGCTCTTCATGTCGTACTGTGCTTTTGTAAATGAAGGGAAACATTGTGCCTAGAGTGGTACTCGAACTCACACTTCTGCTCATCCAGTGATAGCGTCCTAACCATTAGACCATCTAGTACCCCTAATGCAATCAACCTACCTCCATATGTGGTATCTCACCTGGAGAATCTGCCCCTCGTTATGATACTATCAATTGAAGATGTTAAGGACCGGACGCGGTGTCTGAATCGGTAACAGCGCTGGCGTCCTGTGCGGAAAGTCGGGCATAAAAAAAGCCAGCCGAGTTAAACCAATGACTTACAAAATTGATACTTGTTGCTACCTAGCCTGGCGCTCGGGATTACTATGATAGGGCATGGACTGGTTAGCTCAGTGTCAGGATAATGTGACTGAGTGGGATATCAGGTCATGGTGCCGGCATCCTGGTCTCTCGGTGAGACAGCACTATAAACTTATAAAGTCGCCATGAGTGTGCACTGTCACAAGTCGGTACCCGTCCTGATATGACTTTACATGTTGCAACGACAAAAAATCCCAACAAACAACAGCAGCATGTGTAATCAGGGTGTGTGTATTGTCAGTGTGTGCATTGCATTTTGTGTGTGGGTGAGGGTGAGGGTGAGGGTGAATGGTGTGAGGGCGAGTAATGGTGTAAAATTGCAACAGCTTGCTGTAAATCACTTTGAATCTATTTCAATGCATACCATATGTCGGGTCGGTTTGTGTTGTTTCTTTCAGAATTTGATATTTTATATTCCTTTTATATTATCCTTGCACCAAATCCCCCCCCCTCCCCCAAATCCCTCCATCTCTTAATTTAACCATGATTTGTTGTGCAAATTGCTGGTTGACCGTCAGGCGACCTTGTTTATGACCTTTCCACTTTGCCAGGTCCCTGAACCTACCAGGTGCTGGGCATGCGCATCTCTCATTGGCCTCCTCCCAGGGTAAGGGCTCTCCGCATGCCGCCATTTTGTGCACACCTTCTGTGACGTAGTACACACCTTCTATGCCTGATATGTTTCCGCTTCCGGTTCTATTGTTGCACTCTGCTTCCTGTTTTAATGTTGCATGCCGCTTCCGGTGCTATTGTTGCATTGTGCGTCTCCACTTTCCTCGTTACCATGAAAACACATCCCTCACCGCATGACGCTGACTGCAATTCACATTTCGCTTGCATGTTCCAAGGTGCTGCTTTGTTATCGAAAAGATATTACACAAAATACATGTGGGCTTTGTCATAATAGCCCAAGACGGCGGATGGAGTAATTTTTTTTATTAAAGCCGAACGCTGAAGCCCACTTGAAATCACTCCACCCACCCATACGGTTATCATGTGATGCCTACTTGTATGTCAGTCACATCATTATTTTTGTTTTACTAATTACGATCTACTAATATGTTCATAGATCAACATGGATTTAGACCAGACGGGATAGCCGAATGAGTTAGAGCGTCCGTCTCCCGTGCTGGTAGACCGTGGGGTCGTGGGTTCGAGTCCCGGTCGAGTCAAACCAATGACTTTAAAATTGATACTTGTTGCTTCCTAGCCAGGCGCTCGGCATTATTAGGATAGGGCAAGGACTGGTGTGCTCAGTGTCAGGATAATGTGACTGAGTGGGATACCAGGTCATGGTGCTGGCGGCCTGGTTTCCCAGTGGGACAGCACTATAAAGTCGCCATGAGTGCGCACTGTCACAAGTCGGTATGCGTCCTGATATGACCTTAGATGTTGCTAGGACGTAAAACAACAACAAACAAAAACAAAACATGGATTTAGTTTTAGTTAATAAAAGGGCACCTTCATTGTGAAAGATTATTTCGCTATCATTCATATTCAAACTAGCAACATGTTTAATCATAGTGCTAATTACAATCTAATTAATGATAGTTAACTGACCAGTATAGATTTAGTTAATAAATCTTTCTAGCGAGGAATAATTTCATTATCGTGTCGACAACAAAGGCCATCTTTGAGGAGGGAAATAATCTTTTGACTAATTTGTTGCTCTGCTAGCAACAAATACCTCTTCTTTTTCAATTTTGTTTTGTTTTAAATCTTCAATTATGATCAAATATCTGTATGATTTAAAGGCGTGTCTGCTGCCAGGTATGGCTGAATGAGCATCAAATTGATTGATGAAATGTGTATGATACTCGCGCCCCATGTGGAAAGTTCTTGGATTAACCGCTAATGAGTCAAACCAAAAGCTTATCAAATTTATACTTATCGCTACCTAGCCTCAAACTTGGCTTTACTAGGATAGGGCATTGGGAGAAGGAATGAAGGCCAATTGTCCGCAGTTGAAATTGTCCTTGCAATGGGGGGGGGGGAGGTTATTAATTGTGATTGGTTACTATGAAAATGAAACTGAGGCTGCTAAAAATACCCACAGTCCTTTGTAGATACCCATTAACTTTCTTAGTTGAATATGCAAATATGTCCGATTTCCCCCCCCGGATATGGTCAAAATTTGCGACAATTCCTGGCTTCACACTCGGAGGTCCATGCCGCAAGCGTGAATGGCATCACTTTAGAAGACCCAAAAATTCACAAATATTTGTTGTTATTTTTTTGTCAGGCCATTCTCATCTACGCTAATTGACCTTCTGGTTGTGTATCATCAATATGACTTGGTGGTGTTCAGGAACCTTTTGTTGTTGCTTTTTTTTGTGCTTAAAAAGAATTACCTGGCGTATTTGCTCACAAGGAATACGGTGGTGGAAATAAGAAACTAACGAAGTTTAAATTCGCAACTAACCTGATGCTGATGTGCTTTTGATAACAGAGGGTTCAACCTCAGAGGGCAGCATGTGCACCACGTCGCAGTCGTTGATGATAAAGGTAGAGATAATAGACCTTTTCCACGGAGCATGCACTGTGAACTGCTACCGACAATAGTTCTAGCAATGCCCACCAGGGGGATGGGAGATGGTGGCTATCCTCTGGAACTGTATAAGACCTTTTCCGCAGACTAGCCTACTCTATCTACATATTATAGGCTTGTACGCAATCGATGGTTGGTATGTGATTGATGCATGGTTTTGTTGGTATCCGCTTAGTTTTATGGCCTGGGCACCTTCCAAGGGCTGTCCAGCTGGCAGACCGTGACATATCATATGCCCCGCTTAAGGCCCTGTCACATTACGGCGTATGGCGGGAGCGTATTGAAAACCTACGTAGGTCCTGCGCGTGCCGGCCTATGATGACATTTGGTGACCTTTCGGGTGGTTTTGAGCGTATGTGGAACCTACGAGGAGCGTACGAGGAGCGTATGAGGAGCGAATGGGAGCGTGCTGTGACATTTTTTGACAGTATGGGCCATACGCCCTCATAGGTCGGGTTTTTTTGAGCATGCACAAAAAAATTTGGACGGACGGATTTATGAAAGCGTATGGCGGCGTATGCCTCATACGCTTCACATACGCCGGCATCTGGCGGCATCTGGCAGCGTATGAGTAGCGTATAAGTAGCGTATGCATAGCGTATGAGTAGCGTATACGGCGTATGCCGACGTATATGACGTAACGCGCTTACGCCGCCATACGCTCCCGCAAAAAACCCTAATGTGACAGCCCCTTAAGTCACAGTTTAGTTGTGGTTTCCTGGTTTTACCTTGCACATATATTTTTTATTGGTTTTTAGGTCAGGAATTTGTCTTTCCTTTACTGTTTGGGCGTTCCAGACTTTGGCAGCCATTTCTATTGTACTTCTTTCATGTGCTTTGATGTGGCTTCTGGTTTGTGTTATTATTGGCGCATTGTTTGCACTCGTGTTCCTTTGCGGCTGGGTTAGGTACCTTTTTTCTCGACTATACCCAAATGCCAGTGTTTTTAGGTGTATTACTCTCCTGTTCTCTAGTAATTTTGCTTAGTTTTTTTTGTGTATGTCATAGGTTGGGTGCAGTTTGTCCACCATAATGCTGGTCTTCATGGCTCTGTTTTGCAGTATTTGCAGGTTTTTTTTGTAATTCTTATTTGGCACCCATGTAGATTACATCCCCGTAGTCAAAGTAGGGGAGCACCATTCCCTTGAAAACTTTTATTGACATTTCTTGGGTCATGTAGTTTCTTAGCTTTGCAAATAACCACAGTTTTTCTAGTGTTTGGTTTCCAAGCTTGCAGTGTAGGTTGCTCTCTGGCATTATTTTATATGAGAAAAGGACTGTTGGAATTTTTTTCATTTATGGTTATTTTTATTAGACTCACACCAGTCATCTAGTTTTGTTAGGAGTTTGTTTAGTTTTGTTATTACCTCTTCTTCTGTGCTTCCTTCTGCATATATGACGGTGTCATCTGCATACAGCTGGAGGTGCTCTGTTTCAAGCCACTTTTCTAGGTCATTTATGTAGATTATAAAGAGTAGTGGTCCCAGGACTGATCCTTGGGGACACCACATGTGACAGGTTGGTGGTCTGATAGTTTATTGTTTACTTTAGTTTTTTGTTGTCTGTTTTTCAGGTAGCATTTTATCCAGTTTATAGAGTTAGAATGTATGCCCTTGTGGTTTAGCTTTTGCAGTAGTATACTGTGGTCTACTGTGTCAAAAGCTTTGTTGAAATCAATGAAAGCTGCTCCAACTATTTGTTTTTGGTTCATTGAGGCCAGTATGTCGTTTGTTAGGTTGGCTATTGTTTTTGATATGGAGTGCAGTTTCCTGAAGCGCCCTTGTTTAGTATATTGTTTTTTTCTAGATGTTCATTTATGTGCCTGTGGAATATTTTCTCAATTATCTTGCCTGGAGTTTGCAGAATTGATATTGGTCTATAGTTCCCCATATTTTGCTTCTCCCCACCTTTGAAAATGGAGGTAATAGTTGCAATCTTCCAGGCTTTGATGAATTTTCCGTGATCAAAGGAGATGTTGTAGAGGTCCATCATTGTATCAGGGATGGTTTGGAGTGCATCCTTCAGTAGCTTTTTCCTGGTTACATATATTAGCTCATGATCACTTATGCCCCAGCTCCTGGAGCCCCATTTTGAGGCATGGTTGGTGTTGTTTAGTATTAGGTTGATTGTTGTTTTGTTGTTGCTTAGCCTGGTGCTTTCAGTTATTAGTTGCTGTAGGCCTAGGATTTTTATGGTGGTTTGTAACATTAGTTTATTTTTGTCATTGCTGTTATAGTTTATATTGAAATCTCCTAGTACAAAGATTTCAGCATTTGTTAATTTTCTTACTATGTTTATGCTTTTGTCTAATGCTTCAAGGAACACATCTATGTCTCCTGATGGTGGTCTATGGAGGCTTGCTATGGCTATGTTTGCCTGCTTCTCGTTTTTTATTAGGCACCAAAGTAGTTCAGCGTTCATTTGAGAGGTTTGCTGTTTTTAGAGCCTCAGAAACCAGGTTTTTGGTGGTTTTTGCAATATATGGCAACACCTCCTCCTTTTTTTGTTTGATTTCTTATATTATTCTGTTGTCTATCATTATGTACAAACCTATACCCATGTATGTTGAGGATGTTGTTTTGGTGTTTGTCATTAAACCATGTTTCTGACAGTGTTAATACATCAAGATCTTCATTTTTTAAATGTAATTTTTATAAGATCTATTTTGTTGGATGCACTCTGGCAGTTTAGATGGGCAAAGTGCGTGCCCCTCCCCAGCTTGCATTCAATTTCTTCTATCATTTATAAGTTTGAGGGTGTCGGATTGTTCGAGTTTTAATTTTTAGTTTAATTTGCTATTTATTTATTTATGGTTTGAGGCGTTTGTGTTGGTACATGCAGCACATGTAGCCTCTTTGCTGGTATGTAATCATATTTATATTTAGCACCGTATATGTGGAGGATGGTGCATGTATTACAATGTGTGTTAGATTATTTATGATTTTACGTATGCGATAGAAATTTGTTAGTGAATTTTATGGTAAATTTCTGATACTCACGGTTTTGCAGTAGTAGCTGATAAGATGGTTTTGTTTCTCACACAGTAGCAGGTACATGGTGATTATTTAGTATCAGGTATCAGCCTTGTAGTGGGTGCGAGTAGTATATGAAGTATATTAGTTTTGGGGCTTTTGTTTTTTGTTTTACTACTTCTTATGAACTAGCCTACTCTACATTTATAGGCTTGTACATAGTTTGTAGCTGTTTATCTACTGAGGGTGGTCCTGATTACCCCCTTGGGGCAGCCCAGTTTGTGGGCCGTGACCTATCACATGCTGTGTAAGCTGCGACCCAGCGTTTTGCGCCGCAGCTTCAGTCCTTCCTGAGGGACCAGCGGAACTCAGATACCCGTAATATCTATACAGCACCTTCACTACAGTTTTAGTCGCATGCACATGATATATTGTGTACATTTGTGTGGATGCACTCTGGCAGTTTAGATGGGCAAAGTGCGTGCCCCTCCCCAGCTTGCATTCAATTTCTTTTACCATTTATAAGTTTGAGGGTGTCAGGTTGTGCGAGTTTTAATTTTTAGTTTAATTTGCTATTTATTTATGGTTTGAGGCGTTTGTGTTGGTGCATGCAGCGCATGTAGCCTCTTTGCTGTATAAGCAATTGTACGAGTATAATTTATATGTGTATATAATCCTCCGGTGCGACTGACACTGGTCAACATCCGGTGGAGGTGAGGTGGGCCGAGATGGCGGCACCGGTACATTGTTGCGTTTTACGGAGTATAACAATAATCATAATAATAAGTAATATTCCTTTCCGTATCTTTATACTCGCATAATATGCTATACATCACATGTATATACGAGACTGTCTCAAAAGGTGCTAAGCAATATGGGACAAAACTTTGTCCATTGTAACGATCAACATACTATCTACTTATGCATATGCTCAGGATAAACTGTTTTGTTTTTTACATGGTGTTTCATAATCCCAATAGAATACATATTGATTTGAAGAAAATGTCCTTGTGTTTTCAGTGTAACCATTTCTGTGCTGTTTTGTGTCAATCGTTACAATGGACAGAAAATCGAAGAGTTAGCACCTTTTGAGACAGGCTCATATACATATCTTATTGTAGTGTTTGCATGGTGAGGAATATGGCTTTCGCTGATGTTATTTAATTTAAACATTCCTCTGTTCTTTAATTTTCCACTAAATGTGAGAACATATTTTTTAGGGTGGGGGGGGGGGGGGGGGGGGGAGAAATTGTCCCTTTCTTGCTTCACTCAGGTGG
The DNA here is from genome assembly GCA_030323885.1 of Branchipolynoe longqiensis. NCBI lineage: Eukaryota > Metazoa > Annelida > Polychaeta > Phyllodocida > Polynoidae > Branchipolynoe > Branchipolynoe longqiensis. The sequence continues at coordinate 2,893,657 of CM059193.1, read as the reverse complement.
TGGCTCTTTTTGCAATGGAGGTCCGTTAATTATTTGTACATCATTTAAGTTGTCAAATTAAGTAAATAGGAAGACCAGTGTTTCAGTGCTGAAAAAAGATTTGTTCAGCCGGATAAGCATTTATAGAAAAAAGAACGAACACAAAATTGCCATTTTACTTACCAAAAGTTCCTTGAATAATTGAAACTATGCCGTTGCTAAATAAAGCAGTCAGAATTTCCAAGTAATGTGTCTAGTCAATATTAATCGATTTTTACTTGAGCTGCCTGAATTGTGTTTAGTTCGGGGATGAAAGATCTCTGCGATTTCCAATTTGTGTTATTTTTTAGAAAAAAAATAATTTGAATTAAATAAATAAAAATTCTAGGATGTAAAATCCCCAAACAAACAAGCAATCTGTGTATTTTCTCCATTTTTGCCGAATATCCCAAACAAACTTGAAACATTTAACTGTTTCAGGCTTTTACCGATAGCCGCTCTCTGTTTTGCATGAGGACCGGTGTTGGGTCAGGAGGCGGCTAGTGTTGGGCCTTCCCTGTACTGAGTGGAGGTGGATTTCCACGGGAATACAGAAATTCTCTCATGGACTTGGCGTTAATCAGGGAATCGCGGTGGGAAATCCCGGAAGTCAGGTTTCATCCAGTACTCTCCTAGCGGTGTATCTCCGTTCCTTCGATCAGTCAGTACAGACTATCCTTGGAGTGCGCTCCACTGTTGCGACTATTACCGCCCACCTCGCTGTTGATTTCCTGGAAGGATTTCCTCCTAGAAAAATGTCATCCCTCCATGTTAATATATATTTTAAATTTTGTCTGTTGTGTTTTCAGATTACAACTTCTCACACCGGATTGACCACTTCTCGTTTGGAAAACCAACTCCTGGCGTGATAAACCCCATGGATGGGGACTATGTAGTCACTCATGACAGTGAGTATTGGCAAACTAGGGCAGTTTAGTAAACCCCAGAGACGGGGACTGTGTAGTCACTCATGACAGTGAGTATTGCCAAACTAGGGCAGTTTAGTAAACCCCATGGATGGATGGGGGGGGGACTATGTAGTCACTCATGACAGTGAGTATTGCCAAACTATGGCAGTTTAGTAAACCCCATGGACGGGGACTATGTAGTCACTCATGACAGTGAGTATTGGCAAACTATGGCAGTTTAGTAAACCCCATGGACGGGGACTATGTAGTCACTCATGACAGTGAGTATTGGCAAACTATGGCAGTTTAGTAAACCCCATGGATGGGGACTATGTAGTCACTCATGACAGTGAGTATTGGCAAACTAGGGCAGTTTAGTCAACCCCATGGCAGTTTAGTAAACCCCATGGACGGGGACTGTGTAGTCACTCATGACAGTGAGTATTGCCAAACTAGGGCAGTTTAGTAAACCCCATGGCAGTTTAGTAAACCCCATGGACGGGGATGTAGTCACTCATGAAACTAGGGCTGTTTCAGTTACTCCCGCAGCCCTGAGACAGGGTTACTTGACAACCCATTAGAAAGTGTCGGTAAAGGAAATAACCAAACAAATTCTTAATCTAAGAAGCAAAATATATTCTTCACATACCTCTTTATATCTATATTTATATTTACCCGCTATTTTTTAATGAAGAATTTTGTAGATCGTGTAGATTAATAGACTTTAAAACTCAACTCGAGAGTTTTCAGATGCCGCCATCTTGCATTTTATTTTTTTCGCATTGATTTAAATTTCTCAACTTTAAGTCAATATAGGTTTAGACTGAGCGCTGGAACCATCACATCCACAGTTAATTCCTACTGAACCAGTTTTTGCTTGAATGGTTGTCATTCACCCCTACTGTTGGTAGGGGTGAATCTTTTTATCTAGGACAGTTTTAAATGATTCATATATTTAACATGGTTGGTTGTTGGCAACATCTAAGGTTATATCAGGACAGGTAACGACTCGTGACAGTGCACACTCATGGTGACTTTATAGTGCTGCCCCACTGGGAGACCAGGCTGCTGGCACCATGACCTGATATCCCACTCAGTCACGTTATCCTGACACTGAACCAACCAGTCCTTGCTCTATCCTAATAATGCCGAGCTATAGGATAGGAAGCAAAAATTATTAATTTCAAAGTAACTTTTGTTTTAAAATATACGTTGACTGAGGGTTTTTTTCTCCGTTTCTGAAACCTGTCCTGATGTGATCTTAGATGTTGCCGGGACGTAAATCTCCAACAGCCAACCCAACTCTATAGTGACAGATTGTGGAGTGTCAGACCAGATCAGTTAGGTGTAAATTGAAAGTAGTACCGGTCAATGCTGTTCCTCATCATAGTTCTTCCACAAGACGCGGTGACTGAATTGGTAGAGCACAGGCTTCCCGTGTGGAGGGCCGTGGTGTTCTCTGTGGCTAGAGTGTCTGACTTTTTTCTCAGGTTCGATTCCCCGTGCCTCCACCTCTGTCAATTTGGATTTCCACCGCTGTGTATAACTTACAGTGTCATCAAAGGCCAGTTGCTCTCATACCATGTCTATGTGGTATGGGAGGTTAAAAATCCTTTGGGTCGGTAAAAGTGTAGGCTCGGGCTTTCTTTCGACAAACTGTCTAATGGTGAAAACAAGTCTATTAATGCTAGGTACACACCTACCATATACGATCGTTTTTCCGCACCCACCTACCGTATACGATCTAAAACTGCCCAAAAATCGTGAGGTGTGCACTCCCCTAGCACACCTACCGATTGCGATTCACGACTAAAAACTAATTTTGAGGGCTAAAACGGTAGGTGTGTACTATCATTACGATTGCGATTCGCGATTCGAAAAATGAATCGGGCCGTTTTCAGTTTTAAGCGGGTCGGGAGTTTTAGTGCGCGAATCCTATGCGGTAGATGTGTACTTGGCATAAGACTTATCCATAATAGGCAGTATAAATCTTCAAGAATATACTTATATATATATATATATATTTATATATATATATATAGTTAGTATATTTATATACGTGTATAAAATCATCGGTATGAGGTATTTCATATTATTTCCTATTATTATTATGATCCGTTATTGTCCACTAACAGACCCAGATCTATTCACTGCGGCACTCATTTGCCTACGGTGGCGCCGCCACCGGCAGTTCTTAAGTATAGTATACATATATTCTTGAAGATTTATACATATATATATAATTAAGTAAACCTGGGAGGTGTATGCTGTGTTTGGAGAAGCATGTCAGCTTTCAAAGATACAAAGAAGGGGATTCTTTGTTCTTGTGAAAGCAATGTGAAAATTATCTAATTTTATCCATGCACAAAATTGTTAATGGCAGGTAATTGTCTCTCTGCCAACAGCCCATCATATGTTCCAGTACTTCATTCAAATTGTGCCGACGACCGTCAAGACCCGGCAGGCCGATGTCAGCACCTACCAGTACTCGGTCACAGATCGGGTGAGTTGGTGGGGTTTTTAGTTGCCCTTTTATTGTAAAATGGGTATTTGTCAGGTTGAGATGCTACTGGGAATGGGCGTAGGTTAGTTCGTAGTTGTAATTGTGGTACACATACACCAGACGGGATGGTCGAATGAGTGAGAGCGTCCATCTCCCGTGCTGGTAGATCATGGGGTCGTGGGTTGGAACCCTGGTCGAGTCAAACCAATGACTTAAAAATATTTGTCGCTTCCTAGCCAGGCGCTTGGCATTATTAGGACAGGGCAAGGACTGGTGTGCTCAGTGTCAGGATAATGTGACTGAGTGGGATATCAGGTCATGGTGCCAGTGGCCTGGTTTCCCAGTGGGACCACTATAAAGTCGCCATGAGTGTGCACTGTCACAAGTTGGTACCCATCCTGATATGACCTTAGATGTTGCTATGATGTAAAACAACAACAAACAAACAAACATCTAGCAATGTCAGGTAGTTTCACACGTCTCTTAGCTGTAACCATGTTGTACTTCTAGTGGTATCAGTTAGCGCCACAAAGTTTGTAACTAACCATGGTGTACTTCCAGTAATATCAACTGGTAGCACCACAGCTTTCGTAACTGTAACCATGGTGTACTTCTAGTGATCTCATTAGGTAGCATCACAACTTTCATAATTAACCGTGGCGTACTTCCAGTAATATTAACAGGTAGCGCCACAACCTTCATAACTGTAACCATGGTGTACTGCCAGTAATATCAACAGGTAGCGCCATAACCTTCCTAACTGTAACCATGGTGTACTTTTAGTAATGTCATCAGGTAGCATCAGGACTTTCATAACTAACCGTGGCGTACTTCCAGTAATATCAACTGCTAGCGCCACAGCTTTCGTAACTGTAACCATGGTGTACTTCCATTAATTTCTACTGGTAGCGCCACAGCTTTCGTAACTGTAACCATGGTGTACTTCTAGTAATCTCATTAGGTAGCATCACAACTTTCACAACTAACCATGGCGTACTTCCAGTAATATTAACAGGTAGCGCCACAACCTTCGTAACTGTAACCATGGCATACTTTTAGTAATATCATCAGGTAGCATCAGGACTTTCATAACTAACCGTGGCGTAGTTCCAGTAATATCAACAGGTAGTGCCACAACTTTCGTAACTGTAACCATGGTGTACACCATTAGTGTGCACTGTCACAAGTCGGTACCTATCCTGATATGACCTTATGTAAAATATTCCGATATATGGCATAGGGGGAATGCAAATGTTCTATTACTGATCGGTGTTTGTGACCAGGTGCCTGAGTGGTGCCTGAGTGGGATGTAAATAGACATAGTGGTGCTGGCATGTCTGGGTGTGAGTGCACTCAGGGCCTACCCCCTCTGCTGGGATAGTGATCACCACACTCAAAGGTGAAGGTTGGTGGTGGCGATGGGGCCATACAGCTTGGTGGTGGCGGCAGACCACTGGTATCCATGGGGACCAGGAATGCTGGATCCCTATTGGTAGGGCCAAGAATGCTTGTTTTCCATTGGGGGAAAGGGGTGGGGTGATGCTCTACAATGAGCCCATGTAACCATATAAATAATAAACCAGAGGGCTTGACTCTCTCTTCTTCTTTACACTTTATACTCTTCCTTTCTCTTTGTCTATATTGATTTCACTATAGCCTGCCTACACAGCCACAGATTCGAGCATTAGCCTTTTTACACTTAGATGTCACCAGGACGTAAAACCCAAACAAACAACCAAATTATTTCAAACGAAATGTTCATTGCTGTTGTTTCTGTCGCAGAACCGCACCATCAACCACTCGCAGGGCAGCCACGGGGTGCCTGGCATCTTCATGAAATATGACCTGGCCCCGTTGGTAGTGACTGTGCGCGAAGAGCACAAACCCTACTGGCAGTTCCTCGTCCGGCTTTGTGGCATCATTGGCGGTGTCTTCGCAACTTCAGGTAATAACTAAATGATGCGCTTATCCAGACAAGGAAATGGCTAGTGCCAAGATCTGGTGTCATATCATGAAGGGGTTGTACTCAATGCGGCTATGAACAATTTATTTATTTATAAGTATATGCCGCAAAGAATTAGTGTTCCACATAGCAACCAGAGCTTAACACGTCCAGTTCTGCTGTTCTCGTGCACAGATCCCGTTTTCTGAAATTTCCTTAACAACACAAATAAGCCTTGTCTGTTGGACCTTTATTATGAAACTTTTCTCGCATTTCAAGCCTTTTATCTTGTGTGTTAGGACAAGCACCCGTTCTTCCATGTTCATCAGCAGTGATATAGGCCTGAAATAGACAATTTAACAATAACACAAAACCAGACACGAGTGCCGAATGAGTTAGAGCATCCGTCTCCCGTGCTGGTAGGTCGTGGGTTCGAACCCCGGTCGAGTCAAACCACTGACTTAAAAATTGATACTTGTTGCTTCCTAGCCAGGCGCTCGGCATTATTAGGACAGGGCAAGGACTGGTGTGCTCAGTGTCAGGATAATGTGACTGAGTGGGATACCAGGTCAGGGTGCCGGCAGACTGGTTTCCCAGTGGGACAGCACTATAAAGTCACCATGAGTGCGCACTGTCACAAGGCACATACACATTGAGCAATGTACCCATCCTGATATGACCTTAGATGTTGCTAGGCCGTAAAACAACAACAAACAAACAATTACACAAAATTCGACATAAAGTAATTAGCGTTTTGTAAATTTATACACAAATGTACATTAAAGATACATATCTTTATGACAGCATAATATTTGATCAAAATAACATCCAATGTGCCCTACAGTTTTGACACCGACTTTTGAGACACAGTGCATATTACACATTGTTATCGGTTTTCTCCACAGGCCTAATTCACAGCCTGGTTGGCTAAATCACACGCTGTTATCGGTTTTCTCCACAGGCCTAATTCACAGCCTAGTTGGCTAAATCACACGCTGTTATCGGTTTTCTCCACAGGCCTAATTCACAGCCTAGTTGGCTAAATCACACGCTGTTATCTGTTTCACCACAGGCCTAATTCACAGCCTAGTTGGCTAAATCACACGCTGTTATCTGTTTCACCACAGGCCTAATTCACAGCCTGGTTGGCTAAATCACACGCTGTTGTCTGTTTCACCACCGGCCTAATTCACAGCCTAGTTGGCTAAATCACACGCTGTTGTCTGTTTCACCGCAGGCCTAATTCACAGCCTAGTTGGCTAAATCACACGCTGTTATCTGTTTCACCACAGGCCTAATTCACAGCCTGGTTGGCTAAATCACACGCTGTTGTCTGTTTCACCACAGGCCTAATTCACAGCCTGGTTGGCTAAATCACACGCTGTTATCTGTTTCACCACAGGCCTAATTCACAGCCTGGTTGGCTAAATCACACGCTGTTGTCTGTTTCACCACAGGCCTAATTCACAGCCTGGTTGGCTAAATCACACGCTGTTATCTGTTTCACCACAGGCCTAATTCACAGCCTGGTTGGCTAAATCACACGCTGTTGTCTGTTTCACCCAGGCCTAATTCAGCCTGGTTGGCTAAATCACACGCTGTTATCTGTTTCACAGCTAATTCACAGCCTGGTTGGCTAAATCACACGCTGTTGTCTGTTTCACCACAGGTCTAATTCACAGCCTGCTTGGCTAAATCACACGCTGTTGTCTGTTTCACCACAGGTCTAATTCACAGCCTGGTTGGCTAAATCACACGCTGTTGTCTGTTTCACCACATGCCTAATTCACAGCCTGCTTGGCTAAATCACACGCTGTTGTCTGTTTCACCGCAGGTCTAATTCACAGCCTGGTTGGCTATATCATCGACCTCGTCTGGCTCAAGCTGGGCGCCATGAAGAACCAGCCGATGACGAAAAACAAGATGGCGGACATGGCCGCCTACCCGGACCCGTTGGGTGGGGGGCCGCCCCTAAGCCATCTGCCCGCCGCTGTTATGTCCGACACCAGCGGTGTGGCTTTGTTGGCTGCAGGTGACCTGGAGCCATCGTCATGGCAACAGCCACTGCTCGCAGCGCCCGACACACCGCTACAATGATATTGTACAGAGGAGTGCCTGTGTTGGCGGGACAGTCAAGCTATAGGGGTACATGCATGAAGCGCGTTGCTGGTGTCCGACATGACAGCGGTGGGCAGGAGGCTGAGTGATGGGCGGCCTGTCACTGTCATGGCCAGCACCAGCGGCGTGGCTTTGTTGGCTGCAGGTGACTTGGAGCCATCGTCATGGCAACAGCCACTGCTAGCAGCGCCCGACACACCGATACAATGATATTGTACAGAGGTGTGCCTGTGTTGGCAGGACAGTCGAGCTATAGGGGGACATGCATGAAGCGCGTTGCTGGTGTCGACATGACAGCGGCGGGCAGGAGGCTGAGTGAGAGGCGGCCTGTCGCTGTCATGGCCGACACCAGCGGTGTGGCTTTGTTGGCTGCAGGTGACTTGGAGCCGTCTTTAATCTAGAGGTCAATTCCCACCCATTTCAAGGAGGTGGCATACTTTTTTTTGGTGGGGAGGCAACTTCCCTCACTGCCACAGCCCTGTTATATGAATAATATATGAGATATATTTTATGTATAATATAATATAATATATGTATGCAATATAATATAGAAATATAAAGTACAAACGTATATATATATACCAATATAATGTATCAGATATATATATGTATATATTATGTTTATATATATTGTTTATATATCATGAAAATTGAGTGAGCGTAATGGCCGTTGAGGCGTGGGTGAGCAAGTAGGTGGCGCCACATGGGGAAGTGAGGTTGTATTAGTAGATGACCTGTTGAATAGAGGTAATCAGCCGAAGACTTAGTGGCTGGAGAGTAGATGGGATCTACTATCTTATTATATGCGTATAATTGCTTATACACGATATGTTGCACTTGTAATGTACGTTAAAATTCCTGCTGAAATAGATGGCGATTGACCATACACAGGTGGCGCCTGGTGGGTGTAGTGGGAACTAGCGCCTAATATCAGTTAGGGCCGGGGGGGTGTAGAAAATGGCCACTTGTTTGTTGTTGTTTTACGTCATAGCAAAATATGAGGTCATATCAGGATGGCTAAAATGGCCACTGTAAATGTGACATACTTCATGTATGTTCCCTACTGCGATGTGTGATTGTTTGTACATAAAATTACTGTTTGCTGGTAAATTTAGGGTATGTTCCTTCTTGCTGAAAGATTCTATTTATGAGTGTTAAATGTGCTTGGTATATTTTGATTGATTGGTGGCTTGTTTTACGCCGTGATATATACACCTCTGTGCTATATCCGAGTGATAGAAGTGAAGTTTTGTTTATTGTAACCAGGGCTGGGTTCAGGGTACAGCTCCGCGTCGGCTCTGCAATGTCTTTTGGGCCTATTTGCATTCAGGGGATGCCTCGGAGATATCTCACTTTTCAAGTAGGAGGCAATATGCACCTCGAAAATAGCTGCCGAATTCAGTGGTTTCAGCCAATCAGAGCTCTTCTTTTCAATTGCAAATGGCTGCCCCCTATGGCTTTTGCCTTTCAGACTAGCGCGACGTCCGGAATTTCTCCGAGATGCCTCCGAGGCGTGCCTTGAACTCTGCCCAGACACGTGTACAGTTGAAACTGAATGGGAAGTACATTTCCGGTCTGCTAAATAAATATTCACCCTAAATAGGGTGCACAACAACCATGTCTAAATCAGATCAAAACCAGCTTTGATGAGAATCAACCGTCGACAAGCTATGGAGGTGCTGGTTCCAGTATGCAGTGTTTATCTACATTGGTTTAGGTCCATAGATGGCCTATAAACTTCATTTGTCCCATTTCAAGGCCTTGAAAAGCCTTGAACTTAACCTGTTTGGGGTATTTAGTCTTGAAAAGCCTTGAATGTCATTAAACTGTCCCCACTGATCTAAATTAGTCTCAAATCGCATTTCACCATTGTTGTTTTTTCCTGACATCAAAATGAAAATAGTCTTGAATTGCTATTAAAAAACAGCCTTGAAATAGCCTTGAATTTCATATCTTCACATGTGTACGGACTCTCAGAGTTGAGGTACGCGAGAATGCACTAAAACCAAGATGGTAGCCACTGTATTCTCTCCATTCAACTTTTAAAGTCTATCAATCTGCACAATTTCAACAATTCTGCATTTCAAATGTAGCGGTCTATGATAGATAAATGTTTGAACAATGTATTTCGCTTTTTAGTTGCATAGTCCGATGAAAGTATCAAATTTTCAAAACGAAAACAATTATCTAGATTTGATTCTACAGATCATAACTTAGATACTGATGCACTTAGTAAGGATTTGTCACCACATAAAAGGACACACTAAGTCAATTTAACAGAACCTGTTACTGCTGACGCCTATGATGTCAGAATGTTGGCAAGCTTGCCAAAACTTATTTGACATGTTTTCACTTCAAATATCTCAAAAGTTAGCTATTTAAAAGAAAAGTTATTTCAGACTAAAGTTACATAAATTACAACTATCAATCTAATGTATTTATCTCAGAAAATGCCAGAAACTCGAACCTATCGGACTATGTAACTTTAAGAAATCATATCAATATGTCCATAACCCAGCTTTCGGAAACTTTTTCCATGGTGTTGAGGCTCACTTTGTGGTACCTCCCGCTTAATATTAAAGTCGCCTGGTATACCTCACCCAGAAACAAACGAATCACCTTTGCTTAGTTTTTTTCAGTTAAAGTTGCATAGTCCGATGGTTTTGAATTTCTGCAGGTTTTCTGAGATAAATATATTTAATTGGTTGTTATAACGTACCTTACTTTAGGTTGAAGTAACTTTCATTTTGAATGGTTAACTTTTGAGATATTTGAAGTGCAAACATCCTAAATTGATTTCGACAAGCATGCCAAAACTCGCACCATAGGCTTATGCAGTAACAGGTTCTGTTAAATTGACTCAGTATTGCCTTCTATGTGGCAACAAATGTTTAATAAGTGCACCAATATCTAAGTTAGATATGTAGAATAAAATCTAGGTGAATGTTTTTGTTTTTAAATTGTTATGCGTCATTGGACTATGCAGCTTTAATACAACCAAACATGTGTTGGGAGGGGGAGAGTGTTGAAGTCTGTAATGTGTGAATGACATCATAGGTAGAATTCCCTCATCACATGACCTAGAGGGGTTCCCCACACACAGGGAAATCCATGGAAACCACCAAGATGGCAGTCACAGAAAGCTCTCAATTCAACTTTTAAAGTCTATTAATCTACATTATTCACACAAAAAGTAGCTGGTTATGATTGAACTTCATATTTAGTGTCTATATTTAGTGCTTTCGCTTGCAAATTCTGACATTTTTCTGGCAGTCCTGTCAGTGCTGCTGTACGAACTACAACACAACAGGAGCAACTGACCTTAGCACTCATCCCCCACATATATGCATTTGCATAGACTGAAATCCTGCAATGGTGTGCTTGGAGAGCATTTGTCAAAGTAGGCCTATACCGGGATCCGTTTAATCAGTTTGGGAATTGCGGACATATACATAGTTACAACCAAGCAAGGACCCCTATACCCAAGGTAGGTAACCCCAAAGTCCTGTAATGAACTGCGACCAATATCCATACTACCTCTCCCTAGCAGAATAATTTAACAGATAATTCACGACCAAATAAAAACATTTCTTGAGGACACTAACTATTTAACCACCTAACAAAATGGCTTCAGAAAAGAAAGGTCAACGACTAAGGCACTTGCCTCATTAATGGATGAATTGTTGATTAACACAGACAGAGATGAGCTTACAATAGCTGTTTTTCTGATTTCAAGAAAGCTTTTGATGCAATTGACAACAAAATCCTGCTATTTAAGATCAAAAGAGCTGGACTAGGAAAAAGATCATGTAGGTTCATATCAATCAATAGTTCCGTCCTCTAGTCGAGGGTTGGATGCAATGGTTCTCCACTTTTCCCGATGTTGTGCTGTTCTGATAGACTGTGAATAATTCAAGCCTGTCCACTGTGAAATATTTGTAAACCATGATGTTCTTGTTCTCCCTCTCCCTCTGCTGCCATTTACCTTCCCTTCCAACAATGTACGGTATATTGAACTCTGACGAATGATGTGGCCAAAATAAATAAGTTTCTTTGTCTGTATAGTGGCAAACAAGCTTTTCTTATTTTTAATTTTTCTGAGAACTTCTTTGTTGGTGATCTTCTTTGTCCATGATATTTTCATCATCCTTCGATAAGTCCACATCTCAAATGCTGCTAAACGTTTGTACATTTTCTTAGAGATTGTCCATGTCTCTGCCCCATACATTAGAGTAGACCACACATAACACTGAAGAATACGCTTCCTTGTTTGTATTAATATCTTACTTGATGTTAACACTCTATACATTTTGGAGAATGTTGTTCGGGCTATTGTTATCCTTCTTTTAATTTCTTCCTCACATCTCCCATCATTTGTAATCTTTTGTCCGAGATATATGAATTCGGATACTTGTTCTATGTTTGTGCCATCTATGGTTATATTGACATTTGGTTTATCTGTCTTTTTACTTATAACCATTGTTTTGGTCTTCCTGGCATTCATCTTCATGTTGAATAGTATTCCAGCTTTATTGATTCTATTCACTATATCTTGTAGGTTTTTCTCACTGTCTGCTAGTATTACACTGTCATCGGCATATCTAAGATTGTTGACGTTCATGCCACCTATTGTCACTCCCTTGCAATCTTCAATGTGTCTGAAAATCATCTCTGTGTACAGGTTAAAAAGACATGGTGACAATACACACCCCTGTCGAACTCCTCGTTTAATCATAACTTCATCCGATAGGCCCTGCTCCATTTTTATAAATGCACGTTGTGTCCAGTATAAGTTCACAATTAGTTTAATGTCTTTGCCATTGACACCAATATCTTGTAAACATTTGACATATCCAACTACCTAAACAACAGACAACAAGTCACAAAAATTAATAATATAGAATTCTCCACGAGAACTGTCAGAACAGGAGTGCCCCAAGGTTCCATTTTAGGACCACCCCCTCTTTCTGATATTTATCAATAACCTACCATTGCTGTCTGCCGTTGCTAATTTCACACTTTTTGCGGATGATGCTGTCCTCACAGTGCACAATAAAAACATTATTCTGGCAGCTACTATGGTAAACAAGGTTTTAAAAAAGGTCAATATTTGGTGTGCTGATAACAAACTTATCTTAATCACACAACAATCTGAATATGTGATATTTGGAACAAAATATAGAAAATCTCAAGCAAAAATATAGAGCTATGTATAGGCAATTCAGTGCTAGGAGAAGTGAACTCGTACAAATACTTAGGAACCACACTTGACTCTACACTGAATCAAAGACCCTATAATACTAAGACGGCTCACTCCCTATCTCTCCCATGGTAATGTAAATTTTGCACTGCCACCTTGTTCTGGGTTTGATCAGCCCAGCTGCTGGTTGGTGTTTCACATGAAAACATGTACAATTATATTATATATGAGATAGGTTAGTATGAATACACATCAATATGAAATTGCTATGAACAAATACACATCATCATCATCACACATCTTTCAGATTCATATATACATTTATACATATAATATAGCACCTGTTTAACCAAGAGAACAGCCAGCGCACCAAGTGGTGGGTTTGATCATTTTGATTAAACAGTACAGGCTGAGTGAGCCGTCTTAGTATTATAGGGTCTTTGACTGAATGCGAACCAGCAACTATCGAGGCTGAACCAAATTCTACGTATGAGAATGGCAACCTTTAGAAAAATAAGATGTCACATGAGTGAGAACACAGCGCTCAAACTGTATAAGGCAACTATACTGCCAATAACAGATTATCATGATGTAATCTTTGGCCTTTTAACAAAACAACAAGAAAATAAATTATAGAGAACCCAAAACCGAGCTCTTAGAACAGTATCTAGGGGCAAAGTTCTCTCAGTGAATGAGATGCACACTAGATCTAATATTGCATACCTGAGCCAAAGGAGAGATGCACATCTGCTATCTCTTATGTTTATCAGAGCCAAGGATGAAAACTACATAGATCATACTAAAACCACACCACCTAGAAACAAATTGCTTGGTACACATATAGAAAACATGTGTACCAAAATTATTATATTAAATTTATAAGGTTAGTGACGGTGCTGTTCGATTTTGACGCATGCGCAGAAGCGATGTGTCCCTCGCAAACTCGTGTGCCACGGAAACTGCAACACCGGCTTAGGACTGGCGTTTAAAGACGTCTGGATGTGCAATAATACTGTAACTCTAAAAATTAAATTTACTATGATACGTTTGCATAAGTTTACTGTGGTACTTTTACATAACTATTGTACTTTTGCTTTCTGCCTGTTCATGTGAAACATTACTGATGTAGACCTACTAAGGCATAAGAGGAAGAAGTAGCTGTGGGAGATACAGTTTATTAAACATGATAATTGCTGTACCTGGCTGGCAACAAACCGGCGAATAATAATAATAACAAAAATATTTCCTCTCCCCCAAGTGGAGAGTTTAGTTCGGTGCGCAGGCCGGATGGCGTATCATGAAGGCGGCGGGCCGGTGTGGCGGTTTCAGCGTGTTCCCGTGCTCAGACGTGTACCTCGCTTCTGCGCATGCGTCAGAATCTAATAATCATGTTCGTAATCGATTAACACTACCCGGGCGACTCGGGTCATCCGAGTCGTCAGAATTTCAAATAGAACACGGTGAGTGGAGTCGACGAATACACGTGCCGTGTGCAAAAAAAGAATAACTTAGATTAATTAAATGGAAATATAGGTAAACTAGGCCATCATAAAATACTTTAAATCCTATTTTGCTGTAGTTTTATCGGTTATTGAAAAAAAAAAAAAATTGTCCACCTGAGCGCGGAGAAGCGTATTCGATTATGCGACCCGAGTTTGTAGGATGTGCGCATGCGCCAATAAGTGGCTCGGGTGACCCGAGTTGATGCGAAATCCGCGCATGCGCAGAAGCAACGGGACACGGCTGAGCACGGAAACAAGCTGAAACCGCCACACCGGCCGGGCGCGGTGGTTGTATAACCGATTGTGTCGCTGACTAGCGGGTAGCGGGCACATAATACTCAATCGAATCGAGCGATGTTGCCGCCAACTAGTGTAAATACGTGAACCATACATAGGCGATAGCTGGACACGTTCGTAAATTCCCTTATTTAAATTAACCTGAGGAGGGAGGTGCTCCGCGGGTCCCTACACTGGTATATATACGAGTATATACTATCTATAGACCCACTGAGGCATAAGAGGAAGAAGTAGCTGTGGGAGATACAGTTAATTAAACATGACAAGTGATGTACCTGGATGGCAACAAACCAACAACGGCGGGTCCCTACACTGGTATATACGAGTATATACTATCTATAAATATCAACCTGTATGTACAATGATAATGTGGAAATAAATATTTTGTTTTTATATGCTGCATAAGAAGTATACCAGGATAGTAACCAGGAATATCCCTCCTTTCCCTCATCACTCACTCAGCTCCATGGACTGATGGAGTCTGTCCTAGCCGTCTACTGCTCCAGCCTCAATTTGTTGTTGCTCTTGTTCTTGAAAGCTTTTAACTAATCAAAATTACCAATTTGTTTACGTGTCATCCCTATGTAGCGATAAGTATACATTTGGTAAGTTATGCAGTGGTTTGGCTCGGCCAGGATTCGAACCCACTACCTCCTGCATGGCAAAGCGATTCTGCCATTAAACTGCTATAGCAAAAGTAAGTATATGCCACTGAATATAACCAACAATTTTACCGAAGTAAAGACCAGTATTTACTACATATCTGTTGTATTTGATTATACATTGAATGCTTCTTCTATGCTATGCACCGGACGCGGCGGCCTAATCGGTAGAGCGCGGGCCTCGCATCCAGAAGGTCAGGAGTTCGGTTCCCAGTCGAGTCAAACCAATGACTTTAAAATTCGTACTTTTTAATTCCTAGCCTGATGCTCAGCATTAATAGGATAGGGCAAGGACTGGTTCACTCAGTGTCAGGATAATCTGACTGAGTGGGATATCGGGTTATGGTGCCAGCGGCCTGATTTCCCAGTGGAGCAGCACTATGAAAGTTGCCATGAGTGCGCACTGTCACAGGTCGGTACCCATCCTGATATGACCTTAGATGTTGCTAGGACGTAAAGCAACAATAACAAAACAATCTGTGCTATTATAACCAACATATTTATTACTCGCAGCTCTACTCTCCCTCACCATACGAGTCTAAAGGCCCGTTCACATACACGGTAGTGGACGTAGTTGAACGTAGTGGAGGCTTTGGACATGTTCAAAACTTTTGACGTAGCTCGAACATAAGGGTTTACGTTCGCCATACATTCTGTTCACGTTCAGCGAACATCAATGACGTTAAACAGACGTTAGGCAAACGCTGCTCACTACGTTCAACTATGTTCCACTACATTGACCCACATTAAACCGGGTGGAAATGCCCGCGCGGCGTAATGGGAACATCAGGAGAACGTCACGAGAATGTACATTCAATGTACGTTCAACATCTCATGACGTATGTAACATCACGTAACGTTCTTCTGGCGATGGAATAACGTTCCGTGAGCGTAATGACGTTGAATGATGGTATCACTACGCTTTACCGACGTTACGCTCTCATCCACTACGCTGCATCCACGTTCAACTTGTGCCCAAATTTGCATACTACGCCGAGAAGTTCAACGTTCTTCATGTTCTCCCTACGTTGACGTCGTTATGTCATAGTGTGACAGGGCCTTTAGCCTCCACTACGTCCACTAACGTGTATATGACCGGGGCATAACATAGTTACCCCACATTATGCTTCTCTTTTTCTCCTGTCTCGTTTTTTTTTGTATCAAACAGTCATATCAATGATTTGTTTACTGTCTTGTAATTGTCTATCTATTTTGTTGTAGCTTTTCTTAGTGTGTTGTGGCAATTGTCATTAGGGCTGGGAGACCAGTGCATTAGCACTTACAACATGGTTTTATGTTGTTTTTTGTTGTTGTAGATTGGTTGATTAAGCAGGGGAAATTTCAATCGTGGTAGATTCGTCTTCCTCATTCCACTGCTTCTTGCCCTATCCTAATAATGCCGAGCGCTTGGCTAGGAAGCGACAAGTATAATTTATTTAGTCATTGGTTTGACTCGACCAGGGTTCGAACCCACACGACCTACCAGAATGGGAGACGGATGCTCAACTCATTCGGCCATCCAGTCTGGTCCTTATTTAGAGGAATAAAACCACTTGAATAATATATACTTTTTAAGTGCTTCCACCTCCAGTGCTCAACATTCAAACATTGCAAGCTGCTCATGAATATACAATTGCTTTACATTATGGGAAGGATTTGCATTCGTGTGGACAAATGTGTGTAAATAACTGTATGCGACACTTACGGTCGAAAGACCGGATCTAGGGCACTGACAAAAGATATAGTCCTATATCATTATATGAATAAAATCACACCCAGTTGTAGGTGCTGCCACCTGGAGAGTGAACTTTCACATATTCAGTAAACTCATACGGGACGTGGCAAACTAGACTTTTTGGCGCATGCGAACACATCCTACAGATTCGGGTTGAATAATCGAATATGCTTCTGGGGTGGGAAAAAATGGTGGCTTAATCCAAAACCTTTTTTTCTTTGTTCAAATAACCGATATAACTACGGCAAATTAGGATTTAAAGTATTTTATGATGGCATAGTTTAGTTTAAACGAGGAGTTCGACAGGGGTGTGTATTGCCGCCATGTCTTTTTAACCTGTACACAGAGATGATTTTCAGACACATTGAAGATTGCAGGGGAGTGACAATAGGTGGCATGAACGTCAACAATCTTAGATATGCCTATGACAGTGTAATACTAGCAGACAGTGAGAAAAACCTACAAGATATAGTGAATAGAATCAATAAAGCTGGAATACTATTCAACATGAAGATGAATGCCAGGAAGACCAAAACAATGGTTATAAGTAAAAAGACAGATAAACCAAATGTCAATATAACCATAGATGGCACAAACATAGAACAAGTATCCGAATTCATATATCTCGGACAAAAGATTACAAATGATGGGAGATGTGAGGAAGAAATTAAAAGAAGGATAACAATAGCCCGAACAACATTCTCCAAAATGTATAGAGTGTTAACATCAAGTAAGATATTAATACAAACAAGGAAGCGTATTCTTCAGTGTTATGTGTGGTCTACTCTAATGTATGGGGCAGAGACATGGACAATCTCTAAGAAAATGTACAAACGTTTAGCAGCATTTGAGATGTGGACTTATCGAAGGATGATGAAAATATCATGGACAAAGAAGATCACCAACAAAGAAGTTCTCAGAAAAATTAAAAATAAGAAAAGCTTGTTTGCCACTATACAGACAAAGAAACTGATTTATTTTGGCCACATCATTCGTCAGAGTTCAATATACCGTACATTGTTGGAAGGGAAGGTGAATGGCAGCAGAGGGAGAGGGAGACCAAGAACATCATGGTTTACAAATATTTCACAGTGGACAGGTTTGAATTATGCACAGTTTATCAGAACAGCACACCATCGGGACAAGTGGAGAACCATTGCATCCAACCCTCGACTAGAGGACGGAACTATTGATTGATTGATAGTTTAGTTATATTTCCATTTCATTAATCTAGGTTATTACAAAAAAAAAACATGTATGACTAGTACCAGTGGCTGTTATCCTGCAGGATGGTACCAGCGCAAATGTGACGTCATCGCTCCTAGCCAACCCCAGCCAAGAGGTGGGTTACTGGGGTCATCGTGTTAATCGAATACGGCCCCAATGGGCGTAATCGATTAATCGACTCTGGTCACCCGAGCCACTTTTTGGCGCATGCGCACATCCTGCAGACTCGGGTCGAATAATCGAATAAGCTTCTCCACGCTCGGGTGACAAAAATGGTCACCGTTTTATTAGTTTTTTTAGTAGCCGATATAATTACAGCAAAATATGATTTAACTATTTTTATGATGGCATAGTTTAGTGATATTCCCATTTCATTAATCTATGATATTACCAAAAAAAAATATGTATGACGGCTACCGGTGGCTGTTGTCCTGCAGGATGGTACCAGCGCAAATGTGACGTCATCGCTCCTTGCAAACCCCAGCAAAGAGGTGGGTTACTGGGGTCGGGTTGTTTTGCACCCGGCACGTGTATTTGTCGACTCCACTCGCGGTGTTCTATTTGAAATTCTGACGACTCGAGTGACCCGAGTCGCGTTAATCGATTACGGCCAGTGTGGCAGTACCCATGCCGCGAATAACATGCCCAATGCTGCCACCTGACGGCTAATACAGAGAACTAACGCGCCCTAGTACGGTAGTGAAGCCGTAGAGGGCGCCACTATAACTCCGTACGCGTGTAACCCCTCCCAAAGACCATACAACACGAAGACAACTCAGCCTGTACTGTGTAATCAAGAGAACAGCCAGCGCACCAGGTGGTGGGTCTGATCATTTTGATAGTATTGGAGTGTCAGAAGAAACCCTGCTGTCGCTTGGTATGTGTGTGTGTGGGGGGGGGGGGTTGTAGGTATGTGTGTGTTTGTGGTGTAGGTCTGTGGTGGGTGGGTGTTCTGGGTGTTGTGTGGTATGTGTGTCATGGAGGTGTAGGTGTGTGTGGTTGAGATGTAGGTGTGTGTGGTGAGGGTGTAGGTGTGTGGTGGTGGTGTAGGTGGTGTGTGTGTGTGGTGGGAGTGTAGGTGTGTGGTAGTGGGGGTTTAGGGATGTGGTGGGGGTATAGGCGTGTGGTGGGGGGTTTATCTGTTTGTGGTGGAGGTTTATGGCTGTGGTGAGGGTGTAGGTCTGTGGTGGGGGTTTAGGGATGCTAAAGATTTGAGGTGCCGCTCTGCAAGACCCCCACCCCCACCAAACCCACCTACACCCCAACCAAACACACCATCAACCCCCGCCACACAGAATGTGTGTATGGTGGTGGGGGTAGATGGTGTGGAGAGGTGGAGGGGCAGGGTGGATGTAGCGGTGGTGGTGGTGGTGGGAGTTCTTTAGGAGTAGCAACACACAACCAGTGGGGACCTCCCTCCTCCGCTTACATCAGGGAGGGGGAGGGGGTCGTGAGGTAGAGAGGAGGAGGAGGCGGAGAGGGAGGGGGAAGGGAAGGGAGGGGAGGGAGGTGTGGTGTGAAAGCGCCGAGTGAGGTGGGTGAGGAGAGGAGTGGGAGAGGGAAGGGGTGGAGGGGGAGTAAGGGAGGAAGGGGGGAGGCGGAGAGGACGGGGAAAAGGGGGAGGGGGGGAGGTATGTTGTGAGAGTGCTGGGTAAGGTGGATGAGGAGGAAGATAGGGAGAGGGAAGGGTGGAGATGGGAGCAGGAAGGCGAGGGAAGGGCGGTGAGGCTGGGGGAGGGTGGGACGGAGGGGGATGGAAGAGGAGTGAGGGAAGGGGAGGGCAGGGGAAGGGCGGTGAAGCCGGGAGGAGGGAGTGGAGGGCAGGAGGGGGAAGGAGGGGGAGAGAGTGAGGGAATGAGGGAGGGCGGGGCAGAGGGAGGTGGGGACCAGGCAGTAGGAGCAACAGCGGCCAAATCCAAATGACAGGCAATTAGCTTTTCAATTTTAAATTCACCATCTCGCCTTGTAGGCCTATCCCAGTCAGCATGTGAGGTTACCACAGTATCACAGTGATGTCACATACATCTCACACTATGATGCCATCACTCTGATATCACATCCATGTCACAATGAGTCATCACACAGTGACAACACTGTGACCTCACACTGATGTGCTCATATGACATGTAAGATGAGCTTGATTGGGTGTGACGTCACAACTTCAGCTTTTATAGGCACCGTCAGATGCTCACGGCAAAACCCCACCATGTGGCGATGCGACCAGACCCACCACATGGGGACGCGACTGTCCGCTCCCCCCTCCTCTTCACTCCCCTCCCCTCTCCTCCCCTCCCTGCTGACCCTCCCCTCCAGTCCTGTCGCGTACCGTTGGCTCCCCTCTGCTCCCCTCCCATCTCGTCCTCTCCCCTCCTGTACTCTCCTCTCAGCTGCCCCCCCCCCCCCTTTCCCCTCGCGTCCCCTCCCCGGGCCCCCCGTCCCCTCCCCTATCGTCCTCTCCGCTCCCCTCTCCTCGCCCCTGGCGTCCCCTCACCTTCAAGTCTCCTCTCCTCCCCCCTCCCCATCCTCTTCTCCCCCCACCCTTCCCCTCTCCTCTTGTCCTCCCCCCCCCCTCCCCCTCCCGTACCACTGGCACTGTGACAATAGTGCGGCAGTCTACCGTCATGGTACCATGAAATTAGAGGCATCCATATCATATACTAAACAATTGCAGTAGTCAAGATATTTTCTAGAATACTTATCCTGATTTTGTTGTCTAGCCAATGTGATAATGTTTGTTCAAAGGTTATATAAAGGTCCTTTTATGACATTCTCAGACATGAACTTGCTTGTTCTGACACAGTTGGAGGAGCTGAAACAGAATCAAGCAGTAGTTATGGCTGATCTAGCTAAAATCAAGGCAGTCTTGATACTGACCTTACCTGATGATAATGGTAGACTGTTTGAGGCCAAGCTGTACTCTAACAAGACTGAGTTTGAGATTTTTACAACACAGCTAGAAACTGATCCATCTTTCAAAGAAAGTTTTGTAAGTACTACAATATTTTAATTATCATACTCCACTATCATGTTTCAAGAGCTAGTTGGGTCAGTTTGTACGACCAGTATTTGTTAACCTTTACACCAAGCGTACAGTTACGTGCCTTTTATTAGCACATAATTGAAACATTTCTATCACAACATAGAGGATATTACCGTAGTGTTCATCGTCACCGTCAGATGTTGCATGCGTTGTGAATATTGTGTAATGTTTGGTAGTGACTGACTAGTTTTGTACCCTCCTGACATTTTCAAAAGGGTCCAAACATAACAATTTTATTTTTATTGGCAGCTTCAATGATCCAAAAGCAATATACTTTTGGAATTTTCAAAATATCACAAAATTTGATTGACATACATGCATTTGAAAGTTAGTAATTTCCATAGCTTTTGTATGCACTATGGCAATGGTCCTGCAACTGTAGTGTTCGTCGTCACCATCAGATGTTGCATGCATTGTGAATATTATCTATTGTTTCTTTAAATCATTAGATCCATTACAATTACTCTATTACATTCAAACCCATGGCTCAAGAGACTTGGGAAATCATACAAACAATCCTTCGGAGCACATTGGATGATGCCCTGCTAGCTTCCTACACAAGGACTGGCAGTGGTAAAGATATAACCTGCACTACCCCAAGTCTTCCAGAAGTGTATCCTGAGGAAGTGTTGTAACTGTTAGGGCCTGAAGTCTCTTGACAGAATCTTAAAATTCAATCATTACACACTAATAAATTGTTTGCTTATAATTGTATTTGTTTCAGTCTTTTAAGTTTGTTTAAAAACTGCTTCATATTTCAGATATTTAAGTTACATTTACTGTATGCTTCTCTTGCCTTATTACAAAACAAATGCCAGTGTCCTATTTTGAATGTGAATTTCAAAATTCAACCCAACCTGTATGTTCCTATATTTTTGGACTTGATCACAACTTGACGCCTTATAATTGTCTCAATTACTTCTTCAGGGAGATGGGGTATACCAATTATACATTTTTTATTTATAAATTAAAATCTGTTTCAGAATGCTGCAAGTAATTCCACAAAGAGGACAGCATCGAGGTGAAGAGAGGAAAAGAAACATTCACAACATTGAAGTCAGAGATAAATCGGCAGATTGAAGTTTTTATTTCCAATTCCAGGAGACACATCAAAAGAAAAAGAATTAACGAAACAGCAACTTCACATTAGGTATCACAATGGACAAAATTATAGTCCTTTTTTTATGGTAGTTTTGTTGGTCTTGATAACTATATTGATTGTGATCGTCGTCTGATAATATGTACACTTCCAAGATTTGCCACAATTTGTAAGTAAGGCAGGAGAGCGTGACGAGAGGAGAGTTGGAGACAGCTCCGGGCCTGGTGTGGCATGCTCAGTCGTGTACCTATACTCAAACTCAAGGCATTGTCAATGGTCGTAAGTCACTAACCTTATAAATTTAATATGTTTTTGGTAAAGATGTTTTCTATATGTGTACCAAGCGATTTGTTTCTAGGTGGTGTGGTTTTCTGGAATTTCTGTATGAAGATTGCTCACCACCATTGACAATGCCTTGAGTTTGACAGTACGCGCAGTGCAAAACATTAGTTTTAATCAAAATTAATAGAAATCAAGAAACCTAACCTTATAAATCTAATATAATCCTTTTGGTGAAGATGTTTTCTATATGTGTACCAAGCGATTTGTTAATAGGTGGTGTGGTTTTAGAGATATTTCACTTGTTCTGTATTTTCTGTATGAAAATTATTCACGACCATTGACAATGCCTTGAGTTTGAGTATAGGTACACGGCTGAGCATGGGACACGGCTGAGCACGCCACACCGGGTTATAAGGGCGGGCCCCAGTGGGGGTGCGTGATGCAATAGCCAACGGTCGCAAGAGGAAGCAAGGAAGGGGGGGGGGGGCTCCTCCTCCGCCGCGAATCACACACAATGCAAGCATTACGACCAAGATTAAATGAAATTGTCAACTTTTTGTATCTTGGCATACTAATAATGTATTCCAACTCGTATGCACTATGCTGGAATAAGTAAAGTTACAAATAATTTTAGTCAATGTATTTAGGTTGAGTCGTATTATATGGATGGTCCTTCAAAAAAAAAAAAAGTAGTATCTGCTGATCTAACATACAATGTTATTTACCTGATATGAGATCTTCCACTTAGCCCCTGTAGTTGGGTTAATCGTATGATATGGATGGTCCTACACAAAAAATAAATGTATTATCCACTGATCTAATATACTCTGTGAGTAACTTATATTGTGTGTCGTACTTGCTGAACAATTTAATGGCGGACGAATGTAATCCTCTGCACCCATCAAAATGTAATAAAAGAAATTGTATTCCGCATGTCCGATTCCTGGTTTTTAATTATAAAATTGTGATGTCACAGTGTGAGGTTATTGTGATGTCATGGTGTGAGAATTGCGTGAGGTTATTGTGATGTCACAGTGTGAGAATTGTGAGTTTATTGTGATGTGACGGTATGAGAATTGTGTGAGGTTATTGTGATGTCACGGTGAGAATTGTGTGAGCTTATTGTGATTTGTTTGTTTGTTGTTTTACATTCTAGCAACATCTAAAGTCATATCAGGATGGGTACCGACTTGTGACAGTGCGCACTCATGGCGACTTTAAAGTGCTGCCCCACTAGAAGACCAGGCCGCCAGCACCATGACCTTATATCCCACTCAGTCACATTATTCTGACACTGAGCCAACCAGTCCTTGTCCTATCCTAATAATGCCGAGCACCAGGCTAGGAAGCGACAAGTATAAATTTTGAAGTCATTGGTTTGACTCGACCCGGATTCGAACCCACGACCTACCAACATGGGAGACGGATGCTCTAACTCATTCAACCATCCCGTCTGGTCCAGGTTATTATGTCACGGTGTGAGAATTGTGTGAGGTTATTGTGATGTCACGGTGTGAAAATTGTGGGAGGTTATTGTGATGTTTCAATTTGAGGTCACTGTGACCTCACACTGTGACCTCTCCGTTAGGTTTGTGTGATATCACTGTGATGTCATGGTGACCTCAAATTGTTGACTGGGATGTGTTTACATGTGAAATACCAGCCAGCAGCTGGGCTGATCAAACCCACCACAAGATGGCACTGCAAAATTTACATTACCATGGGACAGATAGGGAGGGAGTGAGCCGTCTTAGCGTTATAGGGTCTTTGCCCCTCCCTACGTCAGTCTCTCCGTCTATACTATCTGTATTGTGGGTTACCCCACTGGTCCCTGATCGATAACTGACAGATCCTCATGTGGCTGATCTAGACCCTATTGGGCCTCTAATGCCAGCTCGTTATGGAAAAAAGGAACTGTTTTCTTTGCACATACATATGTAGGTCGACCGTGCCTTGAAGTCACATAATTGTGGGTGTCCCATCCAATGTCTATCCAGCGCGCTTACAAAACCGGGAATTGATCCATCTTGGCCCTATCCTTAGATTCAAATATTTACATATGGGTGGTTTTCAGAAACTGTGTACCACTTTTGTGGCGTGAAAACCAAAATTGAAAACATCCCCAATAATAGCAGAAACAAATAATTGCAGAACCCATCTTTATATATGAAGGTTTGCATGTTGTGCATATTTCAGCATTGACATTTCTTTCACTTTTTGATTTTGATTCTATATAAATTGAGAAATCCATTAAAATTAACCATTCATAACATCATTTTAACACACAACAAATTCAAACAAGATTTTATTGATTACAGTTAGGCCAAAAAGATTGTATCTCTTGCAATAGAAAATGTGAAAAAGATGCATGGTGTCGATATGTAAGTTTTCACTTTAGCACAAAGTCATATAAGCATATTTTGGATACATTTTGTGGGATAGATTTATAGTATTGCTAACATACTTTATATAACGTCAATAATAAGTATTAGACTTACTACCCCCAAAAAGAAGGCAAAATAATGAACAATGTAATGTGCAAACCAAATACGTGGTATAGTCTCTCAGAACGACCCATATAGAAGATAAACACTAGGAAACATCAGAATATTTAAGTTTATGACCTGCGCATAAAACCATGATACCATCGGGTTATTTGATTCATCTTGAACACCCCCCCCCATCCCAAGAAAATATCCTATCATTATATTAATTAAAGGTTTATTACCTATAGGCCTAAGCAAGACATTGTAGACTGGCA
This sequence comes from Branchipolynoe longqiensis, assembly GCA_030323885.1. NCBI lineage: Eukaryota > Metazoa > Annelida > Polychaeta > Phyllodocida > Polynoidae > Branchipolynoe > Branchipolynoe longqiensis. The sequence goes on along the minus strand of CM059193.1, from coordinate 2,868,363 downwards.
ACATTTTTATCTTTAAAAACACCCACAAAAAAACCAACACCAGAAAATAATAACTACATCAATTAAACCCGATTAGTCACACCATTACAGGCTAGGAACATAATATTTATCTAAGAAACCCCCCAAAACAACAGAAGACATTTTGATTAATTAAAAGAGTTTATTACTAGGAACCCTCTATGTATTAGGTCCATATCTCAAAGAGCAGCAGATATGTCCCCAGACATCACGTGTCCCCGGACATCACGTGTCCCTGGACATCACGTGTCTCAGGACATCACGTGTCCCATGACGTCACTTGTCTCAGGACATCACGTGTCCCCGGACATCACGTGTCCCAGGACGTCACTTGTCTCAGGACGTCACGTGTCCCCGGACGTCACTTGTCTCAGGACGTCAGGTGTCCCCGGACATCACATGTCCCAAGACATCACTTGTCTCAGGACATCACCTGTCCCCGGAATCACGTGTTCCTGGACATCACGTGTCCCAGGATATCATTTGTCCCAGGACATCACCGGGCAGGATGTACCGACTGGACGGTATTCCAGTGTGGCAGTACTATAAAGACTCAGGAGGGCGTATTATCACAAGTCTATAATCCTTCCAAAATGATACTTTTATTTTCTTGTTCTAATATTTTTTTATTCGACAAAAATAGATTAGTCACACACCAACCCCAAGCCCATCGAGGTAATCATTCCGGACGTAACCTCAGACGTGTATTGGATGCAAAGCCCCCAATCATCACCAAGATAGTCATCACTACATCGATTCATTCCTTACCACATCAACTCACCCTGCTCCCCAACCTGGTATGAAAGACCTTACATGTTGTTAGGAGGTAAAACCCCAAGCGTCACCACCAACAAGCCCCCGACTGTTTATTTGTTATTCTCACTCATTCTCTACCTCATATTAATGCTTGGCTCTGTATGGCCCTATCCCATTTCACTCACCCTACTGCCCCATTCACCCCCCCCCCCCCCCCATCTACCCCTATCCGAGTCCCCTCACCCGACTCCCCACCGCCCACCCACTGTCACCCTTGTCCCATCACACAACTGCCCCCACCCCACTCCCACTTGTCCTATTCCCCCACCCCCACCCCATTCCCACCTGTCCCCTTACCCCACTCGTCCTATTCCCCCACTCCCATCCCACCCCCACTCACACCCTGTCCCCTCACCCCACACCCACTCCCAGCTGTCCCGGTCCCCTCATCCCACTTATCCTATTCCCCCCATCCCATCCTACCCCCCACTCACACCCGTCCCAGTGCCCTCACCCCACTGCCCCACTCACATCCCCCAGTCCCAATTCCCTCCCCCCTCACACATTCCCCCACGCGTACACTCCCACTGTCCTTTTTCCTCTACCCACCCACCCTACAAGGTTCACAACTTGCTCGCTGCGGGCGCGCGGGTTGTTGGCCGTCTCGCTACCAGAGGACAGAACGACGCGGCACATGTCGTGCTGCCAGCGCCGGGCGAGCCGCCGGTTGAGCTGTTCACAGCCAGTTGAGCTGTTCACAGCCAGTTGAGCTGCACACAGCCAGTTGAGCTGCTCACAGCCAGTTGAGCTGCTCACAGTCGGTTGAGCTGCTCACAGCCGGTTGAGCTGCTCACAGCCAGTTGAACTGCTCACAGCCAGTTGAACTGCTTACAGCCATAGGTGTGCAGTGCACTGCGGTGTCGGTCCATCACAGACAGGTTTCCCCGCTCGTCCATGTCGATGTCGTGGAAGTGGCGCTTGGTAATGCGGTACTCCAGTGAGTGGAAGGTGAGCACGACGCAGCGGCCGCCCGGCCGCCTGGCCGCAGCAGGTGATGACCCGCCTACAGGCCAATATGCAGCCTCAATTTCACAACTTGCTCGCTGCGCGCAACTTAGCACTGCGGGCACGCGGGTTTTTGGCCGTCTCGCCACCAGAGGGTAGCACGACATGGCGCGTGTCGGGCTGCCAGCGCCGGGCGAGCAGTTGATCGATCTGCTCGCGGCCGTAGGTGCGCAGCGTGCTGCGGTGCCGGTCCGTCACAGACAGGTTTCCACGCTCATCCATGTCGATACCGTGGAAGTGGCGCTTGGCGATGCGGTCCTCGAGGGAGTGGAAGGAGAGCACAACACAACGGCCGCCTGGCCGCAGCAGGCGGTGGCTCGCCTCCAGGCCGTTGTGCAGCTCGTTCAGCTCATTGTTGACGAAGATGCGCAGCGACTGGAAGACGCGTGTCGCTACGTGTGCCTGCCGCCGCAACTGGTCGACGCCGTGGGACCTGGGGGATATTTTATTTTTGGTAATTTTTTTAATATATATTTTTATAATCTACATAAACAATTATTTAAAGATATTTTATTATTTATTATTTTATAATTATTAAAACATTTATTATCTTAATTATATTTTAAAATGTAATTGATTAAATTAAAAAATAAATAAAAGTATTCTTTAATTCATTAAAAAAATATTTAATATTTTTTTAATGGGAAATAGATTGGTCCTTAATTTGGAATGGGCGTCTTCTTGGTAGTGAAATTATCCTAAAATGCTATATCATGTGATGGGTCGTGTTCTACTCCACATGAGGAATACTTAGTTAGTGTTGATTGCTTAATGCTGTGTCGGTGGCAAAGGCCATAATCACGGCAATAAATGTTCAAATCTTATTCTGTCATACAGATAATTCTGTCATACATGAGAAGTCAAAGGCTCCCAATTACAATGACAACAAATTTGTGGCCAAGTAAAATTCTAGATAAATTGTGAAAATTGTGTTAATGAACAATATAAGGGGGTGTAGTCCTCCGGTTTATTCCGCCTCTACTAGTGACATATCCATACCCAGCCACGCTACACTAACCTCTTTCAGGATGGGTGGGTGGAACAGTCCACCATTGGGCCTGATCGTGCTAGCATGCTGCCACCACCTTATATTTACTTGATAGACACTGATAATTTAATGCTTAGTTGTTAATTTTTTTTTTTTTTTTTTAAAGATAAGGATGAGGAGAGAATAGTCAGACATCTTACACTTGATACACGCTGGCGACAATGTCCCTGAGTTGTCCTGTGGTGGTGATGGGGCCGAACGTGTGTCGACTGTTGATGATGGCTCGAGCGACAGCACGCGGCTTTTTCTCCTCACCGTAACGCTAGTGATAATTAAAAACATGGATAATTAAGATAACGATAAAATAAAAAAATGCAATATTTAACTCCAAACTGATTATTATAAATTTGCCAGGTCACCTGTAAGATGTATTATTTACAGTATAAGGTCACCCACCATGCCACCTAGTGGAGAATCGGGCTACTTCAGCCCAGTGAGCAGCTCGTTGATTAGCCTTCTGGAACCCAAGCATGCGTGTTGTGGTATAGGACCGCTAACTTCATTTACCACCGACCGAACCTACACTCAGGTGTATACTCTTTTCACTATCAAGTGAAGTGCCAATGAACTAGGCGACACCGCAATACTATCTCGACTTGAGTGCGGTTAAAGTTGCATAGTCCGATGGTTTTGAATTTCTGTATTTTTTCTGAGATAAATATATTAGATCGATCACTAATTTATCTACTTTACATTAGTTCAAAGTTACTATTATTTTAAATGGTAAACCTTTGAAATATTTTGAGTGCAAACATGGAAAATTAGTTTTGGCAAGCTTGCCAAAACTCTGACACCATAGACTTCTGCAGCAACAGGTTCTGTTGAATTGACTCAGTATTGCCTTCTACGCAGAAACAAATGCTTAATAAGTGCATCAGTATCTAAGTTAGATATGTAAAATCAAATCTAGATAATTGGTTTGGTTTTGAAAATTTGATATTTCATCGGACTATGCAGCTTTAGGGGTGGGTGTGGGTTTGGGTGTTTGGATTCCGATCAATGACTGGCTGCACATTGTGTTTCTTTTAATAAACTTCCACTCTATATACTTTCACTCCTGTGTCTGAATTATCACTGGAGTCCCAGGTACCATCAATCAAACACCCCATCCCATATCCACACGAACCAACTACCAAACAGCCACCAATTTCTAGAAAAGTTCCAATGGAATTTTTATTTAGAATATTAAAGTTGCATAGTGCGGTGGGTTTTGGGTTTCTGTCAATTTCTGAGATAAATATATGAATTTGATTATTATAATCTACCTTCCCCTAGTTTGAACTTTTAATTTAAATGGTTAATTTTGTATATACACATGCCAAATTAATTTAGGAAAACATGCCAAAACTCTGAGACTATATGCTTCTGCAGTAATAGCTTCTATTAAATTGACTCAGTATCCCGTTCGAAGTGGCAACAACTGTTGTTGTCACATTTGTAAGCTTACATCACCACAACAGGGTAACTCAGGGACATGGTTGCCAGCGTGTATCAAGTGTAAGATGTCCGTCTATTCTCTCATCGTCATCTTTTAAAAAAAACACCAAAAAAACAACAACTAAACATTAAATTATCAATGTGTATCAAGTAAATATAAGGTGGTGGCAGCACACTGGCAGGAACAGGCCCAATGGTGAACTGTTCCACCCACGGCTAGCAACCACTCAAATGTAGATAATGATTTTCGTTTAGACAATTTGATGTTTAATGGGACTATGCAGCTTCAACTAATATACTTTGTTGTTATATTGGTTTTTTTCAAGGAGAAAAACAAACAAGATTGTTCTGTGTATATCAATGTTAATCAACTGCTCATGAAAAAGTCAACCCAACAATGACAACTTCATAGTAAATGCCCCAGTTTACTGCAGTTATATTCGATTTTGTTTTCAAATCGGGATTCCAAACTGGTTACTACTTAACATTTAGAAGTATGAATAGAACTTCCGATTGTTCTGACCTTGAAGATCTTATAGAGGTCACCCTCATCCAGTGTGTTAATGACGTCAGCAGCCGTTGGCGTGTCCGAACACCTACAGGAGGGAAAAAACAACAATTATAAGCAATTTTACTTATTTTTTAAAAAGAAAAGGAAACAAATCGGAACTCAGCACGTGGCACTAACAGTCTGGGCACATTCTTGAATTCAATAACTGAGTATTGTGGTTCCTAGCCAGTTTTTAAATATTGCATTCTATATTCACCAAATCAATCAATCATTTAGTAATATTTTTACTTTAAAGACAGTTGGTTTCCAACCAATCGAAGTAAATTCATGGCAACACTGAATATTGTATCCACAACCAAATCGAAGGGTTGACCACTCAACTACCACAGATCTCGAACATCGATTTAACGTTCAGTGCTTCAGAAAATAATAGAGGAACGCATCACAATGAATGATAATATAGGAAGGCACCACATTGGGTAATAATCGATGATGGCATCGCGATGGATGATACCATAGGAAGGCACCGTGATGGGCGATAATAGCTGGATGCATCACATTGGGTGATAATAGATGAATACATCGCGATGGATGATACCATAGGAAGGCACCATGATAGGCGATAATAGCTGAATGCATCACATTGGGTGATAATAGATGAATACATCGCGATGGATGATACCATAGGAAGGCACCATGATAGGCGATAATAGCTGAATGCATCACATTGGGTGATAATAGATGAATACATCGCGACGGTTGATACCATAGGAAGGCACCACAATGGGCAATGATAGCTGAATGCATCACATTGGGTGATAATAAATGAATACATCGTGATGGATGATACCATAGGAAGGCACTGCGATGGGCGATAATAGCTGAATGCATCACATTGGGTGATAATAGATGAATACATCGCGATGGTTGATAAAATAGGATGCCACCACATTGAGCTATAATAAATTAATGCACCACATTGAGCGATAATAAATTATGGCATCACGAGGGATGATAACAGATGAAGGCACCGCGATTGTTGGTTGTTTTACATCCTGGCAACAGCTAAGGTCATATCAGCATGTGAACCGACTTGTGACAGTGCATACTCATGGCGATTTATAGTGCTGCCCCACTATGAAATCAGGCCGCTCCCGCACCATGACCCAATACCTCACTCAGGCACTTTATCCTGACACTGAGCTAACCATTCTGAGTGACAGGCTAGGAAGCGACAAGTATCAATTTGATAAGTCATTGGTTTGACTCGACCGGGAATCGAACTCCGACCTTCCTCACGCGAGGCCCTCGCTCTACCGACTAGGCCACCACGCCCGGTCCAGGCACCTTGATGGATAATAAAAGAGGAATGCACCATGATGGGAAATAATAGATAAAGGCACCGCGGTGGATAATAAAAATAGGAAGGCACCGCGATAGGCGATAATAGATGAAGACATCGTGTACCTCATAGCATCCATGCGCATGTCCAGGGGCCCGTCCTTGGAGAGTGAGAAACCTCGGTCAGCATTGTCAAACTGCATGGACGAAGCGCCCACATCGATCAGCACGCCATCTAGCGAGTCGTCCCTGAAACCATGTGCCGCCAGCAGATGCCAGACCTCACTGAAGCGACCCACAAGGGGGGTGAACTGCGGGCTGCAGTCAATACAAGGCACAGATAAGCTGACAGAGGCATAATGTTTATGGTTATGTCTGAGTGAGTGAGAAAGAGATAGAGTAAGACAGGGAAAGAGAGAGAGAGTGAGCGAGAGAAGGAAAGAGAGAAAGACAGGAAGAGAGAGTGGAAAAAAAGAGAAAGAGCGATAATTGTAGTATACTGTCATCAGCAAGTGATCATTGACCATCTTATTTAAAGTTGCATAGTCCGATGGTTTTGAATGTCTGTATCTTTTCTGAGATAAATATATTAGATCGATCACTAGTATCTACTTTACATTAGTTCAAAGTTACTTTTATTTTAAATGGTAAACTTTTGAGATATTTTGAGTATAAACATGTAAAATTAGTTTGGGCAAGCTTGCCAACACTCTGACACCATAGACTTCTGCAGTAACATGTTCTGTTAAATTGACTCAGTATTGCCTTCTATGCAGAAACAAATGCTTAATACGTTCATCAGTATCTAAGTTAGATATGTCAAATCAAATTTAGATAATTGGTTTGGTTTTGAAAATTTGATATTTCATCGGACTATGCAGCTTTAACTTAATGACAGAAAGAGGAAAAGAGAGAAAGAGGAAAAGAGAGAAAGCGGAAAAGAGAGACAGACGAAAATAGAGAAAGAGCGATAATTGCAGTATACTCGCATCAACAAGTGATCATTGACCATCTTATTTCAATTTACTTTCATAATTTTGAAAACCTGATCATATACAAAGTTAGTTCTTCCCTAATCGCTTAAAGGTGCACAGTCCGATGGTCTTGGCTTTCAGCCATAATTTGAGATTTAATATATTCGATTGATCGTCAAAATCTTCATTAGAAGTTATGGTAACATTAATGTTGAATTGCTATCTTTGGAGACATTTCTAAATGAATAGATGTAAAATTCATGTTGGCACACATGTCGAAATTCTGACACCACAGGCTTCAGAAGAAACAAGGTCAACAACAATTGATTTAATATTATTTCTTTCCATGCTGCAAAAATATGCAAATAAGAGCAACATTATCTAAGTTTTATACGTAGGGTAAAATCTAGGCAAGTGATTTTGTTTGGAAAATTTGATGCATTTATCGGAGTTATGTAGCTTTAAGCTGCAATATTATTACTCAATAGAAATGGTGTTTGTTTGTGATTGTTTGTTTAGCCAGATAACATATCCAACAACAATATAAATCAAATCAAATTCAAACAAACATAACTCAACCACCTATTACTTACAGGCCTATGGACATGTAAATAAAAAAGGCTAGTATAGAATTGAGTAGAAAAAAGCGCAAAACTCCTCCCAAGAAACCCCCCAAAACACTAACATAGAACCTTAAGAAAACATCTAACATATTAATAAGAATAGAACAAAAATACAATGCCAAGAGGGCCCAAAAAAACTAACATACTAAACGTACCAACAGACTATATATCTGCTACTGAAATGCAGACAATCAAATAACTTATCAGCAGCTACTGTTTGGTAAGACAACACCAACACTACAGCTGGCCAGCATTGAAAACAAGCCTGGGTACCCGGGCTTACATGCTATGGACAGTATAAATACAGCCTCAATTTAAAAAAAAAAAAAAGAAGAAGAATTCTACTCATAACGGTTAAGTGCATGCACTTGTTTTCACCGCTGTGCAGTAGTAGTCATAATCCATACGGATTGATTTCCTTTTAAGCTATACTTTCTGTAAACTTGTTCATGGTGTTTCCAATTTGTTTAAAAAAATTATATTTGTGTACATAGTTTGTTTAGTATGGTGTCTCCTATTCGTTTGTGATGTTGTATGGCTTACCTACTGTTTATCCCTGATCTATTACTTAGTACATATTTCTATATCTTACTTCAAACCTTTCTTAATTTTCTTTTTGTATTCTTTTAGTGTTTTGGTGTTCCTGAGAGGAAGCACTGCTTTGGCTATTCCAAGCTTTTATGCTCATAGCTATTACGCTTCTGTCAAAGCACCTACAGTTACATCTTTCCGTTCTTAGCACAGGTGCCTCGCCAGCTGTAGCGTCTTTTCTACTTGTTGTTTTGTAGTTTTCTAGAAATACTCTGGTAATGTTGTATCTTAAGTACCATGTGTTATTGCCCGATATTTACTGATCTATAAAACAATGATGTGACAACCTATAGGATTTTGCGGTAACGCAGACTTTCCACATGATACGGGTTACCCGTATCCGATACGGGTTTATGTGTTATTTTTTAGTGATATGACCGTACTCCATTTTGATACGGATTTCATTAGTTAAATTTATGGAAATAAAAATGTGTAACCAAATTTTTCCCTTATATGCATTCAACAACAGTACAATATAATGGAACAATTGTTTATTGTATGTTCATCCACAGTGATGAATGTTGTATGTGAATGTAATGTACTTTGTTGTATATAATGTGTGCGTAATAAAATTATGTAATTGTATTCACATGTTTTTTATGGTATGCGGGACATAAGTATATGAATTATTATGTGATACAGATTCATACAGGATTTCAGGTGGAAATACAGATTGACATATGTAAAAACAAAGTGGCAGGTCTGGTAACGTCATTTCCGGTAACGTGGCCATACCTTGCTGGAATACATTATTAACAGAACCTGCTTTCGGTAGAATATCCATTAATTTAACACACACATAACATATAGCGGTAATTCTATTTGCACTTAAAGACAAAGTTGACCTACTTTTGTTCTGCATATTCTTTGGCAAATTTATTTGAGGTAGGATCTCGGTCCAAGCCGAAAACTTGACAATTGGGGGCAATATCAAAGATAGCCTTCGTGTGTCCTCCAGCGCCAAAAGTCATGTCCAGGAATGTCTGAAAGAAATTTTAAGATAGGTAGATCAGCTAAAATTTCAAAACACAACAAACAGTATAAATTTAAGCTCTTTCGAAGATCTTGCTGAGACAAACTCAAATCTGTTGTAATTTTGAAAATATCTTAATAGGTTAGAAAGTTATGGCATTTCTAATGTCAGCTTAATTGTTAAATTTAGTCTGGATTGACCAGTATAATAAACTGTGACCCTTACCACATTGTTACAGCTTTGTTACAGCTTTGTATGCTCTAAGTATTTTGATTTTGGTATTTTGATGTGTATTTTGATGTGTATTTTCGGTGAGATTAGGTCATATTCTTTCCAGTGATATAAAATTTATGAAAATATTCCAATGCAAAAGTACTTTAATCAAGGCCGGAATCATGAAAATGCAGGAACATTTTACTATAGACATGGTGACCAACGCGCCGGTAGTGGAATCTGACATACCTAGAAACCTATTAATTAACTATTTGTCGCATAGGATACTATCGTGGGGGTTATGATAATGGGACATATTGCACCTAGAACAGGATTCGAATGCTCTCCTCTTGTAGTATGGGCTAGTGTGCTAACCATAACACCACATAGACCCCCTGATGTTATCACCCTATCCATGCCCACCTGTCTATATGGCTCCATGCCTGAGAGGTCAGTGCAGACTGCTAGACTCAGCCCTATGGACATTGGAATTGGTACGTCTTTTAAATAGTTTAAGTACCGTAAGATGCTCATTTTAATATATCATGGCACTTTAATAACACAGCAATAAAGAGGAATCCAAAGAAAACAAACAAAAGTGCAAATAGCGTTACATTAGACATTCTAAATTGCAAAAATGTGATATTCTAAATATAATAGAATGTCACATTTTGGTGATATTAAAATGTATTTACTTAGTTTATAATTTGTGGGAAAACTTCCTTTCCAGAGAAATATTAAACCTGTCATTATGGTTACTTGATATTAATAGCTAGGACGTAAACGTCAACTGGATACTACATTAGGTGCAGTGTTGCAGGTCTTTAACCATAACCATAAAAAGTTAATTAAATAGGGATTATAGAATACCACACCTGATCTGGTTATGGTTAACGTCTCTGGAGACAGAATGTTACACTTACAGTAGCACCAAAAGTTGTTGGAGATACCGATTAAACAAATCGGATCATCCATTATCCAAACCATTTTTTTTGCTCATGTGCAGAACATACAACCTCGGGTGCATAAACATATCTCCATTTTAATATGGATGGTCTTTTACATTTAAAAAAAGAGGGACAAAAGTAGCTTTGCAATACATGACACACACAGGTACCAGCACACATGCTCCTGGTACCCACAGCCAATACGGCCGTAATCGATTAACACGACCCGAGCGACTCGGGTCACCCGAGTCGTCAGAATTTCAAATCGAACACTGCGAGTAGAGTCGACAAATACACGTGCCGTGTGCGAAACGATCCGACCCAAGTAACCCACCTCCTAGCTGGGGTTGGCTACGAGCGATGACATCACATTTGCGCTGGTACTGTCCTGCAGGATAACAGCTACCAGTACCAGTCATACATGTTTTTTTTAAAGAATAACTTAGATTAATGACATGGAAATATAGCTAAACTAGGCCATCATAAAATACGTTAAATCCTATTTTGCTGTAGTTTTATCGATTATTTAAAAATAAAAATAAAAGTGTCCACCCGAGCGCAGAGAAGCATATTCGATTATTCGACCCGAGTCTGTAGGATGTGCGCATGCGCCAAAAAGTGGCTCGGGTGACCAGAGTCGATTAATCGATTACGCCCTACGTGTAGTCGGATCATTTTGCACACGGCCCGTGTATTTTTAGCTTCACCTCGGGGTGTTCTATTTGAAATCCTGACCACTCAGATCACCCGAGTGGTCCGGAGCGTCATAATCGAACACGGCCCAAAAGAAAAGACCGGACGTGGTAGCTGAATCGGTAGAGTGCAGGCCTCCGGTGTGGGAGATCGGGAGTTCGATTCCCAGTCGAGTAAAACCAATGACTTTAAAAATATAAAAAGGGTACTTTTTGCTACATAGGCTGACATTCAGCATTGCCCTGGATAGAACAAGGAGTAGTGGAATGAGGAAGACCAATAATCTGCATTCAATTTTCCCCTGCTAAATCAACGATTGCAGTAAAACATCAAACTAACCTGGCCATTTTGTGGTTTCAGGTATTCCATGACCTCAGATACTAAGACGGGTATATGTGGTAAGCTGTCATTGTCCGATGTGTCATACACAGAGCTTTTCTCGATCTCTTCACCGCGGGAGGCACGGGACTTTGTTGATATGGTGAATGATCTCCAGAAGCTTGTACAGGTATGTTGTGATTGAATCCGTAAACATATTCTTGGTTCGTGGGTGTGCTGGCAACGTGTCAGGACACATGATATATTTCGTAGAAGGCTAGGCGCATTCATCTTGTCTTTGAATAAGCTGACTAGACTAGTATTTCAACCTAATTGAATATGCTTAGCTTCAGTGTTTTGTTCACACACCAACCTCAACACCTAACACTATTAATAGTAAGTATTATAATATTCACCACATCAAAAAACAAAGCTTTTTAATAACCTTTTATGATGTGCATTTAACTGTCAGTTTGCTGTATTACTTCATTAAAAAAGAAATAAAAGCCAGTGACAGCATGCAAAGGTTTATCAAGTTATCAAGTGAATCAATTATGTTGATTTTGTCAGTCAGTGGAAGTGCGTTATACCTTAATCACGTATAGTCTTATGTAATGTTTGCCTCATTGCAAATCCAAATCGGCTTATATAATATATTGGGTTGGTGTGTGGTGGGTGTTGTTTGGGGTTTTTTTTGTTTTTTTGTTGGGGGTTGGGTTTTTTTGGTTTTTTGGTTTGGTTGTGGTTGTTGTTGGGTTGTTTTTGTTTGTTTGGTTTGTGTGTGGGTGTTTTGTTGTTTTTGGGTGGTTTGTTTTTTGGGGTGGTGGGTGTTGGATCGACTTACTGTTACATTATACATACTAGTCGATTAGACTCATTAGTGACATGTAAATGTAGTTTCCGGTTTACAATCTCCATCTAACTAACAGTCTAACTTCATTTAAATTAGATCTAGCATGCAGATTACAATATAAAAGACTAATTCTACCCACTAATAAATCAAGAAAGCACCGAATGTATCTAGTCCGCTTGTGTATAATACTGTATTGTCACTATTGAGTTGAGATAAGCCTGATAAGGCAAAACTTCCAAGTTCACGTGCCCTTGTTGACGTTCTGTCACTTTTGTTTTCTTCGATTATCGCCCAACACCGATACGCATTCTTTCTGCGTCTAAAATAAACCGATCATATCTCTCACTGGAACAAAATAGAACCACTTCATATATCCTACAAGAACACTATCCAAATGTAGATATTCGTCGATTGCTACATGTACAATTATAAACTACATGAACTATACGAGTAGCGGAGAACATTCCCTTGCTCCAACAACCGGAATGACCTATCTCTACTCCACACCGTACAGATATGTGGGATATATAAATAAAATTAAAAATATTTGATTCAAATTAACATAACAAATAATAATTATAACAAATAAACGGCGTAATTGATCTCGCTGCATTCATTAATATAGCTATAAATTAAATAAATTACCGTCATATAAACCGTTAATAACACAAATGTTCTATTTCGCCCAACCCTCCGTTCCGTTCTGCGCCAATATGCAAATGACCCTCCACACGTGACCTTTGACCCGCGAGGTGAACCTCCAGGATAGGGACACAGGCAGCTGACAGCCGCCTCAGTCGGCGAGTGGAGGCACGTTCAAAACGTTGCTTTCGGCGCTGCAGATTGTCTCAATTGGACTCAAGTCCCCCCAACCATGGCTTTACACGGGTGTCTGCGATGCATGAAATACGTGGTGTTTACGTTCAACTTCATTGTCTGGGTAAGTGAGCTACATTCATTCGCGTTCTGTTGGTGTTTATGCAGGAGGCAGGCGCGGGGCTGCTGCCTCGGCGGGCGGCAGGTGGTTGAGGGGCCGGCCGTGGCAGCCTGCCCCTACCCGGCCTCTCAGTCTCAGCATCATTTCATTGCTCTTGCTGGCAGACCGCGCCTCCTCCATTCCCCCCACATCCACAAACCACAAACCCCATGAATGAATCATCGACTGCTAGCCACCACCAGCCCCTCGTGCGCGTGCCCCAGACTGGGTGTGTGTGTCTGAGGACCCTCTTTCACGGCTGTCACTCATTAGTCGCCAGACCAGGCACGGCAATATTATCGACCGGATTGCGATGTGGACATGTAACTAGGGCCTTGAGAAGCTGCTCGCGGAGCGGCGACCGGCGCTTCTGTGGGGAGGTGTTGGCCGGGGGTGTGGCGCTCCGCTCGGGGTGGGGGGTGGGTCGTCCAAGAGGGATTGTGGGGAGGCTATCGCTATCGGTCAGTGCCCGCCCATCGAAAAGGGTGTGTGTAACTGTCGATTGTATTTCTCAATGCATTTTATTGCTATGGCAACGAGCTCATATCTTATGAATACAAGCATGCTGATCAATCGACAAAGGGGAATACATATCCATTGAGCTGCTCTCTGTTTTGAGCAGCATGGTTGATATATATATATATATATATACATATATATATACATATATATATATATACATACATACATACATACATACACCAACTCACCTGTTAACATTGTGGTAAGGTTCCTGACAACCACTGTTAACTGAAACAATGTAAAGCGAAGCCTATTAAATAAATGGACGAGGGTATTTGCAGAGTAGCTTTACATTAGCAGAATAATGATTGTTATTTGCAGAGCTGTACACACAATTCTGTTATTTAGGGGGTGTTACTATTAAACTTCTAAGATCAAATTCAGTTTTTTAGGAGTGTGACTTAATACAATTGAAAATGGTGAATGGACGGCAGTCACTGTCACTGCAAATAATAATCATTCTTCCACTAAATCGCAGAGCAGCTCTGCAAATAATAATCATTCTTCCGCTAATTCACAGAGCAAAGCAGCTCTGGAAAGAATTACGACGAAAACAAAAGGCAAAGTAATTCTGCACATGTACATGCACAGTAAAATGATCCACATTCACAGTGAAATGATGCATGCTGATTGATTGGTTGCAGCTCTGCGAATTACAGTAATGGTGGCTATAATTCGCAGAGCAATAGCTGTATATATTTGTGTAGGAAATTGAATCTATCTGCGAGATTGAGCTATATATACATATATATATATATTACATGTACACATAGGCCTACACTATATTAAATAGGTTCCATTACTCAAGTCATCTAAAAAAAAACAACACGACGCCTATTTCTAGAACGTTTCAACAAAGAATCGGCATTTAAATTAGATTAAATTAGTAATTAGATTGAGCTTGCTCAGATATGTTATGGATATACTACAATGTATTAATAGATTTTACGTATTTAATCAAAATAAATCCTGTCTCTTAGTCACATGTCACAGTTGTGCAACTCATGTTCATATAACTATGTCCCTTGGCAGCTTTTGTAGTAATAATTTGTCACATCGAGATATACATTATTTATTTCGAGATAAATAACTACAACTTCGACACACATAGCATTGAGCCTCGTGCCTGGATCTGAAAGAGTGCTAGCTGGTTTCCCATAGAGGAGATCATGAGTTCAAGCCCCTGTGAAGTTAAACCAATGACGTATAAAATTGGTACTTATTGCTAACTAGCCTAGCGCTTGGCGTTACTATGGATACCACACACACTGGGTTGCTCAGTATAAAACTACTGTGACTGAGTAAGGTATTTGGTTCCTTTTGCCGATTGAGTCTCTAAGTGGCGCAACACTAAAAACAACCATGATTACACTGTCACAAGTCAGTGTACATCCTGAGGTGGACCCTACACGCACTAAATATCTTCAGTGTGACACATCATTTTTGTTGTTGTAAATATAGTTTATTCATTGAATAAAGTCTTTTGTCAGTGCCGTGGCGCTGGTCTTCCAGCCATGTGACATTACAGTTATTTACAATATATGTACATGTAGTCTGATATTGTCTTCAGCAGCTAGCTCAAGTCAGCTGAAATAACAATATTATTCATTCCAAAACTTACATGGTCAATGGTTGGTCTATTTGGCGGGCCACCGATCCGACTCACTAAAGGTATAGCTGGCAGCAATAGTTCCATTCACTGAGAGTAGTATTGTCCAACATGTGAGATGGTATTTCATTGAATAGCTAGCGATTTTCTTCTCATATCACCATGACATCAGATGTTGCTAGGGTGTCAAATCCAAACAAGAAAGGCACACAGAGATCCAAGTCCAATAATCTGCCCTATTCAAGTGGTACATGTACTTTTTAGGTAATATGTCAAACCAATGATTTACAAATTTATACTTGTCGCTTCCTAGCCAGACTCTTGGCATTACTAGGATAGGGCAAGGAGCAGTGTAATGAGGAAGACCAGTCATCTTCGACTGAAATTTCCCATTCTTAAACAACTAATGTATCAAAAAAATATATATATAATTTTGACCTGCTTTCTAAAACTAATTGACATGTTTTCATTCAGAAATCTCCAAAGTCAGCCATTTAAAAGAAAAGTTACTTCAAACTAAAGCAAAGTAGATTATGACGATCAATCTAATTATGGTATTTATCTCTTTTTTTTTTAAATGCCAGAAACTCTAGACCATCGTTCTGTGTAACCTTAACAACCCAATTTCTAGCTGCACACCTATCTGTGGTAGACTAACCCCCTCCCCCACCCCTCCTTCTACACCCCCTCCTCCCAAACACCGGACGCGGGGGCCGAATCGGTAGAGCGCAGGCTTCACATACAGAAGATTAGTAGTTCCATTCCCGGTTGAGTCAAACCAATGACTTACAAAATTGATACTTGTCGCCACTTAACCTGCCGTTTGGCCTTATTTGTATATAGAGCAAGGACATGTTAGCTCAGTATCCAGATAATCTTATTGAGTTGGAAATTGGGTCATGCTGTCAGCGGTCAGGGCCCGTATGCAGGAGTCAGTGTTAGCGGGTTTTGGTGTTAGAGCCTGTTACCGTTTAGCTATGACCGAAGTCGGGAATTGTGTCAAGTTGTATGCAGGAGCCTGTAACACTTTCATTTTAGCTAAACGTGAAATTATTTATAGATTTGGGAAATCCCTCTGCGTTTGTAGCCAGATATTAGGCTCAAATCTACTGAATGCGATCATATTTAACAGAATTACATACGCAATAAGTGAAATTTGACCAATTTAACCCTAAATCCGAAGCATTATTAAGGTTACCGCCGTATTGGCGGCGATATTAATAGTTATATTTTCGAATCGACGAGCGTAAAGTAAACAAATCGCCGCCGCCGCCAGTATGGAACGCAGCGGCGGCGGCGATTTGTTTACATTACGTTCGTCGATTCGAAAATATAACTAGTAATATCGCCGCCAATGCGGCGGTAGCCTTAAGGAAGGTTCGAATTTAGGGTTAATTTGAATAAATTTCACTTATTGCGTATCTAATTCTGTTAAATATGGTCGCATTGAATAGATTTGGGCCTAATAAATTCGCTAAACCTGATATTTTTTAGGGTTAAGGTAACACCGGTTAAGCCTTTGGTGTTAGGCCTAACACTGACTCGTGCATACCATTTTTTCGCCGCTAACCCGGAATTCCCGACAAACACCGTTTTGCCTCGCTAACACTGACTCCTGCATACGGCCCCTGGTCCCCTAATGGGGCATAACTATAAAGTCGCCATGAGTATACACTCTCACAAGTCGGTACTCGACCTGATGTGACCTTAGATGTTGCCGGGATGTAAAATTCCAGCAAACAAGCAATCCAGCCCCAAAATAGACACAACCACTCACACCCCCTACCTCCTTAACTCCGCCGCCCCCCAATACAAAAAAAACACGCAAAAACCCCCCCATAAAACCCAACACTAACAAAATCAACACAACACTTAATCGCTCCTGGATCCATGTCTCTAAATTGCGACTATGGCGGCAATCTTAACTCCAACTGCACTCTGGGAGGCCTGGGTGGGTGGATGGGGGGTCGGTAGGGGTGGGGGGGGGCACATTTGTCAAGGGGTTGTGGGGCCCGCACGAGACGATCGGGCCGAGCTGTGTGGCTGGGCGCGTGCACGCATGCGCGCGCGTGAGTGCTGGGTCATCATTGTGTGCGCGCGTGTGTGTGTGTGCGTTGGGGGTGGGGGGGGGGGGCGGGAGTGGGTTAGGGTGAGGGCCGACTGCCATCATTTCCGAACACGTACTCTAGGATTTGCGTCGGTGCCCGACCCTTCAATGATTCATGCATCAATCACACATTAAGGGATTAACTAGACGTTAGCGAAGGGCCGGCCCAGCCCCAGCTGGTCCGGGGGGACGGCTTGGGTAGATAGCATTAAACCTATTACACGCCTTATATCTACAGGCGTAACCCTCTACCTACTCCCCCGCCCCAACGCTCTCCCCCCACCCCCACACAACCTGTATAGTCCGTGAGTGTTACTACCCCTTTTTTGATTGATTAAAGCTGCATAGGCCGATGAAAACATCAAATTTAGAACCTGTTACTGCAGAAGGCTAGGGGGTCACAGTTTTGGCTAGATAAAAGATTCACCTGGTACTTGTAGTACACGGGTGAAGACCAGCCTTATATAAAAACGGTCGAAAAATCGGGCTAATGAATTGAGTCGTTATGATAGCCTAATTTCACAATCTAAGAAGCAACATTTATTCTTTGTATGTGTCTTCATGTTTACCCGCTACTTTTGAGTTGGAAAATATAATAAAACATATATTTTAATGTAAGTTAAAAGTGAAATCGATGGCATTCTCTGGCTGCCATCTTGTCTTTTTGCATTCTCTCCCATTTCACTAAATCTGTGCCAATATATGTAGCAATTTGATCATGGAACCACAGTTTCTACTTCATGTGCCATACTAAAGCTATTTTCGCCCGTATTTAGACTACATTGTCGTTCACCCGTGTACTACAAGTACCAGGTGAATATTTTATCTAAGTTTTGGCATGCTTGCCAAAATTGATTTGGCATGTTTGCACTTCAAATATCTCTGAAGTTAGCAATGTAAAATATAAGTTACTTCGAACTAAAGTAAGATAGATTATAACGATCAACCTAATATATTTATCTCAGAAAATGACCATCGGACTAGACAGCTTTAAGTGGGGGAACATTTCAATCGTGGACAATTCGTCTTCCTCATTTCACAGCTCTTTTCCCTACCGTATTAACGCAGAGTGCCAGGCTAGGTGGCGACAAGTATAACCCTTTTAAGTCATTGGTTTGCCTCAATCAAGTTATTATTATTAAATGCAATTTATTAATTGAATAATGTCTTTTATCAGCACCAGAGGCAGCGCACTGGTCTTCCAGCCATTTAGTAAAATTGCTTGATACAATTACAGTTGGATAATAAAAATATGATACAAGTGATGAATCTGCATTAGAGGGCATACCATGGTCCCAGAATTTTCTTGATTTGTGTTAATAAATTTTCAGCGGTATAGTGAGGGGGGGGGGGGGAGTGGTGTGTGTACAGACGGGTGGCGCCCCCCCCCCCCCCAACGGATCTGCGGATGAGTAGGAATGAAGTGTAGCTCATCCAGTCGATGACTGAGGGAGGAGTTAGGGCTGAGGAGCAGATGGAAGCTTCCTACCATATTATACTCGTATAATGGCTTATACAGCATATATTAAACAAATATATATTTACATAGAGTAAATATGCATATCATACCTACAGGGAAATGAGTAAATTCATAAATATGACGTATAATCTATTATAGTGATATAAACCAACGGAGGATTCAATTGTATTTATTATTGTATTTATTAAGTAAGTTATTCGGAGTCGCGCACCCACCTTGATATCTGGTTCGTTAATTGCTCGAATTGTATATATTACACATTTCTACCCAAGTTAGTGGGAGTCGCGCTCCTACCCTGGGTTCAATGATGCGAATCGGTGCGACCAGGGCGCCACCTGCGGGTGTCCGGGACACTAAAATCCAACCGCGCTCCTAGCATTCTCGCTCTATTTTTCCTCTTTTTTTTGGTAAATATTTTTATTCATCTGAATACATATTTTGTCAGCGCCGGGGCACTGGTCTTCCAGCCGTCAGAGTGGTCGCATTTCATCTGTGCATAGTGGAAGTGGAATGTGTTGCATTGTGTGCAGCACAACCCATTCTGAACATAAAAGAAAGTGGGGGAGCAGCCTATGCTGCTTAGTGTACAGCATATCTACTCACCATAGTGCAAGGTATATGCATCATTGTGTGCAGCATAACCCATTCTGAACATAAAAGAAAGTGGGGGAGCAGCCTATGCTGCATAGGGTACAGCATATGTACTCACCATAGTGCAAGGTATATGCATCAAGATAGAGTGTGCAGTAATGTACACTAGTGGTTAAATCATATGTTGTGTTTGTATATCAGTTAGATTTGGTTTTAATGTTGGTTAGTCTTTAAATAGTGCCATGTTGTGCATGTATAGTGGTTTATATTGTGTGCATTGCTGGTTGATGTAGTTATTCAGTGGTGGTAATGGGTATAAAGTAGGGGTAGTGGGTCTCGAGTCATTGAGTTATAATAGTTGTTTGTCAAATGTGGATGGGGGTCAAATGTGGTGTAAAACCTACCTGGACAACTGTGACGAACGCCTGACTCCTGCCAGACTGCTTCCGTCATGACACAAAATTGCTAGGGATATGCCATATTGCGATAAATGCGGTTCCACTCACAAGACAAAAAATAAGTCAACTTGGGAGACTTTTGCCGTATTGCATGTCAGTTCATGGTTCCAGAATTGTACAAGCCCTTTAAACCAAGCTCGGTTAAACCAAACGATCGGTTAATACAAACTTTTTTCGTCGGCCCGGCAAACAACTACCATTTATCATATAAAAAAGTTGGTTATATCAAAGTCAGTTAATCCAAAGTATTGGTTAATCCAAACAAAATTGTCGGTCCTAGGCCACTTCCTGTATGGTTAAACCAAACTGTGACACCCCACCACCTCTTTCATATGGTTATATATACATACAAAAAATATCTGCGCAAAATAAGGCTAGGAAACCTCCACTAAGCTGCACTGCAAAGGGGCATGTGATATGTCACGGCCCACCATCGGGACGCCCAATGGAAGGTAACCATGCCAAAAGTAGCCAGATACCACACCACACAGCTACGTACAAGCCTATGATATGTAAATAGGAGTAGGCTAGTCTAGTAGTAAGAGTAGAACAAATAAAACACATATATGCCAAGAAAATCCAAAAAAATTAAAATAGACTACTAACCAGACCAACCAACTATCTATCTGCTACTGAAATGTAGGCAATCGAATAACTTATCAGCAGCTACTGTGTGATAAGATAACACCAACACTACAACTGGCCAGCATTGAAAACAAGCCTGAATACCCAGGCTTATATGCTATGGGCAGTATAAATACAGCCTCAATGAATAAAACACCATGGTCATCTGAGCCCCCACCGCCGCTTATAGTTATACCATGATTGTTTGGATAAGTGTTAGCCCGGGAAGCCTTCATGGGGGTGCTTATGCAATCATCTGCAACGGTCCTCTCAAATCTGCACACCTATGCGTTGTGAGAGTTGTTTATATATTAATTGTGGGTGCTGTTTGTGTAAATCCACAAGTGTAAATAGTGGGGGGGGGGGGGGGGGTGTTGTTGCATGCCATCTTACTTATTCACATCGCCTTCACTTCTCCACATCTCCAACATGTCCACATCAGCTACACGTAAAAGGAAACATGAAGCAAAGGACAATGCCATTAAAGCTTACTCATACATGTATATATATTAAAAAAACAATAATCAACGTGTCCACATACATTGTATATTACATGTGCAATATATGCTACCAGACGGGATGGCCGAATGAGTTAGAGCGTCCGTCTCCCGTGTTGGTAGGTCGTGGGTTCGAACCCTGGTCGAGTCAAACCATTGATTTAAAAATTGGTACTTGTTGCTTCCTAGCCTGGCGCTCGGCATTATTAGGATAGGGCAAGGACTTGTTGGCTCAGTGTCAGGATGGTCGCAATGCTTGCATAATGACCTTATCATTATTTCCCATATGAAAATTATATTGCCTTGATGTACATTATATTGCCCTCTACTGTACTGATCTTCCTTAATTGAATAAAGTGCTTTTATTTTTCCACCCCTGTCTTATCTTCCTCCTTCGCTGTGTATCAATGTGACTGAGTGGGATATCTGGTCATGGTGCTGACGGCCTGATCTTTCAGTGGGGCAGCCCTATAAAGTCGCCATGAGTGCGCACTGTCATAAGTGGGTACCCGTCCTGATATGACCTTAGATGTTGCTAGGACGTAAAACAACAAAACAATATATGCTTAGTAATTCATAATGCACCCACGTTTTTGCCAAAGCCAAGTCAAAGTCGAAGCCAAAGCTCGGTTAAACCAATGATTGGTTAATCCAAACATATTTCTAGGGCCCCTTCAAGTTTGGTTTAACGGGGTTGTACTGTATAGGCATAGGGTAAATATGCATAGCATACTTACATAATAACTAGTAAATTCAGTACATATACTTACGAGGAATGAGCTGGTACCGAGTACGTAGGTACAACGTTTTACCAGTGAATGTAACTTATTGGGTGGATTTCTAAACATTGAATGGGATGTATAATGGGTGCAAAGATTAATTAACTATAGCATAATGCTTAATGGTGGATATTATTACTGCGTTCTTAATTAGGGCGCGATATAATGCTATATGAATTTAATTGCAATACCGATTGAGTTTTAATTAGTAAGTATCAATGTTAGTGCTTATGTTATCGACCAGACGGGATGGCCGAATGAGTTGAGTGTCCGTCTCTATTTTGGGAGATCATTGGATCCGAATCTATGGGGTCGTGGGTTCGAACCCTGGTCGAGTCAAACCAATGACTTACACATTTATACTTATCGCTTCCTAGCCAGACGCTCTGCATTATTAGGATAGGGCAAGGACTGGTTGGCTCGGTGGCAGGATAATTTGACTGAGTGTGATATCGGGTCATGGTGCTGGCGACCTGATTTCCCAGTGGTGCAGCACTATAAAGTCGCCATGAATGTGCACTGTCACAAGTCGGTACCCGTACTGATATGACCTTAGATGTTCCTAAGACATAAAACAACAAACAAACAAAGCTTATATTATCTCCCATCGGCTGTTATCAGGTGCAATGACCGAATCGGTAGAGCGCAGCCCTCCCATGCGGGAGATCGGGAGTTAAATTCTCTGTAGAGTCAAACAAATGACTTACAAAATTGATACTTGTCGCTTCCTACTTTGGCACTCGGTATTAATATGATGGGGCAAGGACTGGTTAGCTCAGTGTCAGCATAATGTGGGTTATTGGATCATGAAGCTGTTGACCTGATTTCCCAGTGGGGCAGCACTATAAAGTCGCCATGAATGCACACTGTCACAAGTCGGTACCCGTCCGGGTATGACCCGAGATGTTTCCAGGATGTAAAACTCCAACAACCAACCAACCTATAGACTCTTAATGCATTCACATTTGTAATTATACTACAAGTGGAACAACAAACCGGCCAACCTGCCGGTACCTTTTCTTTTCTTTTCTTTCCCTTTCTTTCCTTTTCTTTCCTTTTCTTTCCTTTCACTTTCTTTCACTTTCTTTCCTTTTCTTCCCTTTCTTCCCTTCCACCTTCTTTTTTGCCCTGCCACATGAAGGTCTTGTCTGCAAACACGCTCTTTGATCATGGCGTTGTTAGAAACAAAAGCCGGAGTAATTCACTGCTGACGAGCAGACGAGGTCCACTCCGCAAACATGCATCTTGCCTCTGGCTTTCTCTGCATAATTGCTTCTTTCTTCCTTCCTCCCCACCTCTCTAATACCCCCCTCCCCACCTCCATCCTTCCTCCCCCTCTTTAATACCCCCCACCCCATCCTTCCTCCCCCTCTCTAATACCCCCTCCCCACCCCATCCTTCTTCCCCCGTCTCTAATACCCACCTCCATCCTTCCTCCCCCTCTCTAATACCCCCCTCCCCCCCCATCCTTCTTCCCCCGTCTCTAATACCCCCCTCCCCACCCCATCCTTCTTCCCCGTCTCTAATACCCCCCTCCCCACCCATCTTCTTCCCGTCTCTAATACCCCCCTCCCCACCTCCTCTCTCTCTTCCTCCCCCTCTCTAATACCCCCCACCCCATCCTTCCTTCCCCCCTCTCTATTACCCCCTCCCACCCCATCCTTCCTTCCCCCGTCTCTAATACCCCCCCTCCCCACCCCATCCTTCCTCCTCCCTCCGTAAAAAGAGAAAAGATGGTAAAAAAGGCAGGCAGTGAATTCATAGCCATAGCTAGGAATTGTGTTTGGGTTCGCGGATCAATTCTTGGAATGGACGAATACCAAAACCGTGAGGCACTATGGGGTTCTCAGGGTTTTTCAATCTAGAGGCTCTGAAATGCCATTTCCAGCCATTTCAGGGAGGTTGCATTTGACAGGTTTTTGTGTTTGGGGTGGCTGCCTACCCCCTCCCACGCACTAGCTACGGCCCTGCAAGTGTACGCCATTCTGCTTTATTCTTCACAACCCGGGATCAGTCAGATTCAATGTTTATTTATCCACCTGCGGGAACATGATTGGTTGGTAGTTGGAGTTTTACGTCCTTGCAACATCTATAATGTACCAAAACAATAGGCAGATATGATGTCCATAATATTTTACATGATGTCCTTTAAAAGTCCTGAAATTGTCCTGGGATTGTCTTGGTCTCTAGGAGTAAGAACCTTTTTTTCCCTTTTTGTTTTTTGTACATTAGTTGATTAAGCAGTGGACATTTCAATCACGGATGATTGGTCTTCCTCATTCCACTGCTCCTTGCCCTATCATAATAATGGTGGGCGCCTGGCTCGGAAGCGACAAGTATAAATTTGTATGTCATCGGTTTGACTCGACCAGGGTTTAAACCGATTGGTCTTGAATCCTCCACCTGTTTCACACACAACGTAGACATACCCTGCACCACTCAGGCATCTCGTCTGGCTGCTTCAGTCAAAACCGTGCAGTGGCCTAATCGGGAGAGAGCGGGCCTCGCGTGCGGAAGGTCGGGAGTTCGGTTCCCGGTCGAGTCAAACCAAATACTTAAAAAATTATAATAGATAAGAGGATAGAGCAAGGACTGGTTAGCTCAGTGTCAGGATAATGTGACTGAGTGGGATATCGGGTCATGGTGCCGGTGGCTTAATTTCCCAGTGGGGCAGAACTATAAAGTTGCCATGAGTGCGCATTGTCACAAGTCGGTTCCCGTCCTGATATGACTTTAGATGTTGCTAGGACCAACCTACCTACCTACCTGCTTTAGCCAACATAACCGTGGCCGATTTAGTTGTTTCTTTCTAATCATCCCGGTAACCATGGACACAGCTGGCTGACAGTGCAGGGTTAACTAGTAGCACTTGAGCACATTTATCAGCGTCTTATTTAGTGACGCAGGGCCAACGGGAGACATATACAGTAAAACCTCTCTAAATCGACCGACAATGGGGCCGACTTTAAATGGTCCATTTAGGGAGGAGGTCGGTTTAGGGAGGTTTTTGTTATCATTACAATGGTATTGTATGGGCGATCGTTTGGTACCCAAATAAATCGATCGATATAGGGGAGTGGTCGATCTGTGGATGTGGTCGGTTAGAGAACTTTTACTGTATGTCTATATATAATTTTCAGTGGTAGAGTCAGTAAGCGTAATGGTCACTGAGACATGGTCGAGTAGGTGGTGCCACATGGGGAGCTGAGGTTGTATCAGTAGATGACCTAATATATAGACTCAACCAGCCGATGACTGAGGAGGCTGGGGAATAGATCGAATCTTTCGGCCTTATTATACTAGTATAATGGCTTATACAGCATATATTTTTGTATATTTATAAGAATGTCTGCTCAAATCTTGTTGATCAATATTCAACTAACAAACTTTGTATACTATAGCATACTAGAGTATGTGTGATGTATAAGCATTATGCGAGTATAAAGGCATGGAAGGGAACTATTGTTATTATTGTCACTGTACATGTTGCTCTGTGGCTTGGCTTTCTGCCTCCCAATCAATTGACCAGTCGCACTGCCACCGATCCGAATCATCCCTAATGGCTGCGCCACATTGTCACTCGTGCCTGATGATTTGTTATGTGCTATATTATGGACATACTACAGAGTAGTTCATGCTGCACAGTATATATATATGGCATAAAATATATTATATAACATACTGTATGTGGCACACTATAGTATTGTCGTGGGGGTGATGAAAATGGGAAATATTGTGCCTAGAGCGGGACTCGAACCCACATCTCTTTGCATTCCGGGCCAGTGTGCTAACCATTACACCACCTAGGCTCCCTGATATCAATACACTCCCCACGCCTACCTGTCTATGTGGTTACTTGCCTGAGAGGTCAGTGCAGACCACTACACTCGTCCCCCTGGAATTGTAAGTCTTGTAATGCTTACAATTACATACATACAGGCAATGCACTAACACATACATACACAGGGTAGGTTCAACAACCATACAGCGCAAAGCTTGTACAGGATCCTGATCACGGCAACCAGTGTCGTGGGGGTGATGAAAATGGGAAATACTGCGCCTAGAGCGGGACTCGAACCCACATCTCTTTGCATTCCGGGCCAGTGTGCTAACCATTACACCACCTAGGCTCCCTGATATCAATACACTCCCCACGCCTACCTGTCTATGTGGTTACTTGCCTGAGAGGTCAGTGCAGACCACTACAGTATGAAGTGAAGCTTGTTTTATTTAATGACGCCTCTAGAGCACATTGGTTTTCGTATCATAGTATTTTATAGTAGTATTTTATTATACTGCAATTCACGGTCAATTAATCGAACAGTACTGCCGGGAAGCAATCGACCACTCGGCGCTTTAAACAGATGTGAGCATGATAACAAACAGTGGAAGTTCTTTTTTGTAAAAAAAATACCCAAAAAAAAACTAAAAGAAAAGGACCCCTCCCTCAGTATTCAGCGTGTCACGCAAGCGTGACCTAGATCCTGCTACCTGAGCGGTAGGCAGTCGTCATAACTAGGTCAGTGGGACGCACTGCATAATTAATAGAACGCCGTGCATTTCTATAGGAAGGAAGTAGCATGGGCGCCCGGCTTGTTTCTGTTGTTATTATTGCGTTATTGGGGTTTTACGTCCTAGCAACAGCTAATGATATTATAGTAGTCTGCACTGACCTCTCAAGGAAGGACCCTCATAGGCAGGTATGTCTGGATAGGGTGATTGCATCAAGGAGCGTAGATGGTGTAAGGATTAGCACACTTGCCTTGGAATGGCAAGAAATGTGGGTTCGAAAACCTGCTCTCGGCATAGATTTATAATATTTCCCATTTTCATCCTCCTCACGGCTGCACTAATAATAACAGGATGGGGACTAGATAAAAGATTCACCCCGTACTTACAGTACAGGGGTGAATGACAACGTAGTCTAAATACGGGCGAACATAGCTTTAGTATGGAATGGGAAGTAGAATGCCTGGCACCAGTGTCAAATGGTTACTTATATCAACACAGAGTTGGTGAAATGGGAGAGAATGCAAAAAGACAAGATGGCGGCCAGAGAACGCCGTCGATTTCACTTTTAAATTGCATTAAAGTATGTGTTTTATTATATTTTCCAACTCAAAAGTAGCGGGTAAATATGAAGACGTACACAAAGAATATATTGTGCTTCTTAAATTAAGAATTTACCGGGCTCAGTTAATTAACCCAGCATGTCGAAATTCTTCGCCAGCTTTTCTAAAGGGTTGGTTTTCACCCCTGTACTGGAAGTACGGGGTGAATCTTTTATATAGATGGGGACCAACGTTTGAATGTGCACACTGATTGTGGATTTTATAGTGCTGCCTGCCCCATTGGGATGCCGTGCTGCCGGTTCAGTCCTACGGTATCCAATGAGTCTATACAGCATTTATTAAAAGAACTCATTTCACTTGCAGCCATTTTGTGTAATAGGAAATGAAATATATATGAATCTTGAGACCTAACCAGAATTTATAAAAAAAAAGAAAAGTGGACTAATATTAGACAGGTGGGTATATCAGTTTTATCAGACTGTGCAAGGTACCACTATCAGGCGTTGTAATGAATATCAACACACAAAATACATTAACATAATTTCGACATTAAATCATCCCCCCTCTTCTTTTCCAACTTATAATTGAGTAAAACTTTGCCTAAATCGATGCACTGGTCTTCGTACCTTAGGGGTGTTAAAAGTTAAATAATTAACACAAATATATATTGGGTTGTTGATGGCAAGATATTTTTGGGTCTGGTTATATTGTTCTGTTTGAATGTTTGAAAATGTGTTAAGATTGTTTGGGTAACTCACTCTCATCATCTCGAGGAGAGGCAGCTGTTTTGTATTATAATCCGAAGATACAATTCTGCACATGTGTCAGGGTATGTAATGGCCCTGTCACACTACGACGCTTCTCTCGGCGACCCGTCAGCGTTGAAAATGAAATCTTGGGCGTCGAGAAACGTCAAACTTTTCGGCGGTTTGGGGGAAAAGATCAGCGTCAGCGCGGCGCGTTATGCGCGCGCGGCCAACGTGTGTCAACGCGCTGGGGGAAAAAAAAAAAAGTTTGGCGCCACGTCTTCATTTAACCTTAAATGTTGCTAGGGCCTAAAACAAAAACGGCCCAGTTTGCGCAACGCGTGAGCAACGACCCTCCCGCGCGCGCGCCGTCTTCCTAGCGTTCCCATAACGTTATGCCGCAGCGCGACGCGCGCCTAACGTCCTTACCCATATATTTGCGCGCGCTGGCGGTCGTTGGGTTGTTTTGGACAGGTTCAAAACACTCAGTGACCAATAACGCGTGCCGACTTTCGCCGGCGACAAAGAAGTGTACCGACGTGTACCGACGCGCCCATAACGCGCCACCAGCGCTTCTCGATATTTCACCAAATATCGCCCCAAAACACCACACGTTGACGGGTCGCCGGCGAGAAGCGTCGTAGTGTGACAGGCCCATAAGAGTCTGAATGGGTGGTGAGTGGAGTGATTTCAAATGGGCCGACACTGACGGCCGAGGCCTATTTGAAATCACGCCGCCCACCCATCAGGACTATTAGTATTATTATTATAATTCCTACGAGTATGTACAATTGTGTCGTTTATTTATTGATCACACATTTACATAGCTGTTTTGTTATCTGTTTATGGAACTATATTCTGACGGTTTCAGATGGTACTAGTTTCATTTGGTTATACCCCTGTCACACTATGACGTAACGAGCAAACGTAAGGCTGACGTGATCACTTTTCGTCATTACGTTGACATACGTTGGGTTATGTTATGATGATGTTTGACTGACGTCCAGCTACGTCACGTTACGTCGTGTTATATCGGCACGCATCAAAGTTTTGAACCTGTTCAAAACTTTCGACGTAACTAGAACGTAAGGGTTTACGTTCGCCATACGTTCTGTACACGTTCGGCGAACGTCAATGAAATGCTGGTCACTACGTTGCACTACGTTGCATTACATTGACCCACATTAAAGGTGGCGGGAACATGCAGTCCGCGTCGTGAAAACGTCGGGATAACGGACGTCCAACGTACGTTTACCGTTTTGCCACCATTTCATGATGTAAGTAACGTAAGGTAAGGTAAAGCAACGTAGTTCTGGTGATCGAATAACGTTAATAACGTCCCGTCATCGTAATTACGTTGTCCTCTCTCGTCCTCACTACGCTTTACCGACGTTATGCTCTCGTCAACTACGCTGCATCCACGTTCAACTTGTGCCTGAATTTGCATACTACGCCGAGAAGTTCAACGTTCTTCATGTTCTCCCTATGCTGACGTCGTTACGTCGTAGTGTGACAGGGCCTTTAAACAGAAAGTACCGATGTGTCATGGCGGCGTGTGTGCACTAATGATATCCCCAATGACAGCTCATCCAGGCCTGGATTTGGAAGTCTCCTAATGCCCCCCCTCCCCTGCCCCCCATCCCCTCCCACCACACACATACACACACACAAGCTATTCCACTCCCCACAAACACACCGGCGCGGTGGCCGAATCGGTAGAGCGCACCTTTCCCGTGCGGAAGGTCGGGGGTTCGAATCTCGGTACCGGGCGCAGTGACCGAATCGGTAGAGTGTGGGCCTCGCGTGTGGGAGATCGGGTTCCCGGTTGAGTCGAAACCAAAGACGTATCAAAATTGATACATGTCACTACCTATCCTGGCACTTGGCATTACTAGGATAGGACAAGGCCTGGTCAGCTCAGTGTCAGGATAATGTGACTGTGTGGGATATCGGATCATGGTCCCTGTGGTCGGGTCTCACAGTGGGGCAGCACTATAAAGTCAACATGAGTGCACACTGTCACAAATCGGTACCCATCCTGATATGACCTTAGATGTTGCCAGGATGCACAACCTCAAGAAACACTTCAGAAGTCTTCCCGGTGTTGCAGTTTCCGCGGCACACCAGTTTGCCAGGGACACATCGCTTCTGCGCATGCGTCAAAATCGAACAGCATCGTCACTAACCTTATAAATTTAATATAATGTTTTTGGTAAACATGTTTTCTATATGAGTACCAAGCGATTTGTTTCTAGGTGGTGTCATTTTAGAGATGTTTCACTTTTACTGTATTTTCTGTATGAAGATTGCTCACGGCCATTGACAATGCCTTGAGTTTGATGGTATGCCCAGTGCAAAACATTAGTTTTATTCAAAATTAATAGAAATCAAGAACCATAACCTTATAAATTTAATATAATCTTTATGGTAAAGATGTTTTCTATATGTGTACCAAGTGATTTGTTTCTAGGTGGTGTAATTTGAGAGATATTTGACTTTTTCTGTATAAAGATTTGCTCATGGCTGTTGACAATGCATTTGAATGGATGTGTCCCTGGCAAACTGGTGTGCCTCGGAAACTGCAACACCGGTACTGCTCCACCAGTTCCTGATGTGACCTTAGATGTTGCTAGGACGTAAAACAAGCAAAAAACTCACAAACACAATGTTACAACAAACGTTTAAGAAACCACAAATTGACTTCTCGCTTGTAGAACGCCACACGTGAATTAAAACCCTAATTAAAATTGATCACTTACAGGTCTGAGCATGGTAACAGGCTTCGCACAATCTTGAAAAGGCCTTCAATTTGAAGGTGTCTCTTGAAACCGACTCGAATTTGAAAATACCATGAAAAGGACTTGAAAATTGACCAAACGTGATAAAAAAAAACACCCAAAAACCCTTGAATTTTGAGATTTCTTGAAGTTCGATTCGAAAGCAGCTGCAATTTCATTTGTTTTCATTACCAGCTGCATCAGCGAAACAGCGCATAATGACAGAATCATGATGCATCAATTCTGGACATTAGCATGATATATTCTGGTTGGCATTGTCATAGCTACTGTACTTTAAAAAAAAAAAATAGCATACAGAAATCTGGTGAAGTAAGACCATAAAGAGTTGACATGTATATAATCATTATAATGTCATATTTTTTCGGACTTAAACAAATGGATTTCTTACTTGAAAAAGGCATGAAAAGGCGTTAAATTTGGTTTCTGAATAGCTGTATGAACCATGTGCTAACACTTTATATGTTCCCCCACAACACTGGCCACATAATGGTAACCATAGTGATATTTAACATTCTATTAATGGCTCACAAGCCATGGTTGAACTGTCTGGACTGCTTCGTATCCAGGCAGTCTGAAAAGGGTGGAGACCCCTGGTGGATGATGTTATATGCCTCCAGGGTCAAAGGTCACCCGAGATCCACTCCAGACACCCGCTGGGTCACGGGGGCACCGGAAGTAGAACCCCCAAAGGAGCAACGTCTGGCGATTGCGCCGCGGCCGGTCCTTCGGGCATTGTTCCATTAGGTGGATTGCTGTTGAGTTGGGTGGTGTGGTGAGGTGAGGTGTGGTGAGGTGTGGTGAGGTGAGGTCTGGTGAGGTGAGGTGTGGTGTGGTTGGTTGTTGGAGTTTTATATCCTGGTTAAAGTTGCATAGTCCGATGGTTTTGAATTTCTCTATTTTTTCTGAGATAAATATGTTAGATCGATCACTAGTATCTACGTTACATTAGTTCAAAGTTACTTTGATTTTAAATGGTAAACTTTTGAGATATTTTGAGTGCAAACATGGAAAATTAGTTTTGGCAAGCTTGCCAAAACTCTGACACCATAGACTTCTGCAGTAACAGGTTCTGTTAAATTGACTCAGTATTGACCTCTATGCAGAAACAAATGTTTAATAAGTGCATCAGTATCTAAGTTAGATATGTAAAATCAAATCTAGATAATTGGTTTGGTTTTGAAAATTTGATATTTCATCAGACTATGCAGATTTAAGTAATGAAAGTATTTGTCGCATTGCGACTGACAGCAGCATGATGATGATGATGATGACATCCTGGCAATATGTAAGGTCATATCAGTACGGGTACCGACTTGTGACAGTGCGCACTCATGGCGACTTTATAGTGTTGCACCACTTGCAAAATCAGACCACTGGCTCCATAACCCGATCAATCACATTATCCTGACACTGAGCTAACCAGTCCTTGCCATATCCTATTAATGCCGAGTGCCAGGCTAAGAAGCAAAAAGTGTCATTTTTATAAGTCATTGGTTTGACTCGACCGGGAACCAAACTCCCAATCTCCCGCACGTGAGGTCTGCACTCGACCAATTCGGCCACCACTCCCGGTTGTGTAGTTAGGTGAGGTAACTTGAGGTGTAGTATGGTTTAATGTAGTGAGGTGGGCATGGTAGCGTGTGGTGATGTGTCCTGTCGTGTAGTGTGGTGTTCCCATGCGGAAGGTCGGGAGTTCGAATCCCAGCCAAGTCAAATCAATGAGCACTATAAAGTTGCTGTGAGCGCGCACTGTCCAAGTCGGTACCCGTTCTGATATGACCTTAGATGTTGCTAGGATGTAAAACATCAAAAAACAATTAACCAACAACAGCCTATCACATGCACATAAACAGTGACACCGCAAAACCCCAGTAAGCGGTGGTGTATGCAGGGAGGCGGCTGGTGCTGGAGCTGACCAGTGGGAGCGCCACTGCAGGTTAGTGAGGACTCACGGAACTAAATCAGGCAGCACCACTCCATTGGTATTGGCATATTATACTACACAACAGATATATGCTAACTGCTGTTTGAAGGGTGAACTTGCCTTATGTATGCACATCTTGGTGCATAACCTGAATATTTGCGCTTGTCAGCATAACCTGATCCACGTAAATATAATCCATTTAAATCTTCTCATTCTGGTGACTGGTTAGTTCGGTGTCAGGATAATGTGACTGAGTGGGAAATCGGGTCATGGTGCTGGCGAGCTCATCGCCAAGTGGAGCAGCACTATAAACTCGCCATGAGTGCGCACTGTCACAAGCCGGTACTCGTCCTGATATGACCCTAGATGTTGCCAGGACGTAAAGCCCCAACACACATCTTATGCTGGCAGGCTGGATACTTACAGTCGACTGTACACACACCCCGAGGTCACATGCCCCATACTGACACACACTGGCAAGTTGATTGCATTGAGGAGCTGAGTGGCCTAAAGGTTAAGATGCTTGCCACAGAATGATGAAGTCACGTCGGTGGGTTCTACAGATATGCTTATATTTTTTTTGCGACACACATCAG
The DNA here is from genome assembly GCA_030323885.1 of Branchipolynoe longqiensis. Classification (NCBI taxonomy): domain Eukaryota; kingdom Metazoa; phylum Annelida; class Polychaeta; order Phyllodocida; family Polynoidae; genus Branchipolynoe; species Branchipolynoe longqiensis. Next base: position 2,835,223 of record CM059193.1, on the reverse strand, counting down.
AACAGTATTGGTGTGGATGCGCGTGATCCAGACTCTACGGTAGTGTGACCAGATGCAAAGTGTATGTGTGTGTGTGGGGGGGGGGAGGGTTGTTGGCAGGTTTTAATAGTTTTCCATCATTTCAATTTTACCGTCTTTTTCCATAAAGACCGATTCTCATTGGTGTTTTATTTTAGTGTAATATTAAAATATGTTCATAGCTGTTGGCGTGTCCTCTCCTGATATGCCCGTAAATGTTGTGAGGACGTAAAACAACAGCAAATAAACAGTTGTCGTATACTAGGAATTGTGTGATAATATAAATGTTCCAATTCTATTAAAGTTGCATAGTCCGATGGTTTTGCGTTTCTGTCATGTTTCCGAGATAAATATATTAGATTGATCATCATACTCTATTTACCTTAGCTTGAAGTAACTTATAATTAAAGTTTGTTGTTGTTGTGATGGGTGTATTTATGCTGCCCATAACAGTTACGTCTAATGACTTGTTTTTGCCGCTAGACAGTAATAGTCTTGTGACTCCCCTTGTTTTTATCACTTTCAGATGGGTAGCTATCGACTACATGCATTATTTCTCTGTTAGCATTCTCCCACATCCCCCGAGTTCTCCTGTCATTTAGTGTGTTGACTCTTGCTTTCCTATGGAGATCATCAGTTGGGTGTCTATGTTCCACCTTCAGACATATCTTAAGTGCTCTATTTTGTAGTCTTTGTAGTTTATCCAACATATTTTTGTTACCCCCCCATGGCTAACTTTTGAGATATAATGAAGTGCAAACACGACAACAGTCTGACGCCGTAGGCTTCTGCAGTCTATTAAATATACTGAGTATCCCCTTCTATGCAGAACCACAAGTTTAATAGGTGCATCAGTGTATAAGTTAGCTATGTATAATCAAATCTAGATAATTGCTTTGGTTTTGAAAATTTGATATTTTCATCGAAAAATGCAGTTTTAATGTATAACCCTTCATTTAATTTTGTTTCTTGGTGGTGGTGGTGGTGGGGGGGGGGGCTGTTACCTGAAACACACCTATTTTTATTCAGGCCTCAAATGGGAGGGGTCACTGCATTCGATAAATCAGAAGCAGACGACAATTAAGTGTAGGTTAAGGCGCGTAATGAAGCGTTGGCGCTTAGAAACCAAATTAGAGCTCTTATGAAACTAGCCCCTGGCGGCCTGCATTGAAACTACTGCGGAGCGGTGGCGTCGCCTACAGGTGTGTGCAGAGCCACCTGGTGCCATCCCCAGGTACTACACCTGCGGCAAGCACCAGGTTGGTGCTGTCTGTATACGCGTGTGTGTGTGTGGCTGTGAATGTGGCTGTGTTCTCCTAACAATTTGTTGATGGTTGGTTGCTTGGTTGTTGGAGGTTTACATGCTGGTAACATCTAATGTCATATCAGGACGGGTACTGGTTTGTGACAGTGCACACTCATGGCAACTTTATAGCACTTCCCCAATCAAAGATCAGGCCACCAGCACCATGACCCATTATCCCACTCAGTCACATTATCCTGACACTGAGCCAACCACTCCTTCCACTATCCTATTAATGATGAGCACCAGGCTAGCAAGCGACAAGTATCAATTGTATAAGTCATTGGTTTGACTCGACTGGGAATCGAACTCCCGATCTCCCGCACGCACAAGGACATGTATCTGACTGACTAAATCTGAGTCGCACACCCCAACGTTGGCATCTTGGAAGTGGCATATTACAACAGAGCATGTCGGGTAACCATTGAGCGACCGGCCCCGCGCGGAGGGTGCTCTTGGACGCCTCCCAAGGTTCCACTTCCGGTTGGGGGTTATAGGTCACCCGAGATGGAAGCGAGGTGTGCCTCACGCTCTGGTGCGCACGCAGCACCTGCAGCGTTTAAAGGTGCATAGTCTGAGGCTTTTGTGTTCCTGCCATTAAAACAAAAGCAAAAATATATATAGATAAATATAGATAAATATGTTAGGCTAGCTCCTATAATCTAACTTACTATAGTTTGAAATAACATTTATTTAAAGTTGAATAGTCCGATGATTTTGAATTTCTGTATTTTTTTCCTGAGATAAATATATTAGATCGATCACTAGTATCTATTTTAGATTAGTTCAAAGTTTCTTTTATTTTTAAGTGGTAAAGTTTTGAGATATTTTGAATCCAAACATGGAAAATTAGTTTTGGCAAGCTTGCCAAAACTCTGACACCATAGACTTCTGCACTAACCGGTTCTGTTAAATTGACTCAGTATTGCCTTCTACACAGAAACAAATGCTTAATAAGTGCATCAGTATCTAAGTTAGATATGTGAAATCAAATCTAGATAATTGGTTTGGTTTTGAAAATTTGATATTTCATCGAACTATGCAGCTTTAAATGGCTAACTTTGTTAGTCTTCACCATTTAACGGAACTATAGTCGGATGCTTTTAATTCTGCTTTTATTTCTCGTTAAAGATAAATACATAAGGTTGGCTGTGATAATCTACCCGACTCTTGTTTGAAGTAACTTTTATTTATATGACTAATTTCATCAGTCTGTCACTGTGTGGGATATCGTGGTCATGGTGCTAGCGGCATGATCTCCCAGTCAGGCAGCACTATAAAAGTCACCACGAGTGTGCACTGTCGCAAGTCGGTTTCGACCCTGATATGACCATAGATGTTGTTAGATGTAAAACCACAATACACAAAACAAATTGACACATGCACACACGCGCTGCTGACACAATGCGAGGCTGACAACAAAGACCGCCATCTTGTTTTGACCCCGGGACACTCCCACATCTGTCATCAACGTTAGTGGGGACGCTGTTTGGGGGTGGGGGTGAGTGTGGGGGTGAGTGTGGGGGAGGAGATGGCCGGGATGGAAAGTCTGTCTGGGAAGAGAGGGAGGGTGATGGCAGTGGTTTGGTGTGCGCGGGAGGGTAGGGTCGAAAGGTGATGGCAGGATTTTGAAATGTGTGTGTGTGAAAGTGGCGTTCTCTGTGGCGGAGTGGTTAGAGTGTCTGACTTTTTTTCTAGGTCAGACTCCTAATCTGAGGGTCGGCGGTTCGATTCCCCAGTGCCCCCAGATCTGCCAATTTGGATTTCCACCGCTGTGTATAACTTACAGCGTCATCAAAGGCCGGTTGCTCTCATACCATGTCTATGTGGTGTGGGAGGTTAAAAATCTCTTGGGTCGGTAAAAGTGTAGGCTCGGGCTTTCTATCGACCAGCAGTGGAGTGGGGAAGACCAGTCGTCTGTGACTGGGATTTCCCCTGCTTGGGACAACTAATGTACCAACAAAAATGAGAGACAAATAACTGTTCACACTTCCTGTCTACCATTCGCTATATCGCTATAAAGGGGTGTAGCAGAAGGATGTTGACGGGTGTGTGTGTGGGGGGCGGAGGGTTGGTTGTTGGGGTTTTACACCCTGGCAACATCTAAAGTCATATCAGGATGGGTACCGACTTCTGGCAGTGCACAATCATAGGGACTTTATAGTGCTACCCCACTGGGAGACCAGTCCACCAGCACCATGACCTGATATCCCACTCAGTCACATTATCCAGACACTGAGCCAACCAGTCGTTGCCTTATCCTATTAATGCTGAGCACCTGGCAAGGAATCGACAAGTATCAATTTTGTAAGTCATTGGTTTGACTCGGTTATGGTGCTGGCGGCCTGATTTCCCAATGGGGCAGCACCATAAAGTGGCCATGAGTGCGCACTGTCACAAGTCGGTACCCGTCCTGATATGACCTTCGATCTTGCTGGGATGTAAAGCAACAACACTCACAATCTAAATCGGTATTCCCTCTTCAGGCCTGCGTCACATTCTTTTCACACAGTTTTCTGACCGGGAACCGTAAATTAAAGCCGCATAATTCGCTGAAAATATCTTTGAAACCAAGACACTTCCCTAGATTTGATCCTACATGTCCAACTTTTTTTTCTTTTTTTCCCCCCCCCCCTTTTTTGTTGTTGTTGTGATGGTGTATTTATGCTGCCCATAACAGTTAAGTCTAATGACTTGTTTTCGCTGCTAAGTGCTAGACAGTAATCGTCTCATGGCTCGCCTTGTTTCATTACTTTCAGTTGTTGTGTAGCTATCTACTGCTTTCTGTTTGTAAGCATTCTTACTTACTGGTGATTGGTTGATTGATTGGGACCGGACGCAGTGGCTGAATCAGTAAGAGCGCAGGTTTCTGGTGCGGAAGGTTCAGGAATTCAAATCGCAGCCGAGTCAAGTCAGTGACTTACAAAATTTATACGTGTCACTACCTAGCCTGGCACTCAGTATTAATAGGATAGGGCAAGGACTGGTTCGCTCAGTGTCATGATAATGTAACTGAATGGGAAATCAGGTCATGGTGCTGTCAGCCTGGTCCCCTATTGGACAGCACTATGAAGTCGCCATGAGTGTCAGTCAGTGGACTGTCACAAGTCGGTACCCTTGCTGACATGACCTTGAATGTCGTCAGGACGTAAAACCCCAACACACATTGATTGATTGAGGATGGTTTTATGCTATATCCACGGCCAGAGTCATATTCACAGAGGGCACTAGCACCTCCAGCATACTTTTCTTGTTGCCTAGGGAAAAAAACCTGAATCAATTTAATGTGCAACCTGTCCCTGCTTAATCATCTTCGACGTGTCTGCCAAAAGTAACTGGACATGTTTTCATTGCAAATATCTCCAAAGTTAATTCTTTCAAATCAAAGGTAATTCCATCTAATTTAAAGAGATGGGATGGCGGAATAAGTTGAGTGTCCGTCTGTCGGTTTGGTAAATCGTGGGATTCGAACCCACGGGTTTAAACCCTGGTCGAGTCAACAATGAATCAATCATTGCTTACTATGGGTAAATACTTGGTAGGTTCCCCTTCCTTTCCAAGGTGACTGGCCACTTACTCATCTTTGTCAGAGTGTGCCCTGATCAGCCACATCATCTTGCTGTTACACCTTCAAAGCTATTGATCTTCTAACTCATCTGCTGCTCCAGTCTTCATGCACTTGAAGGGGTGACATCCCCTGACCACACCAACAGAGTTGATGTGCACCACACTTAGTTTAGGCCGACAACTGAGTCGGTATGGCCGCTGGTGTGCACTACCAACTTCTGGTCTTCCCATAAATGGGACTAGCCGCACGGCAGCGGGGGTTTTAAATCAGATGAGCAGTCAGCCAAGTTTGACGAGCCCCACCTGCCCGAAGCATCTGGTTTTGAGGTGCCAGAGATCCGCCTTTGCCCCTTCTCCCGTCAGTAGAAACAGTTTCGCCTCGTGTAGGCCGGGAGTTGGACTTGGTTATCAGAGGCTATTTGATACACATGCCATGAGAAAGTACTTTATAGGTAGTGAGAGCTTATCCTCACTATCACTTCCTGCAATAATAACCGTGAAACCTTGACTGGTCGAGTCAACCCGATGACATAAAAATTGATACTTGTCGCTTCCTAGTCAAACACTTGGTATTGATATGATATGGCAAGGCCTGGTTAGCTCAGTGTCAGGATAATATGACTGAGTGAGATATCGGGACATGGTGCTGGCGGCCTGATTTCCCAGTGGGACAGCACTATAAAATCACTATGAGTGCACACAGTCACAAGTGGATACCCATCCTGATATGACCTTGGATGTTGCTTGGATGTAAAACCCCCAACAAACAAATATTGATTGATTGATTAGGAATGGTTTTACAGTTACACCATATCAGCGACCAAAGCGATATTCACATTTCTTGTTGCATAGAACGAATACTAAGTGACTTTAACGCGTAACCTGTCACTGCTGGTCATGTTTACATTGCAAATATCTTCAAGTTATAGTAAAGCCCTAGTCACACATACTCGGATCAGGGGCCGGACGAGCCCTGGACCGCCATCCGGGGTGGTTCGGGGTGATCCGGGTTGATCCGTGGCTCACTGGTGGCTCATCCGTGCCGACACCCCCTGATCCGTGGCTCGTCTGGCGCCGTCCGGGCTCAGCCCCGGATGTTTTAAAATGTTTAAAACATCCGGGGCGGTCCGGGGGATTTTGCGATCCGGGCTCAATCCGGCCTGATCCGGGGGTGGTCCGGGTATTTCGGGGGTGGACCGGGCCTGTCCGGGGGTGGTCTGGGGTCATTTTGAGCCACGGTTTGACCCGGACCATCCCCGGACTATCCAGAACTACCCCCGACCTAGCCACGGACCACTCCCGGACTCCCCCCGTAAGACCGGGGGTGATCTGGGATAGTCCGGGGTTGATCCGGGATAGTCCGGGGGTGGTCCATGGCAGTCCGGGGGTGGTCCGGCCTCGTCCGGGGCCGGTCGGGGGCAGTCCGGGGGTAGTACAGGGCGGTCTGGGGCTCGTCCGGGGCTCATCCGGAAAAGTGTGCCTGCGAGGCAAAATTCGACGAAAACAGTGATTTTATCCGTTGCAGTCCGGGACAGTCCGGGCCATTGGTCCGTGGGTGGTCCGGCTAAAAATCCGGGGCTCGTCAGGCTATGTGTGACTGGGGCTTTAATTCTTTAAAATCAAAATGAATTCAACATAAATTAAAGCAAATTATAAAGATAAACCTGATATGAAATATGGGAACAACACAACACCACCGAACTATGCATCTTTAACCCCCCCACCCACCCCCACCCCCCACCCCCATCCCACAACACCACACCTCTCCACCTCACCCCACCTACCCCTCAAAACCCAACCACGCCACACCTCACCACACCTCACCCATCCCCAAAAAACCCAACCACGCCACACCGCATCACACCACACTAAAACCACAACGAGACGGGATGGCCGAATGAGTTAGAGCGTTCGTCTCCCGTGTTGGTAGATCGTGGGTTCGAACCCTGGTCGAGTCAACCAATGACTTAAAAATTGATACTTGTTGCTTCCTAGCCTGGCACTTGGCATTACTAGGATAGGGCAAGGACTGGTTGGCTCAGTGTCAGGATAATCTAATTGAGTGGGATATCAGGTCATGGTGCTGGCGGCCTGATTTCCCAGAGGGGCAGCACTATAAAACAGCCATGAGTGCGAACTGTCACAAGTCGCAACCCGTCCTGATATTGCTACGATGTAAAACAACAACAAACAAACACCATACAACCCACCCCCACAAAACCAAACCACACCACACCTCCCCCCTCCCCCCACAAAACCCCCCCACACCACACCTCCCCCCCCCCACAAAACTCAACGACACCACACCTCACCCCACCCATCCACACCACCCCACCGCCACCCACCCCGACAACACGTAACCACCCCACCCATCCCCACAAAACCTACCCCCCCCACCCCCACACAACCCAACCACACCACACCACCCCCACACAACCCCAACTGTTCCCTCGTGTGTTTGGTCCATTAAAAGTGTTAAATATGGGTGGTAGCCTGTCAGATGCTCATCTGGCTTAATCTGGCGCGCAGGGATGCAATTTGTCCACTGCTTTAGTTACATCCCTGTTCTTTCTCTTTCTCTGGATCATGTTTCCTCCCATTATCTTCCTCATTGTCTGTAGAATATTCCGAGAAATATTTATGATAGCTAGTTTTATCCCGTGCTGCACATGTTAAGGTAAAGCTAGGCTCCGCATCAATCCCTGCACCAATATTGTGCTGAACTGTCATTGTGTGATATATAACGTATTATATGAATATAAAGGGGCGGAGCATTCTTGTGACATTCATTCCTTTTTTTTATTATGCATGCTATTTATTATTTAGCCATACCGCCTGATTAGGCAATTTGCTGCGGGCCGGATCCCGCCTGGCGAGTTTTGCACCACCAGAGCCTAGTCACGTGCCTTTCCGTACTGTTTGCGTCACATGAGCATAGATTTTAAACTGAGGCTTCCACCACTCCTCGCTTTGTGTCTTTCTCCTACTAGGGCGTAGCCATCTCTTATATGTATGTATTCATGATCTCTGACTGTATTCAGAGACCATGAATGATTAGATATCTACATTCTCTACTATATTCTGGACTCATGTAGCATCCCATTTCAACATAGTGCCATCATCTGGTGGAATCCATCTGTACCATTATGTGGTAAACCATATCGATGGCACTATATAATTGGTGAGTTAACAACACTCATGGTTACACGACTCAAAATGGATGCCATTCTGGTCGAAGTGACCAAAGTTAGTAAAAAACCCATCAAAATTAATATGAAATGGTTATGGTAGACACAACAAAATCATGCTATTAACAACCAATACCTGGCAAAGCATCAGTGGAGTACGATGATGCGTGTTGGCAGCACAGAGGAGCAGTGATCAGACCGACCCTAAAACTTAACCACTGTTTGGTATTATGTATAGATAGGCAGGCATTGTAGGCTGAATGGCCCGACTGAGCCATACCCGTCTTCACTGAACAACTCTACTTCCAGACTTCCGCCGTCCCAACATACAGTGGGTCGCTGAAGGAAGGTTGTACTGTATTGTCTTCAGCGGTGTTTTATATTTGGTGGTTGCTGGAGTTTGACGTCCTGGCAACATCTAGGGTCATATCAGGACGGGTACCGACTTGTGACAGTACACGCACATGGAGACTTCATAGTGCTGCCCCACTGGGAGACGAGACCATCAGCACCGTGTCCTGATATCTAACTCAGTCACATTATCCTGACAGTAAGCCAACCAGTCCTTGCCCTATCCTCATAATGCAGAGCGCCTGGCTAGGAAGCGACATGTATACATTTTTATACATTGATTTGACTCGATCTGGGCTCAAACCCATGGGTTCGAATCCCACGATTTATCAAAGCAGGAGACGGACGCTCAACTCATTTGGCCATCCTGTCTGGTCGCGGGGTCTGATAATAAATACCACACAAGGGGTGGATTGAAACTTGTGAATCTGCCACTGATGGCGCTAATATCTGAATAAACTGACCAGCCTGATATGACCTTAGATGTTGCTTGGACGTAAAGCACCAAAAACAACAACTGAATAAACTGCGGGACACAGAGTGCAAGCCTGCACAATTTGTTGTGAAACGCGTTGAATGCAATTAGGTGCCGTGTGGATCACTCTAGTGGTGCCATCTATGAACAGATCCAGGGAACTAGGTCATTTGATCAGAGAGGCGTGTTTTCATTGGTCATTGCGCTCACCCTCTCAATTTGAGAAGACCACAATCTAGGAGAAGACCCGCAAACCTGGGCCGCATTCAGGGTACGCCTCTGAGTCGACTCCGAGACGGCTCGGAGACAAGACATCTCGCTTTTCAGGTCGGAGGCAAAAAGCACCTCGAAAATGGCTGCAGAATTTAGTGGTTTCAGCCAATCAGAGCTGTTCTTTTCAATTGCAAATGGCTGCCTCCTATGGAGAGGCCATTATCGAGGCTACCAACTGCTTTTGCCGTTCAGACTAGCGTGGCGTCAGGAATTTCTCCGAGACGCCTCCGAGGCGTACCCTGAACGTGGCCCAGGTATTGTGATCACAGAAGCACGTACGTATTCATTGGTCCTTGTGCTCAACATCTCAACAAGGCTCAATAAAATACAGCAAATCCTGTTTTGTTGCATGTTGCACTCAACAAACTTTGTATGTTGTAATTTGAGTGATTTTTTGAAGCAATGTTATGCGCAACAAGTTGCGCAATGTAAACACACCATAAATCAAATCAAAGCTGTACAGAAAAAAAACCAACCGGTTGCCACCTTTCCTGGTGCTCAGCATTACTGGGATGCACAGATTGGTTTTATAATGTGACTGAGTGAGATATCAGATCACAGTGCCAGCAGCATGGTATCCCGATAATGGCAGCACTATAAAGTATAATGTAGCCATGAGTGCGCACTGTCACAAGTCGGTACCCATCTTCAGATGAACCCAGATATTGAAAAGGTACAAAACCCCATGCAGTTAATCAATAAATCAATCAGACGCGATGGCCGAGTGGAGTGAGCGCCCGCCTCCCGCGCTGGTAGTTCCTGGGTTTCGAACCTCCCGGGTTCGAACCCTGGCCGAGTCAAACCAAGCATTCAGCATTATTAAGATAGGGCAAGGAGCAGTGGAACGAGGAAGACCAATTGTGCGTGATTGAAATTCCCCCCTGCTTAATCAACTAATATATCCTCACCCCCCCACCCTCCAATCAATACATCAGTCAATCAATCGATACCTCAGTCAATCAATCACCGTGAACGAGGTCATTAGAATCCGGAACACTGGAGTAATGCCTCATCGTTTTACCTTCGATCCTGGTCACAGCGTGATTGAAGAGGTTTCCGGTGACAAGAATGCGCCTGCAAATAATCCCTCACCCACCACCCACCACCCACCACCCCCGCCACCCAACTCACACAAACCCCGCTTATTGATGGTTATTAAAACATCCCAGCGTCGACAATGCGTTACCGATTAGAAAATGGTCAGATTGATCACCACCAATGGATAGTTGTTGGAGTTTTACGTCCTGGCAACATCTAAGGTTATATCAGGATGGGTACCGACTTGTGACTGCGCACTCATGGCGACTTTATACTGCTGCCCCACGGGGAGATGAGGCTGCTGGCACCATGTCCTGATATCCCACTCACATTATCCTGACACTGAGCTAGCCGGTCATTGCCCTATCCTATTAATGTCAATCAACTGGCTGTGAAGCGACACGTATACATTTTGTTAGGCCTTGGTTTGACTCAACCGGGAATCGAACTCCTGACCTTCCGCACGGAAGCCTGCGCTCTACCGATTCGGCCACCGCGTCCAGTCCCGCCCGGCAATGTGTGGGGCGGATAGGTCACGTGGTGTGACGTCATTGGGAGTTTAACAAAATAACATTTTGTTGTTGGGGTTACACGTCCTAGCTACAGTGAAGGTCATGTTTGTCGGGGAAGGTGCTGACTTGTGACAGTGCGCACTCATTGCGATTTTGTAGTGCTGCCTTTAGTGGGAAACCATGCCACTGGTGCTGTGACCCGATACATTACTCAGTCACATTATCATCATACTGAGTAATCGAGTCATTGCCCTATCCTGGTAATGTTGAGCAGTAGGCAAGGTAGGGACAAGAATAGTGTTTGTCTTTGAGTCGTTAGCTTGACTTGGTTTTGTGCGCCCTACTGGCAACTTTATAGTGCTGCCTCACTGTGACACCGTGAGGCAGTAATGCCATATTATTCGGAAACTGAGCCAAATAGTCCCCGTTGTATAAAATACTACAGTCGACTACTGCTGCCTGTTCTACTAACACTGTTCTATTAACTGTTTGTTGGTACTTCACCTCCTGGCAACATTTAAGATCATATCAGGGAACTGACTTGTGACAGTGTGCACTCACAGCGATTTTTTAGTGCTTCCCCACTGGGAGACTAGGCCACTGGAAACAGGACCCACTTTACCACTCAGTCACATTATCACGACACTGAGCTAACCAGTCCTTCTCTTATCCTATTTATGCTGAGCACCAGGCTAGGTAGTGACAAGTATAAATTTTGTAAGTCATTGGTTTGACTCGACCAAGAATCGAATTCCAGACCTTCCGCACAGGAACCCTGCGCTCTACCGATTTGGCCAATGCGTCCAGTTTCTACTAACATGTATGAGTGATTTATCAACGAGTATTACAAATATAAATGATGTAATTGCGGTTTAAACTTTGTCTTTCTACTCTTTATCAATATCTCAATCATCAATCAATAGTTCCGTCCTCTAGTCGAGGGTTGGATGCAATGGTTCTCCACTTGTCCCGATGGTGTGCTGTTCTGATAGACTGTGAATAATTCAAGCCTGTCCACTGTGAAATATTTGTAAACCATGATGTTCTTGGTCTCCCTCTCCCTCTGCTGCCATTCACCTTCCCTTCCAACAATGTACGGTATATTGAACTCTGGTTATTATTGCTGGAAGTGATAGTGAGGATAAGCTCTCACTACCTATAAAGTACTTTCTCATGGCATGCGTATCAAATAGCCTCTGATAACCAAGTCCAACTCCCGGCCTTCACGAGGCGAAACTGTTTCTACTGACGGGAGAAGGGGCAAAGGCGGATCTCTGGCACCTCAAAACCAGATGCTTCGGGCAGGTGGGGCTCGTCAATCTTGGCTGACTGCTCATCTAGGAGAAGGTAAACTCTGATTTAAAACCCCCGCTGCCGTGCGGCTAGTCCCATTTATGGGAAGACCAGAAGTTGGTAGTGCACACCAGCGGCCATACCGACTCAATTGTCGGCCTAAACTAAGTGCGGTGCACATCAACTTTGTTGGTGTGGTCAGGGGATGTCACCCCTTCAAGTGCATGAAGACTGGAGCAGCAGATGAGTTAGAAGATCAATAGCTTTGAAGGTGCAACAGCAAGATGATGTGGCTCATCAGGGCACACTCTGACAAAGATGAGTAAGTGGCCAGTCACCTTGGAAAGGAAGGGGAACCTACCAAGTATTTACCCATAGTAAGCAATCAATATCTACCAGAATAAATTTAGTCAGTGCATTTTACACTTGACATAACTGGTGTCGCGTTGAACAGATGTCCGCTAATCATGGCAGATTAATACATGGAATAATATTTTTTCGTATGACTTCCTGCCTTCAGCGACCCTTGTAATTGTCGAACTCCTGCCATGGGCCGACAAATTTTAAAACCAATCTTCAGCATCGCTTGTAATCGGTGAACTTCTGTTAATACGCAAAGTATTTTTGTTTAATTTTGTCGTCCTCTTGCCAACAGGACACCTTGTAATATCTTTAAAACTCGGCCGTCTGAGCCCCAAGTATCACTAGTCTCCCCAGGTGTGTTCTGACAACTGTCTGTCAGTTCCCACCTGGCGTCACTCTCAACAATCTCATAACGAAGAAAGGAAGACAAGTTGCGCAAGTTTGAATGGGAAGAAGTTGTGCTTTATTGGCATCAACTCCTGTTCACCTACTGGCGACCTATCACCCTCACTCCTTACCAACTGCCCACACAGATCCACATGACTGTTGCTTATGTATATCAGAATCAGTGCCGACAGCCCATTGAATCTGAGTCCAATGGTTGTTGCACACAGCTCAGTGTCTTTGGAATAGGTGTTTCTAGTTTGAGTGTAGAAAGTGGAGTCTAAGACAAGGGTGCCTAGAGTGGGGTCTGTGTGTCAGGTATAAGGAATGCAGGTGAATGGGCTCACACAGCCAGCCAATCAGACACCGTCCACAGCCTGGGTGGGCGATGCCCTAATAGGGTGCAGCTGTCACTCAATCCCCAGCTGCAGGTGGTGTCCATAATGTATGCAGGATGGCTGGGTGTGCTTGCCCATCGGCCCCGTGGTAACAGGTAGTTGCAGACAGTTACAATAAACATATATTAAAAATGCCCTTCCCCTCCACTTGCATTCTTTCTGGTGCATGGAGGGGACATTTCAATAATCATTAGCCGCCTCTTAAGTATGAAATCACATCAAAATCTCGGTCACTATGCGTTATCACATTTCCACATAGGCGCTTATGTCACAAAGCGAGTGGGGCATCCATTGCTTCTCTGTTACATAATCCTGGTCCCCACTCCGTCACCCGAGAATAGTAATGCTCTTTGCCAATATCTAAATGCAAACCGAAAATCCGTATATTTTTACAATCTGCTCTGCAAAGACAACATTGGTCTGGGTATAGAGTTGTCCTTTGAAGACTGGGTGCCCAAATGAGTTAATACCTCCATCACAGCAAAGTAGTTCTTACTACATTCTTAAATGTTGCCGAACGGGCTCAAACTGTGTGTGAACGTAGTAGCAACGTTTTACAAACTTTTTATGAACCGCATGGACAGGCAAGGATGGAAGGGTGCTCCACAACTTTGAGCATGCTCAACATTTTCGGCAGCCACGTTCTACCCCGTTTTAGAACGGGGTTGGACGTTTTGAGGACTAGTTTGGTGTGATGGGGGTGTCCAATTTTGGTAGCCATGGGATTCCAACCCCTGGTGTCAAACCCTGGCCAAGTGAAACCAAATGACGTAAACATTTAATCTTATCGCTACCTAGCCTGGCGTTCAGCATTACTAGGATAGGACAAGGAGCAGTGGAATAAGGAATACCAATTGTCTACGATTTGAAATTTCCCCTTCTCCATCAACTAATGTGCCCCCCCCCCCCAAAGCCCAGCGGCCATTTTAGCGGTCACGAATCTCGCGGAGTATTGGGCGAACTTTACGCCGGCCTCATAACGCCTCTAAAAAACACTTGCAAAAAACACTTTCCAAAAAAAAAAAATTGACAAAAACCACCTTTAGAAAAGGAGCAAAGAATGTCAGCTATTGACCTTGCCATTTGACCTTGCCATCCCGCCGCCATGTTGGTTATTAACATGACACTCCGAGCCTGTCCCAGTCTAACGTCACGTAACAGCCCCCCCCCCCCCCCCATTGTCTCACTGTGGCTGGGGTCAGAGCAGGTTAATTTACATCTATTTTTAAACACGGCAGTTTGATATGATCACATGGATGCTACAAACATTGATTAGCATCGCCGGTATTAGTAATATGAACGCTTATTGAGCGCTTAAATTACATACCCACACGCACACACACTACCCACACACAACCCACACACAACCAACGCACACACACAACCCACACACAACCAACGCACACAACGAACACACACACACTACCCACACACTACCAACCCACACACTATCCCCACACAGCCTCCCCACACACACACAACACCACACAACCACCCCACACAACCACCCCACACACACTACCCATACACACTACCCACACACAACCAACCCACACACACAACCAACGCACACACTACCCATACACACTACCCACACACTACCAACCCCCACACACAACCCCACCCTACCCACACACACAACCCGCACAACCACCTCCCACACACTACCCACACACTCTACCCACACACTACCAACCCACACACTCTACCCACACACAGCCTATCCACACACACAACCCCACACAACCACCCCACACACACTGCCCATACACACTACCCACACACTACCAACCCCCACACACAACCCCACCCTACCCACACACAACCACACAACCACCCCACACACACTACCCAAACACTACCAACCCACACACTACCAACCCACACACTCTACCCACACACTCTACCCACACACAGCCTATCCACACACACAACCCCACACAACCACCCCACACACTACCCATACACTACCCACCCTACTTACACACTACTCACTGCACACACACTACCCACACACAGCCTACCCACACACACACAACCCCACACAACTACCCCACACACACTACCCATGCACACTACCCACACACTACCAACCCACACACTACCAACCCACACACTCTACCCACACACTACCAACCCACACACTCTACCCACACACAGCCTATCCACACACACAACCCCACACAACCACCCCACACACACTGCCCATACACACTACCCACACACTACCAACCCCCACACACAACCCCACCCTACCCACACACACAACCCCACACAACCACCCCCCACACACTACCAACCCACACACACTACCCACACACAGCATACCCACACACAACCACACACACACACCTCACATCCAACCGCACACGCTACCCACACACACAACCCCACACAACCACCCCACACACACTACCCACACACTACCAACCCACACACACTACCCTCACCCAGCCTACCCACACACACAACCCCACACAACCACCCCACACATACTGCCCATACACACTACCCACACACTACCAATCCCCACACACACAACCCCACACAACCACCCCCCACACACTACCAACCCACACACTCTACCCACACACAGCCTACCCACACACACAACCCCACACAACCACCCCACACAACGACCCCACACACACTACCCACACACTACCCACACACAGCCTACCCACACACACAACCCCACACACACTACCCACACACAGCCTACCCACACACACAACCCCACACACACTACCCACACACAGCCTACCCACACACACAACCCCACACACACTACCCACACACACTACCCACACACAGCCTACCCACACACAGCCTACCCACACACACAACCCCACACACACTACCCATGCACACTACCCACACACTTCCAACCCACACACACTACCCTCACACAGCCTACCCACACACACAACCCCACACAACCACCCCACACTACCCATACACTACCCACCCTACTTACACACTACTCACACTGCACACATACTAACCACACACTATTCACAAACTACATACACTGTACACACTACCCACACACTACTCACAAACTACATACACTGTACACACTACCCACTCACTCATCATCATCATGCGGTCAGTCGCAATGCGACAAAGACGGCTTTCACTACTTAACCGCTGCTTTGTGCGGTTGTACATTTCATAAAAGCTGCTTGCAAAGTGTTGAAGTGCTGCTGGCTTTTGCAAGTTACTAGCGGCACTCTCTCAGGGAGCAAATAGAGGTCTCACACCGGCAAGAACATGTCAAGACAGGCGCAAACTATTTGTCCCTGCAGTGGCTGGTCGGGAGATGTTGGGAGTTCCATTCATCACCGCCCTTAATGCTGCCACGATAACATGGTTTTCTGTTTGGGTTTACTCCCTTAGCCTTTGGTTCTATCAAGAACCTGTACCACAAGGCAGTGGTTTACAACTTTGCAAGGCAGGGGCGTCAAACTCCCTGAGGTATTTTAGCACCTAAGGTATCCAAGGTACTACATTACCTGCATACTCACATTGTATATACATGCATACATATATGCATGCATGCATGCATGCATGCATACATACATACATGCACACATACACATCTTGTAAGAAAATTAAAAAAAACTAATATAGGCTACTAACCATACCAACCAATTATCTATCTGCTACTGAAATGCAGGCAATCAAATAACTTATCAGCAGCTCTTGTGTGGTAAGATAACACCAACCCTACAACTGGCCAGCATTGAAAACAAGCCTGGGTACCCGGGCTTATATGCTATGGACAGTATAAATACTGCCTCAATAAAAAAATAAAACAAACAAATATACACACATACACACACCCTCACACATACATATATACACATCCTCACACATATATATATATGAGACTATATATGAGTCTCAAAAGGTGCTAAGCAATATCATGGGACAAAACTTTGTCCATTGTAATGATCAACATACTATCCACCCATGCATTTGCTCAGGATAAACTGATTTGTTTTTTACATGGCGCTTCATAATCCCAACAGAATACATATTGATTTGAAGCAAATGTCCTTGTGTCTTCAGTGCAACCGCCTCTGCGCTGCCTTGTGTCAATCGTTACAATGGACAAAAAAAAGAAGAGTTTGAGACAGGCTGATCATATACATTCAGTATACACACACCACCCCTCACACATATATATACACACATCCTCACACATACATATGTACACACATACACACATCCTCACACACCCTCACACATACATATGCACACCACTCACATGTACACTCACACATACTTACACACTACCCATATACTAACCACACACTATTCACAAACTACATACACTGTACACACTACCCACCCACTACCCACAGACTACCCACACACTACTCACAAACTACATACACTGTACACACTACCCACACACTACCCACACACTACCCACAGACTACCCACACACTACTCACACACTACATACACTGTACCCACATACTACCCACATACTACCCACACACTACACACACACTACACACACACTACTCACAAACTACATACACTGTACCCACTACCCACATACTACTCACACACTACTCACAAACTACATACACTGTACCCACTACCCACCCACTACCCACACACTACTCACAGACTACCCACACCCTATTCACAAACTACATACACTGTACACACAGACTACCCACACACTACTCACAAACTACATACACTGTACATACTACCCACACACTACCCACACACTACACACACTACACACACTACTCACAAACTACATACACTGTACCCACTACCCACACACTACTCACACACTACCCACACACTACTCACACACTACTCACAAGCTACATACACTGTACCCACATACTACCCACACACTACCCACACACTACCCACACACTACCCACACACTACTCACACACTACCCACACACTACTCACAAACTACATACACTGTACCCCCATACTACCCACACACTACCCATGCACACACTGGAACTAAGAACCCGGACGCGGTGGTGGAATCGGTAGAGCGCAGGCTTCCCGTGCGGAAGGTCGGGACTTCGAATCCCGGTCGAGTGAAACCAATGACTTACAAAACCTAGCCTGGCACTCGGCATTAATGCTGCACAGTCCGATGAAGCATCCAATTTTAAAAACCAAAATAATTATATATATTTGACTCTACATATCTAACTTAGATATTGATGTATGTATCCAGCATTTATTGCCACATAGAAGGGAACACCGAGACAATTTGATAGAACCTGTTACTGTTGAAGCCTATAGTGTCAGAGTTTCGGCGTGCTTGCCAAAACTAAGTTTGCATGTTTGAATTTCAAATATCTCAAAACTTAGCCATTTAAAATCAAAGTTACTTTAACCTGAAATAATGTAGATTATAACGATCAATTTAATATATTTATCTCAGAAAAATTACCAAAACGCAAAACCGTCGGACTATGCAACTTTAATAGGATAGGGCTAGAACGTCAGGATAATGTGACTGAGTGGAATATTAGGTCATGGTACTGCAAGCTGGTCTCCTTGTGGGGCAGCACTATAAAGTCGCCATGGGTGCGTCAAAACCATCGCATTATACAACTTATGATGGTTATAATCTACCTTCCTTTACTATGAAGCCACTTTGATTTAAAATCACTATTGGGAGATATTTGAAGTGTAAGCATGCAAAATGAATTTTGACATGCACCGCTTTGGCTTCAGCAGTAAGAGCTTCTTTTAATTTGATTTCATATTACTATCCTTCTAGGTGGTAACAGATACTTAATAAGTACACCAGTATCTAAGTTAGATATCTTGGTTCAAATCTAGATAAGTGTTTTGCTTTCTGAAATTTGATTCTTTTATCGGATTATGCAACTTTAAACAACTATTTGTTATGTGTCACTGAACAAAGAACATATGTGTTTTATGTGTCACTGAACAAAGAAGATATGTGTTTTATGTGTCACTGAACAAAGAACATATGTGTTTTATGTGTCACTGAACAAAGAACATATGTGTTTTAAAAAGGTATTATTTCACTTTCTTAAATTAACAATGGGTCAGATATATTGCATTATAGGCTGGGGAGGCAAATAGAAATGACCATGGAAGTTATGTGTAGTAGTAGTAGTAGTCCGTACATGAGCATCACCACCATGTGGTGGCAGCAGGGACTGCGCTGACCACTTGTAAAAATATACGGATTTTCGGTTAAGAATTGTATATTGGCAAAGAGCATTATTATTCTTGGGCGACGGAGTGGGGACATTGTTATGTAAACTAAAAGTAATAATATCCCACTCCCATTATGACATGATATAAGCTATGTGAAATATATGTTCATACGTGATGCCTAAGATTAATGGAGAGATGCTCTTATATAAGAGACAGTATATGATTGTTGAAACACTTCTCTATGCATTCATAGAGTGCAATTGGAGAAAAGACCATTTTAACAGAGATCTATTGTAACTGTTGCAGCGACCTGTCCCTACATGACCACTGGGTGGGCACACCAGCCTAATCTGCATATACACACAGGGCACCACCTGGAGCTGGGTTGAGTGACAGCCACCCCTACTGGGGGGGGGGGGGTGCCACCCACCCGACTGTGGGGGTGCCTGATTGGCTGGCTGTGGACTGCCCAGTCACCTGCACCCCATTGGCCCTCTGACCACACTAGCCTCAAACCAAGATCATATTTCTAGACTCTGCTTCAGACACACTGGAGACAGATCACTCTACTCCTGGCTCTGGAGTGAGACACACCTACTCTGGAGCAGGAACCCCAGACACTCTGTCTGATGCTGGCAAAATTCATATATTCCAATTGAGTGTGAACACAGCCATAGGACTCCTGTCCCATGTCCTGTGGACACTGCTTTCTATACAGGCTAAAGTAGTAGTGAGATACTATGTGGCTAGAAGGTAAGGGGTGTGGATGATAGGTCACTGGTAGGTGGACAGGAGTTGGTGTTAATAAAACACAACTTCCCCACTGTTTATCGGTGTGACTTGTCTTCATTCTTCCTTAGCATTGGTTAAATGAGCTGACAGATAAGAGATAATGACGGGGAGAGTTTTGTAATATTATCTGGTGTCCCAAACGTGGCCGGGCATTCAGTAATATCACACACTGTTGTATTACCAGTCTATAGAGGGTATCATCAAAGGCTGTGGTATGTGTTGTCCTGTCTGTGTGAAAGTGCATATAAAAGACCCCTTGCTGCTAATTGGAAAGAGTAGCCTATGTGGTGGCAGTGGGTTTCCTCCAACGAAATATGTCAGAATGGCCATATTGTAAAATATTCCGATTTTCGACGTATGGGGGAATGCAATGTTCTATTACGAAACAGGTATAAGTGAGCACGTGCATGTATGTATATATGTAAGTGCTGGTGGTGCCTGAGTGGAATGTAAATAGACATAGTGGTGCTGGCTGGGCTGTGTGTAAGGGGCACTCAGGGCCTACCCCCCCCCCCCCCTCTGCTGGGTAGGATCACCACACTCAAGGTCAAGGTTCAAGGCTGGTGGTGGCCAGAGGGGCCACACAGCTTGGTGGTGGTGGGCAGACCACTGGTAGCCATGGGGACCAGGAATGCTTGATCCATATTGGCAGAGCCAAGAATGCTTGTTTCTCATTGGTGGAAAAGGGTGGGGTGATACTCTACAATGAACCCATGTACTATATACAATAAACCAGAGAGGCTTGGACTCTCTCTTCTCACACTCTTACTTTGCTTCACTTTCTCTTTCTCTCCATCTGTATTGTTTTTCACCTTAGCATACCTACATAGCCCCAGACTCGAACACGCAACCCTCCAAAGTTCGGCATTTAAAATAAACGCTACTTCAAACTACAGTAAGGTAGATTATAACGAGGAGTTTGAGTTTGTGTCATATTTTTAGATATTTATCTAAGATGACGACAAATGCTAAATATCTTTTTAGATTTAAAAAAACAACTAAAATGATGACAAAAACTCAAAGCCATCGAACTATGCAACTCGACCTCTACCACAAACACAAATTTCTCTTTAGATCTATGATATCTGTAATCCTAGACAATTTCCTTTGAAATGGCCTTCAATGCGAATGAAATAGTTGTTCTGTCACACCTCAGGGCCTGGTGGTAAACAACTATTGAGGTCTGTCTATTAAAAACACAACCTCCAACAAAAGCCCCTTACAATCCGATTTATCCGAGCTATTCGGATCCTAGCTCAGCTGAGCAGGTGTTGGCGATTGACAAGGGTTTAAAGATTATTTCAGGGGAAGGGGGAAACAAAGGAATAACTCACTCCAAGCCCTTCAGCCCCCGCAAAAAAGAACACTGCGCAAAGAACCCATCAACAGAACTATCCCTTTTAGTCTAGGACAGGGATTGGTTAGCTCAGTATCAGGATAATGTGACTGAGTAGGATATCACATCATTCTGCCAGTGGTCGGTTCTCCCACCTTCTCCCCCCCCCCCCTACTCTCCCGTCCGATGCCGAGTTGTACGGTAGGACACCCGCTTTTCGCACGGAGCCTGCTGGGTTCAATCCCCGGCTAAGTCAAACCCCCAAGACTTACAAGTGTACTCTTTACCTAGCCTGGCGTTTGGCATGTCTAGGCTGTGATGAGGAACTGGTTGGCTAGTTCACTGGTTGCCTAGTTCACTGGTTGCCTAGTTAACTGTCTGCCTAGTTAACTGGTTGCCTAGTTAACTGGTTGCCTAGTTAATGGGTTGCCTAGTTAACTCATTGTCTAGTTAACTGGTTGCCTAGTTAACTGGTTGCCTAGTTAACTGTCTGCCTAGGTAACTGGTTGCCTAGGTAACTGGTTACCTGGTTGCCTAGTAAACTGGATGCCTAGTGAACTGGTTGCCTAGTTAACTGGTTGCCTAGTTAATTGTCTGCCTCATTAACTGGTTGTCTAGTGAACTGTCTGCCTAGTTAACTGTCTGCCTAGTTAACTGGTTGCCTAGTTAACTGTCTGCCTAGTTAACTGGATGACTAGTGAACTGGTTGCCTAGTTAACTGGTTGCATACTTAACTGGATGACTAGTGAACTGGTTGCCTAGTTAACTGGCTGCCTAGTTAACTGGTTGCCTAGTTAACTGGATGACTAGTGAACTGGTTGCATAGTTAACTGGTTGCCTAATTAACTGTCTGCCTAGTTAACTGTTTGCCTAGTTAACTGGTTGACTAGTTAACTGGTTGCCTAGTTAACTGGTTGGCTGGTTTACTGGTGCCCGGCTAAGTGTTACTCCTCCCTCAGGGCTCATTGAAAAGCCATAAGCCATGAATATTTTATGGATTATAGAGCACTTCCGGTTAAGGTGCTCGGTGCTCGGAGACTCCACATTGAGCTGTTCTGAAGCAGCAGGTCGGACACAGGGTATATAAAGCACTCCCCCCCCCCCTTGCCCTTCCCTCTCCCCTCCCTCCCCCCTCCCCACCCCTCTCCTTCCTCTCACTCCGACTTCCTCCTCCCGACTTCCGACTTCCTCCTCCCCCCCCCCCCCCCCGTCCTCCTCCTCCCCCCTCCGACTTCCCCCTCCCCGGGTCGGTAGAGCGCATGACTCCAGTGCAGGAGATCGGGAGTTCAATTCCCGGTCGAGTCAAACCAATGACTTATAAAATGTATACTTGTCGCTTCCTAGCCTCGCACTCGTCGAGATTAATAGGATATGGCAAGGACTGGATAATGTGACTGAGTGGGATATCAGGTCATGGTGCTGGTAGTGTTGTCTCCTAGTGGGGCAGCACTAACAAGTCACCATGTGTGTGTACTGTCACAAGTCGGTGCCCGTTCTGATGTGACCTTAGATGTTGCCAGGATGTAAAACTCCAACAACCAACCAACGAAGCATCCGGTAAAAATCCTGGTTGTATATAATTTCAATCCAAGCAGTTACTGTCTTGTTAACGCCAATGATTGACAGGGAAGTTACCATAGCAACTGTATGTTTTGTAGGTAGACACAACAGGGGCCGTGTTCGATTATGACGCTCCGGATCATTCGGATCATCCGAGTCGTCAGAATCTCAAATAGAACACCCCGATGTGTACCTAGGAATACACGGGCCGTGTGCCAAATGATCCGACCCCAATGCCCCGCGTCTCGGCTGGGGGTCAGGAGCATGTGTGCTGGTAGATAACAGATTCACCCGGTACTTGTAGTACACGGGTGAACGACAACGTAGTATAAATACAGGCGAAAATAGCTTTAGTATGGAACAGGAAGTAGAATGCCTGCCTCCAGTGTCAAATGGGTACTTATATTGGCACAGAGTTGGTGAAATGGGAGAGAATACAAAAAGACAAGATGGCGGCCATAGAATGCTGTCGATTTCACTTTTAAATCTTATTAAACTAGATGTTTTATTATATTTTTCAACTCAAATGTAGTGGGGAAATATGAAGATATATACAAAGAATAAATGTTCCTTCTTAGATTGTGGATTTAGGCTCTCATTTCATTTCCCCGTTTTTTCGACAGCTTTTATATAGGGCTGGTATTCACCCGTGTTCTACGAGTACCGGGTGAATCCTTTATCTAGTGTGCTGGTACCTGTGTGTGTCATGTACTGCAAAGCTAATTTTCTTTTTTTTTAATGTAAAAGATCATCCAGATTAAAATCGACATATAACTAAATTATGCGATCATAAAATACTTTAAATCCCATTTTGCTCTAGTTATATTGGTTATTAAAAAAAAAAAAGTTTTGGATTAAGCCACCTTTTTTCCACCCCGAGCGTGTTCGTTTATGCAACCCGAGTTGTAGGATCAGCGCATGAGCAAAAAAGTCGGTCGGATGATCCGAGTTGTTCAATCGATTACAACCATGGTGAGTAAAGACTAGGATATGTACATCAACACAGCACGCGCCGAGTGGGGCATCTTCCACAATTAAAACCTACACAAATGTTGTGGTTTCTTTTGCAAGCAAGCACAACAAGTAGGAGCGGTAGGGTGGGAAGGGGGGATTGGTCGTAATGCGAAGCATTGCGTTTGATGCGTGGACAGGAAGAGACCCTCCCCCCGCCTTCCCGGTCGTCGCGCAGCATTCGCACCTGGCGCGACGTCCGCCCCTTCACCCCCGCTCCTCCCCCTCCCCCGGCCCGCTGCTTTCACACTCACCTGCCACCGCCCTCCTGCCCTCCCTTATAAGGCCGCCCCTCGGCCTACCTCAGCCACTCGCCTCCAGCCCTCCTCCGCGCTCTGCCCGTTTTCCTCCACCCACACACCCAACTTTTCCTTTCCTTTCTCTCCTCCTCCCCGGTGGAGGGCTCCTCGGCGCCCCTCACCTCAACTCTCTACCTCTCTGACATTGCTCCTTATGAGCCCCTGTGTTTTCTTGTTTCCTGCTCCTCGGGACCCTCACTTGACTCCTTATTGTGTTCCTCTGTCATTCTCTCACTGTTGCTCTGTACCCCTGTTGCCCGAGGCGTCACAATAAACGTCTCTATTTTCCACCTCCGCCTTGCTTTCTTCCTTTTCGCGCATCACATTTGTTTAAAACCACGGATATCCTGACCATGCTGGAATTTGACATACACAAAAGGCACAACCCATATACTTTGTCAGACAATTTTCATTGAAGCAAAGAACTCTCTATCACCAGTTATCGGTGATGGTCTGAAAGGGTATATTTTTAAAGATGCTTAATCAACTACTGTATCAAATAAAACGCAAAGAATTCACCAGCAAAAAAAAATGCAACCAGTGACCAATCTGATATGGCACTAGATGTTGCCAAGACATAAAACCCTAGATAAAACAGCGAGCCAATCTGATATGGCCCTAGATGTTACTAAGGCACAAAGCCCCAAAGAAACCAGTGAAACAGTTTGATAGGATCCTAAATGTTAACAAGACATAAAACCCCAGATAAACCAGTGAAACAGTTCGATAGGATCCTAAATGTTAACAAGACATAAAACCACAGATAAACCAGTGAAACAGTTCGATAGGATCCTAAATGTTAACAAGACATAAAACCCCAGTTAAACCAGTGAAACAGTTCGATAGGATCCTAAATGTTAACAAGACATAAAACCCCAGATAAACCAGTGAAACAGTTCGATAGGATCCTAAATGTTAGCAAGACATAAAACCCCAGATAAACCAGTGAAACAGTTCAATAGGATCCTAAATGTTAGCAAGACTTAAAACGCCAGATAAACCAGTGAAACAGTTCGATAGGATCCTAAATGTTAGCAAGACATAAAACCCCAGATAAACCAGTGAGGCAATCTAATATGACCGTAAACATTACAAAGACGTAAAACCCCACATACACCAGTACCACAATTTGATATGACCCTAGATGTTTCTAGGACATAAACCCCACAATAAACTAATGAACCATCAATCTGCTATAACCTTAGATGTTGCTATGACGTAAATCGTTCCGGTGGCAATAGAGAACCAATGGAAGCTACATAAAATAGCCATGTACAAACATTAATTGGGATATAAAAGTCTGGCCTTTTCCACTATCAACAGGGTGCGCGTTAATAACCAGCTCACGCATGCGCACAGACAATCAACTCATACAGCGTGGCATGTGTGCGCAGCCAATTCATATGTGTATTTAAAGGTGCATAGTCCAATTGTTTCCGCAATATTCTGAGATAAATACGTTAGATTGATCATTATAATCTACTTTAGTTTAGGTTGAGGAAACGTTTAGTTTAAAATGGTTAATGTTGGAGATATTTGAACTGACAACATGGCAGATTAATTTTGGCGAGCATGCCAAAACTTTGACACCATATGCTTATATACAATACTAGGTTCTATTAACTCAGTATGTCCTTCAATGCGGCAACACATGTTTAATAAGTGTGAAGTATCTAAGTGAGATATTAGTAGAATCAAATTTAGGTGGGTGTTTTGGTTTTGGAAATGTTAATTTGATGTTTCATCACACCATGCAGCCTTAAAGCTCCCTAGTCCGATGAAATATCAAATTTTCGAAACCAAACCAAGTATCTAGATTTGATTTTACATATCTAACTTAGATCCTGATGCACTTATTAAGCATTTGTTTCTGCGTAGAAGGCAATTCTGTGTCAATTTAACAGAACCTGTTACTGCAGAAGTCTATGGTGTCAGCGTTTTGGCAAGCTTGCCAAAACTAATTTTCCATGTTTGCACTCAAAATATCTCAAAAGTTTACCATTTAAAATAAAAGTAAACTTTGAACTAATGTAAAGTAGATACTAGTGATCGGTGTAATATATTTATATCAGAAAAAATACAGAAATTCAAAACCATCGGACTATGCAACTTTAATGTGGCTGTTGGTTGGTTGTTGGAGTTTTACATCCTGGCAACATCTAAGGTCATATCAGGATGGGTACCGACATGTGACAGTACACACTCATGGCAGCTTTATACTGCTGCCCCATTGAGAAATCAGGCTGCCGGCACCATGACCCAACATCCCACTATTATCCTGACACTGAGCTAACCAGTTCTTGCCCTATCCTAATAATTCCGAACGCCAGGCTAAGAAGTGACAAGTATCAATTTTATAAGTCATTGGTTTGACTCAACGGGAACCGAACTCCACAACAAATATCTCAAAAAGGTTGTTATTTAAAATAAAAGTTACTTTAAAGTTGAAATTAAAGTGAGGTAGATTACGACAACCACCCTACTATTACTAATGTTGAAAAGATTTCACTTACATATGCTGTTTACATGCAAACAAATACACTTTTTGGCATTTTAGGATGCACATATCTCTTGACTCTCTGAATATAGAGTTCTGAAAAAAAATAGGGCATTACACTGTTATGAATAGGTGAACTATTTAGCATTTATTCAGTCTCCTTGCAGTTTTCCAAGAAAATATCATGCTTTGAAAATGGCTATTTGGCCAAATCAGAATGATTTTTTGGTTATGAATTTCCATTTTTGACATTGTCTTATTAAAAATCTGCTTTACTAATTGATTTAGAAATTGACCATTTAAATTCGTTTATATATGTACAATGGAAATTAGTTAGCAGAATGCCCCTCATATCGTTCCACTTTTTATTATATTTGGTCAAAGTTCCACATATAAATCAAAATTAATACATTTTTATATATTTAATCTTAGAAAATTATTATCTCCAGAACAATACTATATATAGCCCAACTGGTTTTGGATTTGGGTTTCTAATTTCAACATCTACAGGAAGGAATACAAATATTGGACCATTGGCATTTTTTTAGAATTTTGCTGCCAGTACCTACGTACTATATTCATCTAAAGAAAACTGACAGAAAATCCAAAACAATCGGACTATGCCCCTTTAATGCAGACTACCACAACTGCAATGTTACTGGAAGTGAGAGAGTCAGAGCCTCGTTTTCACTTCCAGTGAATCCCCCGTCCCCCAACTGGTGCCACCGGGCGCGATGGCCAAATCGGTAGAGCCCTGGCCTCCTGTGCGGAAGGTCAGGAGTTCCGTTTCCCGGTCGAGTTAAACCAATGCCTTATAAAATTGATACTTGTCGGTTCCTAGCCTGGTGCTCGGCATTAATAGGTTAGGGCAAGGACTGTTTAGCTTAGTGTTAGGATAATGTGACTGAGTGTGATATTGGGTCATGGTGCCAGCAGCCTGGTCTCCCAGTGGGGCAGCACTATAAACTCGCCATGAGTGTGCACCATCACAAGTCGATACCCGTCCTGAAAAAACCTTAGATGTTGCCAGGATGGAGAATTCATACAACAAACCAAAGAAAAGCTTGTTTTATTTAACGATGCCTCCAGAGCACATTGATTTTTATCATCGGCTATTGGACGTAAAAAAACATATGGTCATGCTGACATATTTCTTTAGAGGAAACCTGCTTCCGCCACATGGGCTACTCTTTCCGATAAGCAGCAAGGGGTCTTTTATATGCACTTTCCCACAGACAGGACACCACATACCACAGCCTTTGAAGTTTGATGAACCAGTTGTGAACCACTGGTTGGAATGGATAATAGCTCAAACTGCAAATGGGTCCACTGAGCAGGATCGATCTGATGACCTACACCTTCACAGGTGGACACTGTACCGCCTGAGCTACGTCCTGCTCGCCCAACAACTAGACATCCAACTGGATCCATCTATGGGTCCTGTCCCCTAGTGGGTACTCACTGAACTAAAACTGCATCTGCACTATAGACCAGATCACCGTTCCGACTGCGCATGTGCTGAAAACGGCGTAGGCAGCAAAGCAAATGTGTACAACCATTGCGTTTGCTGATACGCATAGGGGAAAACTTCTATTTTATTCAAAATTAATAGAAATACATAACAATTTGGTATAAACATGTATGCACACATGCAATATATTTATCTGATGAATATATCTAAGACAAAACTAGCCATAGTTAAACATTTTGAGCAAAGAAACATACAAAACAATGTCACATTTAGGCTAACTCTGGCTATGGCTCTAACACTAGTCTGAGTGCCCTGATTTGTCTAAATCTAAATGCACATGACATAAAATGTGCTGATTCTATTGATGTAAATGCAATGCTGGATAAAAGATTACCATCTTAATTTATTATATCTATATTTTAGTTGGTATTTTATGTTTCAAACAAGAGCTGAGATGAGCCGAAACTAGCACATTTCATAGCTGCACCCAGTGTATTACCATTAGCCAGGTGCTTCTCGCGAGTTTGTTTTTCTTCCACGCATCCCACAATGCACCGCGCGGCTGGAATGGCGATGTTGTCTTTCAGTGTCCTCTGCTCTGACTGCTACCGCTACCACAATGGGGGACATTACAATTTTGTGGTTCAAGCAATTTCTGTTGGCGTAACAACTGAAATAGTGGGCCTAAGAGTTAAACATATTGACAGTGTAGTTCTGCATACTGACTCGTTGTTGGAGTTTTACATCCTGGCAACATCTATGGTCATATCATGATGGGAACTGACTTATGACAATGCGCACTCATATCGACCTTATAGTGCTGCCCTACTGGGAAATCAGGACTCCAGCACCATGACCCAATATCCCACACAAGCACATTATCCTGACACTAAGCCAACCACTCCTTGCCCTATCCTAATAATGCAGAGTGCCTGGCTAGGAAGCAACAAGTATCAATTTTGTAAGTCATCCACAACCACAAGCTTTTTTTTAGTGAAAGAAGACGACAATTCGATGGAAACTACCGCAGGTTTTGTTGAAGTTGATATATTTGGTTACCCTTTACGAAAAACAAATTTGATATTTGACTAAACAGAAACTGATAACGGTCTCTCGGAGCAGACGGCAGGTAAATAAAAACCTCTGTGGAATGATGGGTTTTAATGGGGCGTGGGGGGGGGGGGGGTGACGTCAGTGCGTTCGGAAACTTGTAGTTGTGACAGGAGGAGGCGATCATGATTGATTGGTTGTTGGTTTATGTCCTAGCAACATCTAAGGTTATATCAGGATGGGCACCGACTTGTGACAATGCGCACTCATGATGACTTTATAGTGCTGACCCACTTGGAGACCAGGCTGCTGGCACCATGATCCGATATCCCACATAGTCATCATCATCATCATCTCATGCTGTCGGTCGCGATGCGACAAAGACTGCTTTCATTACTTGACTGCCGCTCTCCATTTAGCTCTCTGCTGTGAGAGTTGTGTCCATGAGTCGGTCTTAATGTCTCTCAGCTTCAGGTTTCTCTTGATGGTATCTTTGAACCGGAGACGGGGGCGCCCTCTCTTTCTGTAGCCAGAAGACAGTTGAGAATAGAGGATCTGCTTTGGTAGCCTGTCTGATGACATCCTCATGAGGTGTCCAGTCCACCGGAGATTCTTTTTGATCAGAAGATCTTCCATAGAGGGCAGCCCCATCCGTTCGAGTATTTCCTTATTCGTCACTTTGTCCTTCCAGGTTAGCCTCATGATTGAACGCAGATGTCGCATCATGAAGGCATGCAGCTTTTTCACCTGCTGTCTGTACACTGTCCAGGCCTCGGCTCCGTATAGTAGGGTGGATAGCACGATTGCGCGGTAGATCTTACCTTTGACCCGAATGGACACATGGTGGTTGTTCCAGAGTCTCTGGCGTAGTCGGCCGAAAGATGCGCTAGCCTTGGCCATCCTCCTCTGTATCTCAGCATCAATGCGTCCATCACTTGATATAGTGCTTCCGAGATAGGTGAATTCCGGAACAGAGTTCAGCTTGTTTCCGTCAACCATGATCTCCTCCTCTCGGGTTCTTGTAGAGTTGGGTTGGTACAGCACCTCCGTCTTCTTGATGTTAATTTTCAGGCCAAACTTCTTTGATGCATCGGAGAAAGCGTCCACTATTTTCTGGGTCTCTTCAGCAGAGTGGGCAACCAGTGCACTGTCATCTGCGAATAGTAGCTCTCTCACCAGTATCTGAGTAGTCTTGGTCTTCGCTCTGAAGTGTGCGACATTGAATAGGTCAGCGCTCTGTCTGGACTGTATATAGATGCCATCCCCCATGTCTCGGAAAGCCTCGTCTAGCATTGCTGATAGGAAGATGGAGAAGAGCGTGGGGGCCAGTACACAACCTTGCTTGACCCCATTGGTAACCCCAAATGATTCCGAGACTTCCCCTCCAGCACTAACGTTCGCCATCATTCCTGTATGTAGAGCCTCGATCATAGTTGTGAACTTCTCTGGGCATCCGTACTTCCTCAGTAGCTGCCATAGCCCGGTCCTCCCGACTGTATCAAATGCCTTAGTGAAATCGACAAATACCATGTACAGTGGTCGGTCCTGCTCAATGCACTTTTCTTGTAGCTGTCGGAGACAAAATATCATATCCACAGTGCTCCGGTTACCTCTGAAGCCACACTGTGACTCTGGAACTACACCAGGTGTTATGTGAATAGATAGTCTGTTGAGTAGGATCCTGGCGAAGATCTTCCCTGCTATGGAAAGAAGAGAGATTCCTCTATAGTTCCCACAGTCTGTTCGATCACCTTTCTTGTAGATGGTTACAATGCTGGCATCCTTCCATGCTTGGGGTACAGAACCCTCCTCCCAGGCATTGGTGATTAGTTGGTGCAGTCTGTTGAGCAGATTGTCTCCTCCATGCTTCCATACCTCGGCAGGAATTCCATCACCCCCAGGTGCTTTGCCATCTTTCAGGCTGGCGATTGCTCTAGCCATCTCATCCATGGTTGGAATCTCATCGAGGCATGTTTTGGTAATGCGCTGCTGGATGTTGTTCAGAGCTTCGTGATCTATGTCGCCAGGGACGTTGAGTAGCTTCTGGAAGTGTTCGCTCCATCTTGCCACAACTCTCTTGCTGTCGGAAAAGGTCTCCGTTCCATCTGTTGATTTCAGGTGAACAGCTCCCTTCTTCACGGGTCCCCACACTTCCTTCAGTCCGCTGTAGAAGCCCTTCATGTTGTTTCTGTCTGCAGCTCTCTGCAGCTCCTCTGCCTTCATTTCCCACCAGTCTGACTTCAATGCACGGGTGCATTTTTGTAGCAATCTGCAGGCATCTTTGTATGCTGCAGTGGTGGATCTAGTGTTCCTGGTCTGCAACACTCTCTGGTGGGCTTGGTCTCTTCTGCTCATAAGATTCTGTAGCTCCTGATTGTTGGGGTCGAACCAGTCCTGATGTTTTCTGTCTGGCTTGCCGAGATAAGTTTTACATTTCATGAAAGCTGCCTGCAAAAGTGTTGAAGTGCTGCTGGCTTTTGCAAGTTACCAGCGGCACTCTCTCGGGGAGCAAATAGAGGTTTCACACCGGCAAGAACATGTCAAGACAGGCGCAAAACTATTTGTCCCTGCAGTGGCTGGTCGGGAGATGTTGGGAGTTCCATACATCAACCGCCCTTAATGCTGCCACAGTGACATGGTTTTCTGTTTAGGGTTTGCTCCCTTAGCCTTCGGTTCTGTCAAGGACCTGTACCACAAGGCAGTGGTTTAGAACTCTGCAAGGCAGGGGCGTCAAACTCCCTGAGGTATTGCTATACCTGCATACCACATAGTCACATTATCCTTATACCATGCTAACCAGCCCTTGTCCTATCCTATCCTATAAATGCGGAGTGCCAGATTTGGCAGCAACACATTTAAATTTGATAAGTCATTGGTTTGACTCAACCGGCAACCACACTCCCGACTTTCCGCACGGGAGGCCTGCGCTGTGCCGATTCGGCCACCGCGTCCGGTGTATGCGATGATGTCAGGGTGAGAATGATTCCTCCAGTCCAGGCGGAAACGATTAGGAAGGCCGGTAGGGGGACTCCGTCTAGGAAGGCCAGTAGGGGGACTCCGTCTAGGAAGGCCGGTAGGGGGACTCCATCTAAGAAGGCCGGTGGGGGGACTCCGTCTAGGAAGGCCGGTAGGGGGACTCTGTCTAGGAAGGCCAGTCGGGGGACTCCATCTAGGAAGGCCGGTAGGTGGACTCGTCTAGGAAGGCTGGTAGGGGGACTCCGTCTAGGAAGGCCGGTAGGGGGACTCTGTTCAGGAAGGCCGGTAGGGGGACTCCGTCCAGGAAGGCCGGTAGGGGGACTCAGTCCAGGATTCCCTTCTATGTGGTTACAAATGTTTAACAAGTGCACCAGTATTTAAGTTAGATATGTAGAATCAAATTGAGATACTTGTTTTGGTTTTGAAAATTTGATGCTTCATCGGACTATGCAGCTTTAACAACTTAGCTCTTTTGCGATTATTCACGCAGCTCAGTGTCGTGTACAGGGCTGCTAAACAACCCGATGGAAAAGGTAAGGCTGGGTTATGGACACGCAATCTAATATGCTAAATATATTGTTAAAATAAAATATATATCTATGGTAGCCCGCTATTTTTTAGTGAAGAATTGATCAACTCATGAAGATTAATAGCGTTAAAAAGTCGAATTGAGAGCAAGCAATCAGTGGCCACCATCTTGTTTTGTTCATGCATTCTCTGCAAGTTCATCAACTGTACACCAATATCGATACACAAGGACCTGTTTATAGTTGATTCATACCGAAGCGATTTTTGCGCAGATCCAGCCATGGTCATCATTCACCCCTGCTCTGGGGGTGGGGGTGGGGGGTGACTATTTTATCTACCGCTGTGGCTGCCTAGTTGAGTTTGTGAGTATCAGACAGGGCGATACGCATGTTTGATTGTTGGAGTTTTATATCCTGGCAACATCTAAGGTCATATCAGCATAGCGTCAATTATATTTGCGTGTAATGGATGACAATGAGCAATATGTGTGTAACAAGCTTAATTATATTCATTATTGTTAGACATTACACAAACAAGGAAAAAGTCGATACTAATTGCTCGGTGTTATGGCCCTGTCACATTATGAGACATCGTGCAAGCACGTGGCCAACGGCTAAAATCACTTTCAAACGTCGAGATGCAGCAAACTTTTCCGCACGGGGGGCAAAGTTGGACGTATACATACCATATACGCAACATAGCAGAGTGTATGGCCAATGTATGGCTAGCATCTCTCCTGGCAAAAAACGCTCGCAATACGCTCATGGTACACTCACAGAATGTCGGTGTACATTATATACGTAATTCGATTGCCAGAAGTATGCCTTATGTGTTACATACATCAAGACACGGTGGAGAAACGCTAGACTACGTTGTCAATATGAGGACTGTACATTTCCACTGGCTCTCCATCCGACTGACATAGGTCAATGTAGTGCTACGTAGTGAACAATGTTTGTCTAATGTATGTCTAATGTATATCAACATATGTCAAAAAGTATACATAATGTACACCCGACATAAAAGCCACACGTTGTCGAACGTTGAAAGTCCAACAACCTTTCCTTTATTTAAAAGCAAATTTCCAATCTTGAATGAAGACAGAATGGCGGGATCCAGGTTGCCTGCAGACCCAGATCCCTACTAAAGCTAGGATTCCATATACGCGTAATGCGTTATGCGAATGCCCGCATTCCATATACGCGTAATGCGTATTGCGTTATGCGTTATGCAGTGAAGTATATAAAAAGTATATAAAAAGTGTGTGTGACTGTGTCTCTGTGTGTGTCTCTATGTGTGTGTCTGTGTCTCCATGTCTCTGTGTGTGTCTCTGTCTGTGTATCTGTGTGTGTGACTCTGTGTCTCTGTGTGTGTCTCTATGTGTGTGTCTGTGTCTCTGTGTCTCTGACAAAGAGACACACACAGACACATATACACACACAGACACACACAGAGACACATGCAGACACAGATACACACAGAGACACACACAGAGACACAGAGACACAACACAGAGACACAAACACAGACACACACACAGACACACACACAGACACAGATACACACACACAGACACACACACATATACACCCACAGAGACACACACAGAGACACAGACACAACACAGAGACACACACAGACACACACACAGACACACACACAGACACACACACAGATATACATACAGACACAGAGACACACACAGACACAGAGACACAACACAGAGACACACACAGACACACACACAGAGACACACACATACACAGATACACACACAGAGACACAGAGACTCAGAGACACAACACAGAGACACACACAGAGACACACACACAGACACAGACACACACACATACACACACACAGACACACAGACACACACACAGACACAGATACACACACAGAGACACACACACACAGAATGGGACGGTCCAAACATGGCTCAGTTTAGCTTGCTTCGAGGGATGTTAGGACCGTCCCAAATATGAAGACTGCTTCCTAACAGGTCCGCCGCATAAACCTACCATGTTTGCACCGTCCCATTCTTCATATTTCTCATGAAGACGGGTGTAAAGATTTCAAATTCCCCCCATATTCAAGTTCCCCCCCGGGAACTTGAAAACGTTTTCAAATTCCTCCCAGGGGAATTTGAAAACGTTTTCAAATTCCCAACCTCGTTTTAACTTTCCCTCCCCCCCCCATTTTTGGGGAATTTTCTTTATTTTTGTTATTTTTTGTTATTTTTTGTTATTTTTCATGACAAATATTATAATATACAGAGAATAGCATAATGGAAATTATTACTAGTACAATAAAACATATTTAACCACAAATGACACAAAAAGTCTCCAAGATGGTTAAGAAAAAAATATTATAGGTCTGAAATTTAGGGGGAGGGGGAAATTTGAAAATAGGGGGAGGAATCTGAAAACTGTTTTTAAGTTCCCCCCAGGAATGTGAAAACGTTTTTAATTTCCCCGGAGGGAAGTTAAAAACGTTTTCAGATTTCCGGGGGGGAACTTGGGAAGGGGGGGAAGTTGAAATCGTTACACCGGCTATCCGTAATTATCAGTCGCCTCCTCCAGCCTTATACCAATGGACAAATGCGAGTGATGCTTTTCTGTTCGCACCACCTTGTCCCGGCTGTCCGTAGTTATCAGTCGCCTCCTCCAGCCTTATATCAATGGACAAATGCGACTGATGCTTTACTATTCGCACCACCTTTACGCATTACGCACCGATCGCTACATGGAGCGATCGGGATAATGGATTTTATTCGCATTCGCATTACGCGTATATGGAATGTAGCTCATAGGTTTCAAGGCGTTTCGATTTGTTGTCGCATTCGCATTCGCATTCGCATTACGCGTATATGGAATGCAGCCTTAAACCTACTTTAGTACAGACCGCCCAATGCTCAGGTCGCTACAACTGCACGCAACCCCTCAATGCCAACAACCACATCAGACATAAAACAGCACACTCCCAGAACGTTCCAATTTAAATAATATTTGTACAGAACCTTATGCATCACCATAAGTCACTTCAGAGTACCTGACGCGGTGTTTGTTTCTGTAAAAGCACATGCTTCTCGCGTAGAACTTCACTAGAACTTAGAAGGTTGCGTGTTTAAACCAATGACTTACAACAATTGATATTTGTCGCTACCTAGCCTGGTGCTCGGCATTATTAAGATAGGGCATGGACTGGTTAGCCCCAGTATCAGGATAAGCTGACTGAGTGGGATATCGGGTCATGGTGCCAACAGCCTGGTCTCCCAGTGGGGCAGCACTATAAAGTCACCATGAGTGTGCACTGTCACAACTCGGTACCCAACCTGATATGATCTTAGATGTTGCTAGGATGTAAAACAACAAACAAACAAAACCAACTTCTGGCCACAAATTCCATATACACACTGCTTCTGCCTTCCCTCCCCGTTCACACGCTCACATCCCCCCCCCCCCCACCCACCCACCCACCCACCCATACACACACACCGCCGTCATCTTGCTGTCAGCTCCAGGAACCAGCGGGCGTGAGGCGGGAACCAGCAGTCTAAATCAACTGTCCACATCAGCAGTGGTGGCGTGTTGGTTGGTTGTTGGGAGTTTTACGTCCTGGCAACATCTAAGGTCATATCAGGACAGGTACCGACGTGTGACAGTGCACACTCATTGTGACTTTATAGTGCTGCCCCACTGGGAAAATCAGCCTGCCAGCACCATGACCTGATATCCCATTCAGTCGCATTAACCTGATACTGAGCCCTATCCTAACAATGCCAAGCGCCAGGCTAGGAAGCGAACAAGTATCAATGTTATAAGTCATTGGTTTGACTCGAACTGGAACCGAACTCCTTATCTCCCGCACGCGAGGCTCACGCTCTACCGATTCGGCCACCACGCACTGTCAGCATTCTCATTAATTTGACTCGACCAGGGTTCGAACCCGTGGGTTCGAATCCAACGCCCCACCAAAGCGGGATACCGGATGCTCAACTTAGATGTTGCTAGGACGTAAAGCAACAACGAACAAACAAACTCAGTCTCAGCGTGGCGAGTAGTTACAGAGCCCGCCACCAGGTGTCTTACGGTCCTGCCCGCTGTCTGCTCCATGGTGCCTGCGCGTTCTCCGGCCCCCCTGGCGGCATGACGCCGTCACTGACGTATCCACGGAGACGGCATGTCGCTCCTGATTTTGCCGGCGGCTCCATCACGTGACCAGCTTATCGGCACTCCCAGACTTCCCCCGTCACCCCCCAGTATGCTTGTCCCTTCTTCACCGCCGCCTCCATTCACGTCCTCTTATCTCCTCTTCCCTTCCCTCTGCTTCCCTCATCTTCTCCCACCTGGCTCACTTCCTCCCCTCCTTTACATCTCCTCTTCCATTCCCCCCTCTTCCCCTCCTCTACTCTGCCTTTCCCCCTCCTCTCCTCTCCTCTCCTCTCTCCTCTCCTCTCCTCTCCTCTCCTCTCCTCTCCTCTCCTCTCCTCTCTTCTGACCCCCCCCCCCCACCTATCTTATCCTCTCCTCTCCTCTACCTTCCTCTCACCTGCTCTCCCTCTCTCTCCTCTCCCCTACTCCTCCTCCTGCCCTGCTCTCCTATCCCCTCCTCTCGCTTTCCCCTGCTCTCCACTCCCCCCTTCTCTCCTCTGCCACTCCTCGTGGCCCTACCTTCTCCTGATCTTGTTTCGTCTTCTCTTCTCTCATCTCCTTTCTTCCCCTCTTCCCTCCCTCCCCTCCTCCCTCCTCCTTCCTCCCCCTCTCCCTTCTCTCCATGCCCTCTCCCTTATCAGATCCTCTCCTCTTCTTCTTCCCTCCTCTCCTCTCCTTTCCCCCCTCCCTCTCCCCGTTCTGTTTCTCCTCGCCTCCACATCTCCCCTTGGCTAAACACCCTGCAATCCATTCTCCCTTCCTCTCCCCTCCCCTTCCCTTGGCTATTCCCTCCTCTCATCCCCTCCCTCCACTCCCTTCCCCCCCTCGCATCCCTCCGTCCCTCTCCATCGCATCCCCTCCCTCCCTTCCCTGACACTGTATCCATACCCGTGCTCCATTAGATGCCATCCCAGAACACATCCCCCCACAATGGCCTGCTCCTAACCTCCCAGAAGGCTGGGACATAATCATCAATATCGCCAAACTGTGTTTCCACCTCCCCAAATGTAATTAATATTCATATATACTTCTTTCTTATTATTCATTTTAGTTCATGTATTTTGTGGGATTTTATAAAACAACACAGAGAAATGGTTTCCAATCAGTATAATATTTGTATCTGCAGTTCTCTAATTTTAAAGGATATCTAATGAAAGCCCAATAACAAT
Organism: Branchipolynoe longqiensis; assembly: GCA_030323885.1. Taxonomy (NCBI): domain Eukaryota; kingdom Metazoa; phylum Annelida; class Polychaeta; order Phyllodocida; family Polynoidae; genus Branchipolynoe; species Branchipolynoe longqiensis. Next base: position 2,797,026 of record CM059193.1, on the reverse strand, counting down.
ATCTAAATCTTTGTCTTCCACATATTCTGCCCTCCATTGTGTGTTTGTTTCTTCTTGTTTTATGTCCTAGCAACATTTAAAGTCATATCAGGATGGGTACCGACAATGGCGACTTTATAGTGCTTCCCCCCACTGAGAGACCAGGCCTCCGGCACCATGACCTGATAACCCAGTCACATTATCATGATATGGTGCTAACCAGTCCTTGCCCTATCCTATTAATGCCAAACACCAGGCTTGGTAGGGATAAGTATCAATTTAATAAGTCATTGGTTTGACTCGGCCAGGATTCGAACTCCCTACCTTCTGCACGGGAATCCTGCGCTATACCGATTAGGCCACCGCGTCTGGCCTCAAGTGTGCGTGGTGATGGGAGGTCTTATATGGGTCAGCACTGACATTACTGCTGTAATGAGGCCGGATACGCCTGAACGCTGTGCCGCTCTCCTACCGCACCCAGCCCGGCTCCTACTGGAGAGTGTTGGCGTAACAGACTGACTTCTGGGGGTTTCGTAACCTTACAACGGTTATCGGCTGCAGAACTGCAGCAATATAGAGAGGCACCGATAAATCGGTCCAATCTTTGGTGGAAGATTAATCTTCTGGTGGGCGGTTGTAGAAGCTGGGGACATCTTTACAATCTAGCAAATGGCGAGTCGTTGGGGCGGCCCCCGAATGTCTCTGGTCCGGCCGTAGCAGAGAACTCGTATCCAGTCAACAGCAGCAAGGGTTCAGGAGGAAGGGACGGGTAAAGGTGGGTTCAGTGGTTCCAGCAACAAGAACAAAGCGAGAGAAATGATAAGGTAAAGGGCCCCACCCAAGCAAACAACTCACTTGATCAGGGGGAGAAGTGACCCCGGGAGAAAAAAAAAAGGGTAGAGTATAGGAAAGAGAAATGAGGAGAGTTGAGTCAAAGGGCCGTGTCTCTTTGCTCTATGGTGACCAGCCGGCGAGCCAGAGACACAGACAGAGTAAGAGTAGAAAGTGAAATGCTGGCAGGCTCCCCCTCCTGGAAATCTTTTCAGACATTATCCAGGACGAGCGAGGCCAGCACGGAGGAGATAGAGAGAGGGGTAGACCAAGTGCGGTTCGGATAGCAAGTGTGTTGGCATAAGGGACTGGCCACCTATTTATACTTGACCGCAGCTAAGCCACCAGTGGTCATGTGACCATACCTCCACACTACGGCCGGGTATTTAATAGTCTGCGAGACATGCCTCTGGGTGAGTACAGGATCAGCGCCCGACCTCTCCAGGGAATAAACGTCTGTAGCGACACTCCGGCGTTCGTGTCTTTCCTGCTTAGGTTCCGAGGTTCGAGTAGGGAGAACCAACCTCATTCCACTGCTGAGTTTATGCAGAAGAAGGGAAGACTTGTAAAACTGTCCTTTAAAACAATGCGCATGTCCCTCACTGTTTACTCATCACTGCCAGAGCATGTTCTTGAAGATTGATACTGCCTATCATGGATAAGTCTGAATATACTTGTTTTCACCATTAGACAGTTTGTCGATAGGGGGGGGGGCGGGGACAAGGAGGGGAGGGTAGTGAGAATTTACTACTATGCTGGACTTTCAAATATGTAATTGATAATAATATGTTGGTTGGTTGTTGGAGTTTTACGTCCTGGACGGGTAGCGACTTGTGACTGTGCACACTCATGGCAACTTTATAGTGCTGTCCCACTGGGATACCAGGCCACCAGCACCATGACCTGATATCCCACTCAGTCATATTATCCTGGCACTGAACCAACCAGTCCTTGCCCTATCCTAATAATGATGAGTGCCTGGCTAGGAAGTGACAAGTATAAATTTTTAAGTCATTGGTTTGACTCGCCCAGGGTTCGAACTAACGCGGGAGACAGACGCTCTCACTCATTCGGCATTCCCATCTGGTTCTCAGACTCTGCAACTGTAATGAAAGCAATGGTCAAAACTATGCAACATGAATGAAAGCAATGGTCAAAACTATGCAACATGAATGAAAGCAATGGTCAAAACTATGCAACATGAATGAAAGCAATGGTCAAAACTATGCAACATGAATGAAAGCAATGGTCAAAACTATGCAACATGAATGAAAGCAATGGTCAAAACTATGCAACATGAATGAAAGCAATGGTCAAAACTATGCATCATTAATGAAAGGAATGGTCAAAACTATGCAACATGAATGAAAGCAACGGTCAAAACTATGCAACATGAATGAAAGCAACGGTCAAAACTATGCAACATGAATGAAAGCAATGGTCAAAACTATGCAACATGAATGAAAGCAATGGTCAAAACTATGCAACATTAATGAAAGCAACGGTAAAAACTATGCAACATGAATGAAAGCAATGGTCAAAACTATGCATCATTAATGAAAGCAATGGTCAAAACTATGCATCATTAATGAAAGCAACGGTCAAAACTATGCAACATGAATTAAAGCAATTGTCATAACTATGCAACATTAATGACATCAATGGTCAAAACTATGCAACATGAATGAAAGCAATGGTCAAAACTATGCAACATGAATGAATGCAATGATCAAAGCTCAAAGCTATCAAACTATGCAACTTCAAATGAAAGTTCATAGCTTCTGCTCGCCATTGAACCATTAAAACTGTGCAACTTTAATGAAGGCACTGGTTAAACAATCCGTGGCTATCTGTCCCCTTAACTTCCGGTGACACATTTGGCCTCTTCTAGTAGATCCTCCCCTGTAATCTGGACACCCACCTCCTTCCAGTACTCTCCCCCCCCCTCATAGTGTCGCCCCCCCCCCTACACACATGCTCCTCCTGTCTGCTCCGGTCCCGTCCTCCAGCACCCGGTGATTGCGTTGGCAGATCATCGCTGTAGATATCCCTGACAGGTGGGGCCGTTTTACTGCCACTTCACAAGAATGCATCGCCAACGAAATTTGCACTGTGAAAAAGAAGAAATATATAAAGACACACCTCCCACCCACCACACCACACCAACAAACAACCATTATCAAATAAGCACACACTAATTTAAATATCTGGTCCTGTGTGTTTAAAAAAAATATTTGTTCTTTACAATGGTTGTTGGGGTTTTCCGTCCTGGCAACATCTAAGGTCATATCAGGACAGGTACAGACTTGTGACAGTGTGCGCTCATGGCGGCTTTATAGTGCTGCCACTTTGGGAGACCAGACCGTCATATCATGAAGGATACCTACTTGTAACAGTGTGCGCTCATGGCGACTTTATAGTGCTGCCCCGCTGGGAGACCAGGCCGTCATATCAGGCCGGGTCCCGACTTGTGACACTGACAGTGAGCACTCATGACGACTTTACAGTGCTGCCCCACTGGGAGACCATACCGCACTTCACAGCAATACGAGATGAACCACAGATTCCAGGATACACCCAGCTAACACCGGCAGATTCAAATTCATCGCTGCACTTGACAAAACTGAACAGAGCGTCCTGACCACACGTAGTGGGCACTGATGGTGGAGTCTCTGGACTTGGCCTGAACATACAGCTCAAACACTCTAATCTAATCTAAAATCTACATTTAAAATAACAAGAAAACCTGGTACATGTGAATAAACACTGTTATTCTCACAATACTCTTGGAAATTCTCCGTCCTGACATGACCTTAGATGTTTCCAGGACGTAAAACTCCAACAACCAACCAACTTGGAAAGTGACCTGAAAATAGCGGATCCAACTCGTCTAATTCATCTCGTAAATACCAAACTGGTTTAATTATTTCTGGCTGCATCTGAAGTAGCTGATTACGTAACTCTACACCACTCCCAACAGTCGTAGTTCCTGTCAGGCAATCAGGCGATCAGTGGCATTGGTCGTAATGCGTAGCATTACGTTTGATGCGAGGAGAGGAAGAGACCCTCCCCCCCCCCCCCCGTGTCGCGCAGCATTCGCGCCTCACCTGACGCCCGCTGCTCACCACCTCTCGCCCTCCCCCGGCCGGCAGCATTCACACCTCACCTGCTGTCGCCCCCCCCCCCCCCCCCCCCCCCCTTTCCCTTATAAGGTCGCCCCCTGGCCTCCCTCAGGCACTTGCCCTCCTCTGGCTGCCTGCCATCACCTAGGTCTGCCTGCCTGCCTGCCATCACCTAGGTCTGCCTGCCTGCCATCACCTAGGTCTGCCTGCCTGCCATCACCTAGGCCTGCCTGCCTGCCATCACCTAGGTCTGCCTGCCTGCCATCACCTAGGTCTGCCTGCCTGCCTGCCATCACCTAGGTCTGCCTGCCTGCCTGCCATCACCTCAGACGAGGAACCCTCCCCAGACGCCGCCTGTCCTCAGGACGAACCCTCCCCAGACAACACCGCCGCCGACCATGACGTCCACCGACAACCTCCCCGCCACCCCACCCAGCCCTGAGGACTTCGCTGCCCCCCTCGTCGGACCTCCTCACCGGATCCCGCCAAGGAGCGGGCCTCCTCCTTTTTGGCCGCCCGCTCCAAGTCGACGCAGGCCCCGGACACTCGCCGCCCCCAGAGGGAACCTGACCCCTGACGCGGTCCGCCTCTCTGCCGGCCCACTCCACATGCTCCGCCCCGCCCCCTCGGGCGCGCCGCGAGCCCTCTCCGCCTTTTTTGGTGGAGGGCTCCTCGGCACCCCCTCACAGAACACCTACAGACTTTTTTACTCTGCCTGAACTTTCTTACTTTTATTCATCATGTACATTTCCTCACTGCTCCTCCTGAGCCCTCCTCCTGTATTGCTCCTCATGAGCCTCTTTACTTTCTTCCATTTATTGCTTATTTACTTACACTGTTGCTCCTTATGAGCTTATTTCCTCTGTATACTCTGTCTGTCTGAGGCGTAAATAAACGCCTTTATTTCCACCCCCGCCTTCCCTTTCTTCCTCTTCGCGCATCAAGGCTTCTGTGGTAAAACTGCCTAACTACAGACAGTTTGATTACATTTTCCTACTCCACAAATAACCTGTTGTCAGCGCCGAAGTACTGGTCTTCTGACGCCTAATCCAGGGATCCCATTTCTCAGTGAAATCGGGACCAGACGAGATTGCCGAATGAGTTGAGCGTCCGTCTCCCATTTTTAGTAGATCGTGGGGTTCGAACCCTGGTCCAGTCAAAACCAATGACTCAAGAATTGATACTTGTCGCTTCCTAGCTAGGCATTCGGCATTAATAGGATAGGGCAATGACTGGTTGGCTCAGTCACAGGATAATGTAACTGAGTGGGATATCAGGTCATAGTGATGATGGCCTGGTATCCCAGTGTGGCAGAATTATAGAGTTTCCATAAGTGCGCACCGTCACAAGTCTGTACCTGTCCTAATATGACCTTATATGTTGCCAGGACGTAAACCTCCAACCAACAATCCATGCAAAGGATCGTGTTTGGTTGTAGATAGTGATGAGGGAGTGGACTGTGTGCACTTCACTGTACAGCTGTAGCCAGACGCAAATAGTCGCCATCATATGACGAGCTGCTAGTTCTACATGTGGTGTCCTCTGTGGCGGAATGGTTAGAGTGTCTGACTTTTTTCTAGGTCAGACTCCTAATCTGAAGGTCAGTGGTTCGATTCCCCATGCCCCCACCTCTGCCAATTTGGATTTCCACCGCTGTGTATAACTTACAGCGTCATCAAAGGCCAGTTGCTCTCATACCATGTCTATGTGGTGTGGGAGGTTAAAAATCACTTGGGTCGGTAAAAGTGTAGGCTCGGGCTTTCTATCGACACACTGTCTAATGGTGAAAACAAGTCTTTTCAGACTTATCCATAATAGGCAGTATAACTCTTCAACAACAATCTCTGATTGTGTGTACTATATTTCAGAGGAATATAATCCATACCTCACCCTCATCCACCCTCACCCCCTGACAAATAAAGTGTGACAAGGTGGGACGAATGAGTTGTTCGTCTGTCAACCAAGTCGTGGGTGTCAAACTAGGATATGACAAGGAGCAATAGAATGAGGAACATCAATTGTCCGCGAATATTATGTGGATCTTCCAAGAGACAACGCAACAATAATATAGTTGGATGAGAGCGAGAGCGAGAGCTCCAGCTGACCCCTCTAATAGAGCCTACTGTTGTTTATTAGTTGGTCAAATCTTGGGCGGAGAGGAGGACGATAGCCCGTCTTGCGCTCCCACGTGAGTAGCTTGTGCGGGGGGTTGTATACTTGGACGCAAACCAAATGCAGCAAGGCCGCTCACGCCTGAGCAGAGAGTGGCCAACGAATGTATACAAGTGTCGAATAGGGAGCACCCCGACATGGGGCTACCTAAGCCTGCAGATAAATAATACAAAAAAAGGAGGAAGGAAGGCATTAAACGCTTCATTCTTTACCTCTTTTTTTTGTGATGAATTTATCTACCTTACCCATAATGGATATCTGTGTTGACACTTGTTTTCACCGCTCGGAAACACTACTAGTCAAATTTGAATTCTATTTTGAATTTTGTTTTAGTGATAATTTAGATGTTCTTGTTTGTGGGTTGTAGCTGTTTGTAGTTTGCAAACAGTTAAAAATCTGGCTTTTAACATACAGTGTGTCAGTTCTTTTGCTTATAATCTTTCGGGGTTTTGTGTGTGTTCATTTCTATTGTGACTTGTTAATTTCATTAGTTGCTAGTAAGGCCTTGATGTCTAATCATGCAGGTCAGCATTTAGATTTCAATGGGTTAATGTAGTTACTTGCTTGTGTTGTACTAACGGCAAGGACTGGTTAGCACTTTGTCAGGATAATGTGACTGAGTGAGAGATTGGGTCATGGTACTGGTGTCCCAGTCTCCCTGTGTGGCAGCACTATAAGGTTGCCTTGAGTATGCATTGTCACAAATCGGTACGCATCCTGATATGACGTAGATGTTACCAGGATGTAAAAGCCCAACAAACAAACAATAGTCCGATGAAAACATCACATTTTCAAAACCATAATTAGTATCTATATTTGATTCTACATAACTAACTTAGATACTGGTGCATTATCAAACATTTATTGGCACATGGAAGGAGAGCAATTTAGTAGAACCTGTTACTGCAGAAACCTATGGTGTCCGTCGGAGTTTTGGCATGCTTGCTTACCCTTCAAATATCTCAAAAGTTAGCCATTTAAAATAAAAGTTACTTCAAACTAAAGTAAGGTTGATTATAATCACCAACCTAATTTAGTTATCTCAGAAAAACGACAGAAACTCAAAACCATCGGACTATGCAACTTTAAATTTGGCTAAAGATGTCAAGTAAAAATTTCCCCCGTCACATTTTCAAAACCATAATTATTATCTATATTTGATTCTACATAGCTAACTTAGATACTGGTGCAGTTATCAAACATTTATCGCCACATAGAAGGGGAGCAATTTAGTAGAACCTGTTACTGCAGAAACCTATGGTGGCCGTCGGAGTTTTGGCATGCTTGCTTACCCTTCAAATATCTCAAAAGTTAGCCATTTAAAATAAAAGTTACTTCAAACTAATGTAAGGTTGATTATAATCACCAACCTAATTTAGTTATCTCAGAAAAATGACAGAAACTCAAAACCATCGGACTATGCAACTTTAAATTTGGCTAAAGATGTAAAGTAAAAACTTCCCCCGTAACCCCGCCCCCAAAAACCTTACTTTTGTTTACAAAACCTTGTCGGAGATGGTCGTTGAAGCTTTGGTCACGTGGAGACGGCCCGATCGTCGTGACGATAACCGCCACCCTCCTGCATCCTAATCATGTGACCAAGACAGACCCGCCGCCTGGTGGGAAAGATAAATCCAACGCTCGCCAGCCAACGAGGTAGTTCCCACTACACTGCAACCCCTCAGGCTATCGTTAGGTCCGAGTTGTTGTTCTGATCGCTCCGAAGAGGAGGTGCCGCCGACGTCACGCATGCACATCGCCGTCTAGCAGCGGCAACTTCCGGTTTCCTATAACGGCAAGTCAAACCCTACTTCCGGTGTGTGGGTGTGGAGCGTGCGTAGTGGGCATGGTGCCGAGGAGGTTGCCATGACAACAATGTTTGTCCTTTGGGTTATTCTGGGGGTGAGGGGGGGGGGGATATTGGTGGAATCGTATGAGGGCTAGATATAACTACTTTCTGTATTTCATGAGGGCTAGATAACTTACTTCCAGTACCTCTAAGGGTTAGATACCTAGTGTTTATGCTTATGGAAAATGCAAAGTGCCATAGTGCATGGAAGTTCGCATGAAAACACGTCTGGTTTTCTATAAGGGCTGGATGTGCCTGCTTCCGGTTTATTAAAGTCTAGATAACGTACTTCCGGTACCTTTAATGGTTAGATAAATAATGCTTATGTTTAAGGAGAATGCAAGATGCCACGGCGAGGGGAAGTTCCCATGAAAACAGTGTCCTTTATGCCAGGTACACACCTACCGTTCATCCGCACCCACCTACCGTTTACTATCTAAAACTGCCCAAAAGTCGGTAGGTGTGCACTCCCCTAGCACACCTACCGATTGCGATTCACGACTAAAAACTCAGTTTTAGGGCTAAAACGGGCCGATTGCGATTCGCGATTCGAAAAATGAATTGGCCCGTTTTCAGTTTTAAGTGGGTCGAGTCGCGAGTTTTAGTGTGCGAATCGTAAACGGTAGGTGTGTACTTGGCTTTAGGGTATCCTCGAGAGAGAGGGGGGTGCTGATGCAACTTCCGGTTTTCTAAAAGGGTTGATATGCCTACTTCCGGTTTCTTATTAGGTCTAGATAACTTACTTGCAGTACATTTAAGGGTTAAATACAGGGTGTATATGCTTATCGAGACTACGCACTGGCATGGTGCGGGGATGTTTCCACAACAACCGGTTTCTTAAGACTATTCTGAAGGTGCTGGTGCAACTTCCGGTTCCTTTAAGGGCTACCTACACTTACTTCCGGTTCCTTTAAGGATTAGATACACAGTATATGGTATGTTTATGGAGAATGCAAATTCCCATGGTGCGGAGAAGGCTATTTTGGTGGGGTGCTGAAGCAACTTCCGGTAAAAAATAAGGGATAGATACACCGACTTCCGGTTCCTTTAACTGTTTGATGCACAGTGTATATATGATTATGGAGAGTGCAAACTGCCAGGGTTAGTTATTATGAGGATGCTGCAAGAAATAAGGGCTTCATATGGCTGACTTCCAGAGTAGATAGATGTTCACGAAGAGTATGCATTCTTCTTGAAGATTTCTACTGCCTATAATGGATAAGTCTGAATACACTTGTTTTCAGCATTAGGCAGATGGTCGATAGATAGCCCAAGGCTACACTTTTACCGACCCAACGGATGTTTAACCTCCCACACCACATAGACATGGTATGAGAGTAACTGGCCTATGGTGATTGTGTGAGTTAGACAGACACATTGGTGAAAATCCAAATTGGCATAGGTGTGGAATCGAACCACCGATCTTCAAATCAGGAGTCCGACCTAGAAAAAAGTCTGACACTCTAACTATTCCGCCACCGAGAACGCCACAATATATGTGTGCATATATAGTTAGTATATTTATATACGTGTATAAAATCATCGGTATGAGGTATTTCTTCTTATTATTATGATACTTTATTGTCCACTAACAGACTCAAATCTATTCACTGCGGCACTCATTTGCCTTCGGTGGCACCGCCACTGGCAGTTCTTGGTACTCATTCCTCAGAGTTGTATAGATCACTTGCTGTGAAAAGTTATATATATATATATTGTTTGCCCAAGAGAAGTTCTTTCCCTCAGGCTATCGTTAACCCGGCGTTGTTGTCCTGATTGCTACAACAGCGAGTGATTGCTGTATCATGCATGAGTTCTGAAGAAGCAAAGATCCCACTTCCGGTTCCTTTAAGAGCCAGATGTGACCACTTCCGTTATGCCTGTACTAGCCCGCACTCACCACAGCCAATGAGCTACACAGACAAGCAGACATATATAGAGTGATTGCATTAGGTTGTCTAGGTAGTGTAATGGTTAGAGCGCTAGCCCTGGAATGTCAAGGAGTGTGGGTTTGAATCCTGCTCCAGGCGCTATCGCTACGACATATCTGTCTATGGGGAGTCCATGCTGCAATAGCACCAAGTTCTTTCTCCTATACACAACAGTCCTTAAAGCTGCATACTCCGATGAAATATCAAATTTTCAAAACCAAACCAAATATCTAGATTTGATTTGACATATCTAACTTAGATACTGATGCACTTAATAAGCATTTGTTTCTGCGTAGAAGGCAAATACTGAGTCAATTTAACAGAAACTGTTACTACAGAAGTCTATGGTGTCAGAGTTTTGGCAAGCTTGCCAAAATTAATTTTCCATGTTTGCACTCAAAATATCTCAAAAGTTTACCATTTAAAATAAAAGTAACTTTGAACTAATGTAGTGATCGATCTAATATATTTATCTCAGAAAAACCCCCAGAAATTCAAAACCATCGGACTATGCAACTTTAAAGTTAAAGCTGTACCTTCTACATTTTGCAATTCCAACTCCTATTTCACAACTTGTTGAAAACACCTCAGAGTATTCTGAGATGACACTTCCAAATTTTGTTGGGGTGTCCCTTTAAGACTCGATCTACCTCACTTCCGGTGCATTGTCACGTGCGTCAGGTGAACGCCACTAGATGGCGCGTCCTCAGTGTATAGTCGTGTCGCTTATCGACCAATGGCGTCAGATAATGACAGGAAATGGCAGGGAGATGGCGCCTGTAGTCTTCGATGATCTACCAACCTGAGACCCTGCCACGAATATGACGCAGCCCTAAGATGTCTTGCGGAACGTAGCCTTTGACGGTCGTCATAACTCTAAACCACGAAAATATTTCTACTTAGATGACTGACCAGACGGGATGGCCGAATGAGTTGAGCGTCCATCTCCTGTTTTGATAGATTGTGGGTTTCGAACGGGTTTGAATCCTGGTCGAGTCAAACCAATGACTTACACAATTTATACTTGTCGCTTCCTAGCCAGGCACTTGGCATTAATTAATAGGATAGGGTGCGTACCCTACTCTGGGGGGGGGGGGGGCTGCGGAAGCAATTGTTTTATATATATATATATATATATATATATATATATATATATACACACACACATACATATTGTGGTGTTCTCTGTGGCAGGGTGGTTAGAGTGTCAGACTTTTTACATTGCCGGAAGACCAGTGCCTCGGCGCTGAATAAAATGCTCATTTACCAAAGAAAAAAAAGAAAAAACGGACTGGTTAGTTCAGTGTCAGGGTAGTAATGTGACTGAGTGGGATATCAGGTCATGGTGCAGCCGGCCTGATTTCCCAGTAGGGCATCACTATAAAGTTGTCATGAGTGCGCACTGTCACGAGTTGGTAGCCGTCCTGATATGACCTTAGACGTAAAACTCCAACAACCAACCAATCGATCTATAGACTCTCTCATCAAAGTATGAATATCAGGTGGCGGGATAAGATCCCAGACACTGGAGTCTAATGCCATAGTCACATACACGTTAGTGGACGTAGTTGAACGTAGTTGAACGTAGTTGAACGTACCAACATCCGTACTTGGCCATGATGTTAACTTGGTAATAACGTGGGTGAGCCGTGATGTCCGATTAAATTTTTGAACATGTTCCAAAGAGCACTACATTAGAGGCTGAATTTGCATCTGTGATTCTAACATACTCTAGCCTGCTCTAGCATACTCTAGCGTACTTGTCACATAGCCATTAGTCGACGTAGGTGAACGTAGTGGAGGCTAACGTAGTAGAACGTACCAGCATCCATACCATAACACACGTATCCGTACCGTAACGTATTTATCCATGCCGTAACATATTTTCCATACCAAAACCTGCCTTACCTTAATGTATTTAAAAGTAGTTTAAGTAACTTACACCACGTTTGACCCACGTTAGCCTCCACTACGTTCACTTATGTTCAACTATGTCCACTAACGTGTATGTGACCAGGGCATTAGAGAGAGCAAAATGGTCAGCATTGACTGCAAGGACAACTCCAGTGGGCTGGCCTTGACATATATAGTCTGCATGGTTGAGGATACAATACCAAAATCTCTCTGCTACTGTGAACTTGTAAAAGGACACAGAAATCAAGGTGGTCAGACAACATTCGTGCCCAGGTCATATAAGGTCATATATTGGATTAGAGACAAATATGCCCATTAAAAAGGTCCTATTTTGGCATCATTTTGGTCATAAGTTCATATAAAGGTTATATCTGGCGATAATAAATTCGCTTGCCATCCACTAGGTGGAGTTCCCTTCGACTTGGTTTAAGCCAACTCCAAAGTTGTGCCAGTCTGTACATTAGCCCGCCCCTATGGGTCCTGCAAGGTCCAGGACGGAACCGGAAGTAGAAAATAGGGGCAGCGCGTCTGCGCACACTGCGTCTGCCCCTTGCGCTAATCTAATTCCCTCCTCCTCTCACCTACCCATATCGTCTCAGCACCTCCCCATGATGTCCCGTCTACACCTGCTGACATTTCAACTCTAATCCTCCCGGACGGAGGGCCCTACGCGTCTAAGGTCATTAGGGCGTTATTCTATATGATAACTGTTTGGAATTACTTTTGGTGTTAAATGTTTTTTTCAGCTTTTTCATTATTTTGGGACACAGGCCTACCAGCCATAGCTGTATTTGTTAGCATTTTTTAATATTAATATGATAGATCAGGATGGCCACCACCCTTAACCATCATGAACAAACCATCAACACACCGAACATCCTACACAACTATAAATCTGTTTAAACACATTGAACATTATATAATACAGACAAAATGTCTTGTCAACTATAAACTTAGCTTGTTTTATAAGAGAGACAACAAAAAATGTAACCCACAATGATTGTTTGAGTTGCCCCGAGCATACACCTTCTACTCGGTGCTGCTACCCATTTTTGCATGAACTACAGTGACTGGTGCTGTACATTATACAGCAGGAGCCACTCCCTTAACTCTACAGGATCGGTGCTGTGACTAACACAGACAGCACTACCAAACTTAGATTATTTAGACTGTCAATTCCAATAGTAAGATGGCCGGAAGGCCAGTGCTCCGGTGCTGACAAATGTCATATTCAGATGAATAAATACTTTACCAAAAAAAAAACAACAACAAAAAACGTCCGTCTCCCGTTTTGGTACATCGCGGGCTTCGAATCCTGGTCGGGTTAAACCAATGACTTAAAAATTGATACTTGCCACTTCCTAGGATAGTGATAAACCAGTTTATCGCGGGAAATAAGCTCTATAGTGGTTCCTCCCCCCCCCCCCCCCTCTCATGGGGCGGTATGCTGTCGGCAGCATGCACCTCCCCACCCCCCCCCCCCCCCCCCCCCCCAACTCTTGTGGGCTGCTTTCGCCACTCGGTCAGAAGCAATTTATACACACACACACATATAAATGCCACCGACATCAACTAATGCTGCTCGCAAACCTCACTGGGTGTATGTGTGCCATGGAGCCACACACTCACTCACACTCACACTCACTCACACTCACTCACACTCACTCACTCACTCACACTCACACATCCACACTGCTTCCATTTACGCTGCCCCCTCCCTCACCCTCATTCTCCCCGGAGATCTATAAGGCCTGGCTTTCGTACATTAATTCAATCCGGGGCGCCATGCGCAGCCCCAAAAGGCTCTAACCACCCCTTTTAACCCCACCAGCCCCCAGCAGCCACCAGCCCTCACCAACCCGAACCAACCCTCACCAACCCTCAATAACCCCCACCAACCCCCACCAGCCCCCAGCCTGTGTAGCCGCATAAAACTGCCCCCTCGATTTCCTACCCCATGCCACATTAATATACCGCAACGAACCTGACACATAGCAATGATTTACCAGGATGAACCTGACACAGCAATAATATACCATGATGAACCTTCCCCACGGTAATAATATACTCGGATTAACCTGCATCAACAATAATATACCGCAATGAATCTGACACGTGGCAGAAATAATATACTTGGACCTGCATCAACAATAATATACCACAATGAATCTGACACGTAGTGATACTATAATTGGACCTGCATCAACAGTAATAACTAATATACAGCAATGAACCTGACACGTGGCAATAATATACTTGGACCCGCATCAACAATAATATGTATCAATGAACCTGACACGTGGCAATAATATACTTGGACCCGCATCAACAATAATATATATCAATGAACCTGACATGTGGCAATAATATACTTGGACCCGCATCAACAATAATATATATCAATGAACCTGACACATGGCAATAATATACTTGGACCTGCATCAACAATAATATATATCAATGGCCTGACATGTGGCAATAATATACTTGGACCTGCATCAACAATAATATATATCAGTGAACCTGACATGTGGCAATAATATACTTGGACCCGCATCAAAATAATATATAGCAATGAACTTGACATGTAGTAATAATATACTTGGACCTGCATCAACAATAATATACAGCAATGAACCTGACACGTAGCAATAATATACCATGATGAACCTGCCCCACACCAATAACATTCAGGGATTAACCTACCCCATGACAATAATATACCAGGATTAACCTGCCCCGCAACTATAACATACCAGAACGAACCTGTCCCCCGATAATAATATACCGCAATGGATCTGCTTCCTAGCAATAATATGCCGGAATGAACCTGCTCCATTGCAATAATAGACTGGAATGAACCTGTCCCACGGCAATAATATACCATGATGAACCTGTCCCATGGTAATAATATACCATGATGAACCTGTCTCACAGCAATAATATACCATGATGAACCTGTCTCACAGGAATAATATACCATGATTAACCTGTCTCACAGCAATAATATACCATGATGAACCTGTCTCACAGTAATAATATACCATGATGAACCTGTCTCACAGCAATAATATACCATGATGAACCTGTCTCACAGCAATAATATACCATGATGAACCTGTCTTTGTGTTGTTTTGTGTCAGTTTTGTGTGTTGTGTGTGTCTCACAGCAATAATATACCATGATGAACCTTCTCACGCAATAATATACCATGATGAACCTGTCTCAGAGTAATAATATACCATGATGAACCTGTCTCACAGCAATAATATACCATGATGAACCTGTCTCACAGCAATAATATACCATGATGAACCTGTCTCACAGCAATAATATACCATGATGAACCTGTCTCACAGCAATGATATACCATGATGAACCTGTCTCACAGCAATAATATACCATGATGAACCTGTCTCACTGCAATACTATACCATGATGAACCTGTCTCACAGCAATAATATACCATGATGAACCTGTCTCACAGCAATAATATACCATGATGAACCTGTCTCACAGCAATAATATACCAGAAGGAAGCTGCCCCTGGCGGGACCAGACGGGATGGCCGAATGAGTTATAGCGTCCATCTCCCGTGTTGGTAGACCATGGGATCGTCGGTTCGAACCCTGGTCAAATCAAACCAATGACTTAAAAATTGATACTTGTCGCTTCCTAGCCAGGCGCTCAACATTATTAGGATCGAGCAAAGACTGGTTGGCTCAGTGTCAGGATAATGTGACTGAGTGGGATATCAGGTCATGGTGCTGATGGCCTGGTCTCCCAGTGGGGCAGCACTATAAAGTCGCCATGAGTGCGCACTGTCACAAGTCAGTACCCGTCCTGATATGACCTTAGATGTTGCTAGGACGTAAAACGACAACAAACAAACAAAACCTGCCCCCGGGAATAATCTACTAGGATTAAGCTGCCCGACGCCACAATAATATGCTGAGCCATTGTCCTTTATATTAGGTATTGCACATTAAGCAGATATCGGACGTGGTGGCCGAATCCGTAAAAGTGTTGGCCTTCCATGTAGAAGGTCGAGGGTTTGAAACTCCGGTCGAGTCAAACAAATGACTTACAAAATTGAAAGGTGTCACTACCTCGCCTGGCACTCAGCATAAACAGCAGTGGACAAGGACTGGTTAGTTCAGTATCAGGATAATGTGACTGAGTGGTGGGATATCGGGTCATGGTGCTGGCAGCCTGGTCTTCCAGTGGGGCAGCACTATAAAGTCACAATGGATGTGGGGGTGAGAATGCTGTGGGGTGTTGGGTGCAGGTTGGTACTGAGTGTTGACTGGTTGTCACAGTCACCATCAATTGAACAATCCAATTCCAAATCATCCCAAATAGATCTTATATGTAACAGCAAAAGTACATGTCTAGAGTGATTGAGCCAGCAAATTGTTTTTCATTTGATTTGACAAGAAATAGTTATAGTATTTTATGTCATTGTAATAAATACAATGCACTTCAGTGATTAATTATTTCTTATTTACCATCCATATTATTTATCAGCATATACCCCCCCCCCCACAAACAAACAAACATACAAAGAAACATACACTGTAAACTCAACCAGTGGCAGCCAACTAGACCAAAAAACCCATCTACAACAGAATGAGCCTGGAAATGTTTATAGTTGGATCCTACTGAGGTACATGATTAATCAATATTAACCTACTTACTAACTCAATAGGCCCCACCTGAGATTACCATGAACACAAGTTCAATCACAAAGGCCCACCAGACATTGCCCATCACCCTTTCAATGAATATGCTACTACTAGAAAGATAATCAGTTATGCCCCACCCCCTACTAATGCCTACAATAGTAGTCTAACATAGTTACCTCCCCGCATATGTTTCTTTTTTCTCTTATCATTCATGTACCGATGTTTTGCTTATTTCCCTGTAATTTTCTATGTGTATATTGTTGTAGATTTGTCTATTGTGTAGAGGCAATTGTGATTAGGGCTGGAAGACCAGTGCATTAGCACTGACAACATGTTATTCAGAGGAATAAAAACACTTGAACAAAAAACCTGCAAAACACACATAGTGTATTCAAAGATCTATGTGACCTTTATTTGACTTAAAACAGCCATATCTTCATCCTTTTATGGTTGCCATCTTGATTTAGTTGTGTTTTATTGAGGAAATCATAGTGACTTTTGACTCCTTATGCCTGAAAACATATAAAACGACCCCTTTCATTCATGTTTCTGTCTGATCGATTCACGAAGATATGAGGGAAATAGCTTGTCTCCGATTCGGTGGCAGCCATCTTGAATTTCGCCTCCTAGCACAAATTGATCAAAGGTGACATGATGTCACCCGTCAGTTCCTGGATACATAGGCCCTAAACGTGAATAATCAACAATAAAAACAACTTTAGACTCGAAATCGAGGTTCCGTGGTACTTCTAACAGACTGTCAAACTCAAAGCTTTGAGAGTATGTGCGGGTGGTGGTGGGGTGGCGGTGTGTGTGGGTGTGGGGGGGGGGGGGGCTGCGAGCTGGTAGAAGTACGGTATGGCCAGGCTGACGGGGAGAAGTGGGGGGAGGTGGGAGGGGGGCTGGAATGGGGACGAGGAAGGTGGGGGGGTGGAGGGGCTGGAATGGGGAGGGGGGCTGGAGGAGGGGGCAGTGCTAATGTCCACCCACTCACTGCCACCAGAGCCTGATCACATGTTGTGTACAACAAAAGGGCGTGAGAGAACTGGCACGCCCCCTGGTGCCTGAAGGTGGGGTGAGGTGGGGGTGGATGTGGGGGGTAGGGGGGGCAGTGTGTCCAGCATGATGGGTTAGTATTACCCAGGTAATGCACACCGCCACTTGTTCCCAAGGGTGTGGGCACGTCCTGTACCCATAATGCACCTCGTACAGCGCTGGTAACCGGCTGGTTACCGGTGGTAACCGGGTGGTAATCTACTGGAAAGCTGCTGGGAACCGGCTGGTACCCTGGTTGTAACCGGCTGGTAACCTGGTGGTAACCGGGTGGTAACCAGCTGGTAACCGGTTGGTAACCTGGTGGTAACCGGTTGGTAACCTGGTGGTAACCGGCTGGTAACCTGGTGGTAACCGGCTGGTAACCTGGTGGTAACCGGTTGGTAACCTGGTGGTAACCGGCTGGTTACCTGGTGGTAACCGGCTGGTAATATGGTGGTAACCGGCTGGTAACGGCTGGTAACCGGTGGGTATAGTGTAGGTGCTTTGTAATACAGGCTGGACAGAAGGGCGGGTAGGTAATTTACTGTTTGGACCAGACTAGATGGCTGAATGAGTTGAGCGTCCGTCTCCGGTTTTGGGAGATCGGGGGATCCGAGTCCTGGTTGAGTGAAACCAATGACTTAAAAATTGATACTCGTTGCTTCCTAGCCAGGTGCTCGGCATTATTAGGATAGGGCAAGGACTGGTTGGCGCAGTGCTGGGGCCTGGTCTCCCAGTGGGGCAGCACTATAAAGTTGCCATGAGTGTGCACTGTCACAAGTAAGTACCCATCCTGATATGACCTTATATGTTGCTAGGATGTAAAACAACAACAAACAAACATTTACTGTTGGGGAATCACCAAGCCAGTCTTACAAAAATACCCAGAAAAGCCTGTCGATCAGTTTTTTGTTTCTTGGGGTTTGACATCCTAGCAACATCTAATGCCATATCGGGATGGATACCGACTTGTGGCAGTGCACACTCATGACAAGGTTACATGTGTAGTGCTGCCACAATGGAATACCAGGCCATCAGCACCATGACCTGATATCCCACTCAGCCACATTATCCTGAAACTAAGCTGACCAGTCCTTGCACTATCCTAGTGATGCGGAGCGCCAGGCCAGGAAGCAACAAGTATAACTTTTGTACGCCATTGGTTTGACTCAACCAAGATTGGAACTCCCGACCTTCCGCACGGGGAGCCTGCGCTCTACCGATTCGGCCACCGCGTCAGGTGCCTGTCAATCAGTACAGTTTGTGCAAGGAGGGTTATATAACCTGGCGGAGGGTGTAGACAGGACTGGGAGCTTGAGAGAATGGAGGCTTGGGTTTGGGTAGGAGAATTAGGTGGTCTCCCAGTTAGGCAGCACTATAAAGTCGCCATGAGTGCGAATTGTCACAAGTCGGTGCCCATCCTGATATGACTTTAGCTACTGTCAGGAAGTATTTGTTTGTTTGTTAATTTTTGTTGTATGTCCTAGCAACATCTAAGGTCGTATGATGACGGGTACCGACTTGTGACAGGGTGCACTCATTGTGACTTTATAGTGCTTCCTCACTGGGAAACCAGGCTGCTAGCAACATGACCTGATATCCCACCCAGTCACATTATCCTGACACGGAGCCAACCAGTCCTTGCCATATCCTAATAATGCTGAGTGCCAGGCTAGGAAGCTACAAGTATAACTTTTTAAGTCATTGGTTTGACTCGAGCAGGATTCGAACCCACAAACTCATGGGTTCGGATCTCCCGATCTCCCAAAACTGGAAATGGACGCTCTACTCATTCGGCCATCCCATCTGGTCGCCAGGAAGTAAAACCCCAACAAAGAAACAACTCAATGCCAGTCACGATGCGACCTTGACTGTAGCTAGGATGGAAAACCAGAAACTAACAAATAAATCGCATGCTTAAGCAGTGATTGGAACAACCAAACGCCCCCAAATGCAGGAGACTGGTCCTCTGGTGGTGACCAATAACGAATAAACTATTTGCTCCCCCCCCCCTCTCCTGCCTGCCACAAATTAAAAAAAGAAGAAAGTAAACAAAAAACAAAAAAAAACAAAAAAAACACTCTTCCTGGAGTTGGCGTCAGCTAATCTACATATATAAAGGCATACCGGTGCGCAATCCAATCAGTCTAAATTCTGACATCCATTCTGCGCATGCGCGGCTGCTGGTTTTTGTTGTTGTTTTTTTCATTTTTATTGCGGGATCCATTACATGTATGGGTATATATGGGGGAGGGGGGAGCTGGGGCAAGTGTTGGACGGGATAAACAACACAGCGTGCCTTAGGTACACCCAGCCTCGTTCTGGGAACCTCAGCCATTCTTCCCAGCAGGCACGTGATCTACATCTCTACACGACAACCTGCAGATCAGTGAGGAGAGATGATGACAATAACTCTCTATTACATGTTTGTTTGTTGTTGTTTTACGTCCTAGCAACATCTAAGGTCATATCAGGACATTACATGCGTAGTACTATTAGGCTGTACTGACCTCTCAGGCAAGGAGCCACGTGGAGAGGTGGGTGCGGATAAGGTGATGGCATCAGGGAGAATAGGTGGTGTAATGGTGAGGATGCTAGCCCCAGAATGGCAGGAAGTGTGGGTTCGAATTTTGTTCTAGTTGCAATAATTCTCATTACGTCACCCCACAACACTGGTGCCGTGACCAGGATCCTTCCTTTATGAGCTATTTGTTGTAAGGTTGTTGAACCTGCCCTGTGTACCAGGTACACAGGGCCAAGGGGGGGGGGGACGTATGGGAGAGGATATGGGGGAGGATCAGGGAGAGGATCAGGGAGAGGGTCAGGGGTAGGATCAGGGATGGGGTCAGGGAGAGGGTCATGGGTAGGATCAGGGAGAGGATCAGGGAGATGGTCAGGGGTAAGATCAGGGGTATGGTCAGGGAGAGGATCAGGGGTAGGGGTATGGTCAGGGAGAGGATCAGGGAGATGGTCAGGGGTAGGATCAGGGAGAGGGTCAGGGGTGGGATTAGGGAATGGTCAGGGGGAGGATCAGGGAGAGGATTAGGGATATGGTCGGGGAGGATCAGGGAGAGAATCAGGACGTGGTAGAATGTTGGTATTTGTGTCCTTTTCAGGATGTTGCTGGCATTCCTTTATTCAGAGCCAGGTGTGTGTGTGGGGTGGGGAGAGTTGACGGCGAATCGTTAGTAACATTAGGTGTGTGTGTGGGGGGGGAGTTGACGGCGAATCGTTAGTAACATTAGGCGGGTGTTTGTTCAGCAGTTACACGTGGACAAGGCGCTCACAAAGCCGACAAAGCCGCCACCACCCGGCCCCTCCTCCTCCTCACCCTGCTCCTCAGCCCTCTCCTCACCCCATCTCCCCGCCGTCCTCTCCCCTCTCTGTTCCTCCATCCCCCTCCTCCTCCCCTTTCTCCTCCTCCTCCCCTCTCTGCTTCTTCGTCCCCATCCCCCTCCCCCATCCCCTTCTCCTCATCCCCCTCTTCCCCCTTCTCTCCTCCTCCTCCTTCCCTCTCCCCTCCTCCTGCCTCCTCTCCCCTCCTCCACCTTCTCTTCACCCCCTTCTTCCCCTCCTCCCCCTCTTCGCCTCCTCCACCTCACCCCCTCCTCCCCTTCCTCCTCCTTCCCCTCCTCCGCATCCCTCCCAACCCTCCTCCTCCCTCTGCTCCTCCTTCTTTGGTGTTGACAAATGACAAGATTGGCCAGGATGCACCGCACTTAGAGGCGGAGAGCCTGCAACACACACCAGCGCACACACGCGCACGCGCAGCACACGCACGCACACACACACACGCATACACGCATACACACACGCACACACAGAGGCGCGTACACACACACGTGCGCGCACACGCGCACACGCGCACGCACGCGCGCGAACACACGCGCACACACGTGCACACACGCGCACATACACACACACGCACGCACGCGCACAGTCAACCACAAGCATCACATATAAGTACGTACCAGACGGGATGGCCGAATGAGTTTAGCGTCCGTCTCCCGATTTGGTAGATCGGGGGATCCAAACCCATGGGTTCGTGGGTTCTAATCCTGGTCGAATCAAACCAATGACTTAATAATTGTTACTTCCCAGTCAGTCACTCGGCATTATTAGGATAGGGAAATGACTGGTTAGCTCAGTGTCAGGATAATGTGACCGAGTGCGATTTCAGGTCATGGTGTTGGCAGCCTGGTCTCCAAGTGAGGCAGCACTATAAAGTCGCCATGAGTGCATACTGTCACAAGTCAGTACCCGTCTTGATATGACCTTAGATGTTGCGAGGACGTAAAACTCTAACAACCAAACCAAAGCATTCATGCACCTGGGCACATATCATATATGCCTAGGCGCATGAATATATGATATGTACTACTACTAGTTCAATTGAGTGGAGAGTGATTTCAAATGATAAAACACTCCGCCCGCCCGGGGTTATTACGATACCTACGAGTATGTACACTTGTGCCTTTCGTTTTTAATTACACACGTAATGAGCTGTTTGCTATTCGCCAATGTTTGTTTGTTCGTTCGTTCTTTTACATCCTAGCAACATGTACGGTCATATCTGGACGTCTATTCGTCATGGAACTGTATTCTACTGACGTAGTGTTATTTAGCACTCACTCACTCCTTGTCTACTTCCCCTCCTCCTCTCTCTCCTCCTCACTTGCTCTCTCCCCCTCCTCCCCCCTCTCCCCCTCTTCCCCGCTCCGCCATCCTCCCCTCTACCCCCTCTCCCCCATTCCTCCCCGCTCTCCCCCTCATCCCCT
>CM059193.1:2738214-2774231 GCA_030323885.1 Branchipolynoe longqiensis | reverse complement strand
CCCCGGCGAATATATTTTAGAATATCTCTCCCCCTCCCCACCTTGAAATATTATCGATTGTTGTCTTTCAAAAATGGCAGAAACACAAAAGTATCGGATTATGCAATTTGAAAGGACGGGCGTTTTGCAATCCGCTCTTAAAGCCGCATAGTCTGATGAAAATACACTTGTGAAGATCTCATCCTACGAATCCAACTTCGAACCTGATGGATTTATTTAACATTTAAATTTGATGCTACGAATCCAATTTAGATACTAATGACCTTATTAAACATTGGTTGCCAGTTGGAAGGGAAAACTAGGTCAATTTAAAGCTGCATAGTCCGATGAAAGCATCAAATTTAACAAACCAAAAATACTATCGAGATTAGATTCTAGATATCTAACTTAAGATACTGATGCACTTATCAAGCATTTGTTACCACATAGAAGGCAACACTAGAAGGCAACACCTGTGGTGTCAGAGTTTTGGCGTGCTTGCCAAAACTAATTTCACCTGTTTCCACTTCAAATATCTCAAAGTTTAACCATTTAAAATAAAAGTGACTTCAAACTAAAATAATGTAGATTACAACAATCAATCTAATATATGTATCCCAGAAAATGCCAGAAACTCGAGACCATCAGACTATGCACCTTTAATAAAACATGTTACTTGAGTATGCAGGTATTGCAGGTATAGCAATACCTCAGGGAGTTTGACGCCCCTGCCCTGCAGAGTTGTAAACCACTGCCTTGTGGTACAGGTTCTTGACAGAACCGAAGGCTAAGGGAGCAAACCCTAAACAGAAAACCATGTCACTGTGGCAGCATCAAGAGCGGTTGATGTATGGAACTCCCAACATCTCCCGACCAGCCACTGCAGGGACAAATAGTTTTGCGCCTGTCTTGACATGTTCTTGCCGGTGTGAAACCTCTATTTGCTCCCCGAGAGAGTGCTGCTGGTAACTTCCGAAAGCCAGCAGCACTTCAACACTTTTGCAGGCAGCTGCAATCAAGTAATGAAAGCAGTCTTTGTCGCATCGCGACCGACAGAATGATGATGATGATACTGCTGAAGCCTGGCTCTGGTGTCCAGCATTTCGGTGTGCACGCCAATAATAATTACTAAGTGATGAGTACAGAATGGTGGCATATTTCCTGCTTGCAAGTGGCAAACCATCAGCAGGAACAGAGAACCTAAAACAGGCTTACTTAGACCCTGTTCACCAGCTGGAGCACTCACCTCCACGCCACCTGTCGGCTGTTTCAGAAAGCAGCACCAATTGTGGAACTCACCTGCAATAGACAGAAAGCAAAACAAGGTCAAGGTTAGTCAATGATAACACAAGTCTTCAAGGTCAATTATCGGTGGACTCTCAATGATAACACAGGTCTTCAAGGTCAATTCTTTATGGATGCAGTGCACTCAATAATAACACATGTCTTCAAGGTCAATTCTTTATGGATGCAGTGCACAGATATTCAAGGTCAAATCTTTATGCACGTAGTATAATCAATAAAACCACACACAAAAAGTAAAGCTTGTTATATTTAATGATGCCTCTAGAGCGCATTGATTTTTTTTATCATTGGCTATTGGACGTCAAACGTATGGTCATTCCGACATATTTCTTTGGAGGAAACCCGCTGCCACCAAATAGGCTACTCTTTCTGATAAGGAGCAATGGGTCTTTTATATGCACTTTCCCACAGAGAGGACTCTGTCTGCCTCTCTGTCTGCCTCTCTCTGTCTGCCTCTCTCTGTCTGCCTCTCTCTGTCTACCTCTCTGTCTGCCTCTCTCTGATTACCTGTCTCTGTCTGCCTCTCTCTGTCTGCCTCTCTCTGTCTGCCTCTCTCTGTCTGCCTCTCTTTGTATGCCTCTCTCTGTCTGCCTCTATCTCTATGACCGTCTATCCCTCTCTATCTGACCTTATCTCTGTCTGTCTCATCCTGCCTATCTCCGTCGATTTGCTGTCTGTCTCTTTCTGTTCTCTCTCTTGTCTCGCTCTGTCCCCCAGTCTCATTGTCTCCATCGAGTTGTCTGTCCTCTCTCTTCTCTCACCCTGTCGATCTCCCTTTGTCTCTCTCTTTGTTTCTGTCTCGTTTTCCTCTGTCTCTCTCTGTCTTTCCTCTTTCTCTCTCTTTGTTTCTCTCTCCTCTTTCAAGCCGTTTCTCTTTCTGTCACTCTCTCTTTGTCTCTCTTCCCTTTCTCTCTCTGCCTCATGGTTTCTCTGTCTCGCTGTCTCTCTCCCCTGTCTCTCTGTGTCTCTTTGTTACTCTTCACTTTCTCCCTGTATTTTGTCTCCATCGCATCTTTCTCCCCATGTATCTCTCCCTCTGTCTCTCTGTCTGTTCGTCTCTCTCTTTATCTCTCTCCTTTCTCTCTCTTTGTCTATCTCTCTTCTTTCTAATTCTATCTCTATCTATCTGTTTATGTCTCTTTTTTACTCTGTCCTCTTCCTCTTTCTGTCTCTGTTTCTCTGTGTCTCGTTTTGACTCTCTCTCCTCTTTCTGTGTCTTTTTGTTTCTATGTGTCTCTTTTTTACTCTCTCCTCTTTCTCTTTTTGTTTCTGTCTCTTTTTAACTCTCTCCTCTTTCTCTTTCTCGCTTTGTGTCTCTTTGGACTCTCTCGTCTTTCTCTGTCTCTTTGTTTCTATGTGTTTCTTTTTTACTCTCTCCTCTTTCTCTTTCTCTGTCGCTCTTAGTTTCTCTGTGTCTCTTTTTTACTGTCTCCTCTTCCTCTCTCTCTGTCTCTTTGATTAGCTGTCTCTTTTTTACTCTCTCCCTTTCTCTTTTTGCTTCTCTGACTTTTTTTACTCTCTCCTCTTTCTCTTTCTCTGCCTCTCTTTTTGTCTCTGTCTCTTTTAGACTCCCTCCTCGCTCTGTCTCTCCTTGTTTCTTTTGGACTCTCTCTCCTCTTTCTTTGTTTCTCTGTGCCTCTTTTTGACTGTCTCTCCCCTCTTTCTCTGTCTCTCTCCTCCATCTCCCCCCTCCCTCCGCCATACACCCCTCTGTCCCTAATCTGAGACGCTGAGTGCATAGGTCACGTGTCCGCCTGAGTACACAGTGATTGGTTGTCGGGTCCTCTGTACCACGCGCACCGGGCAGCCATGCGTTCAGACACGGCTTGTAACCATGACGACCGACGTAACCAGGCACACACGACGTGATGACGTCATCACCACGCGTCTCTTTCACACACGCCACAAACCCAAGTCCTTCGTGGGTTTTTGGCTCCTTTTTCTTTGCTTTCTTTTGTTGTTGCTTTTGTTTTTACACCAGACATTTTGTTTTTGTAGTCCTGGCAATACCTATGATTATGTAGTAGTCTGCACTGACCTCTCAGTCAATGAGTCACATAGACAGGTAGGTGTTGATAGGGTGGTGACATCAGGGAGCCTAGGTGGTATAATGGTTAGTACACACATTACCCGGAGTGCAAGATATGTCAGTTCGATTCCCGCTCTAGGCGCAATATTTCCCACTGTCATTACCCTCCAATGCAATTAGGATGGGTACCAATTTGTGACTGTGCACTCATGGTGACTTTATAGTGCTGCCTCTACTACGAGATCTGGCCACCGCCAACATGACCCGAGGTTCCACTCAGTCAAATTATCCTGATACTAAGCTAACCAGTCCTTACCCTATCCTAATAATGCCAAGCACCAGGCTAGGTAGTGAAAAGTGTCGATTTTGTAAGTCATTGGTTTGACTCGACTGGGATTTGAACTCATGACCTTCCACATCGGCCTCCACATGCACCCACGTTGTACCACGTGTGGTCCAGGTTAGAGACTAAAATCATCCATGCGTGAATTTAAACAATACATGGGTCGATGAGTTTCTAGGGTTCCAAACATGTTCCAAAAAACAGATGTTCAAACTTACAAGGGACCAGTAGTACCATAAAGGACTAGATTTACACGCAATGTAGTCCGATGAAATGTCAAATTTTCAAAACCAAACCAATTATCTAGATTTGATTTTACATATCTAACTTAGATACTGATGCACTAATCAAGCATTTGTTTCTGCGTAGAAGGCAATACTGAGTCAATTTAACAGAACCAGTTAATGCAGAAGTCTATGGTGTCAGAGTTTTGGCAAGCTTGCCAAAACTAATTTTCCATGTTTGCACTCAAAATATCTCAAAATTTACCATTTAAAATAATAGTAACTTTGAACTAATGTAAAGTAGATACTAGTGCTTGATCTAATATATTTATCTCAGAAAAAATACAGAAATTCAAAACCATCGGACTATGCAACTTTAAACTTAAAGTTGCAAAGTAAAAAGCCCGATGATTTTGAGTTTCTATCATTTTTTTCAGATAAATATATTAGGTTGATCGTTACAATCTAGCGCACCTTAGTGTGAAGCAACCTTGATTTAACTCATCCCGATATGACCTTAGATGCTGCTAGGACGCAAAGCAACAAACAAAACCTTCATTTAAAATCATTAACTAGAGAAATATCTAAAGTGTAATCATGAAATTAAGACAAATTAATGTTGATATGCTTGTAAAAAGAAAATGCTGACAAAATAAGCTTCAGTGGTAAGATTTATATCTTTCCTAGTAATACATTTTTTTTTTTTTTGGGTAAATATTTTATTCATCTGAATACATATTTTGTTAGCGCCGAGGCACTGGTCTTCCAGCCGTTAGAGTGGTCACATTTGGTTTGTACACGGTGACGGGGAAGTGGAATGTGCTGCATTGTGTGCAGCACACTCCACTCTGAACAATGAAAGTGGGGGAGCAGCCTATGCCGTATCGTGTACAGCATCGGTACTTAACGTAGTGCGAGGTATTTACATCAAGACACAGTTGCTGTAAAGTACACTAGTGGTTAAATCACATGCTGTGGTTATATATCAGTTAGATTTGGTTTTAGTATTGGTTACTCTTTCAATAGCGCAATGTTGTGCGTATAACGGTGGGTTCTAGGCGTGTGCGTTACTGGTTCATAACGTGATTGCTCGGTGGTCAAATGAATACACCCCTAAACAATTTTGTTTACATTTTTGTTTAAACATGATGAGTAGCATGGCCTAGGACCAGTCCCTAGGCGATTGAATAAAATTATTGTATACCCTGATTAAAAGTAATTATGGTGGCTATAAGCTCCCATAGGCATCATTTCGTCGTTGATATGGATGGCGCTCCGTTGCCCCCCTCCTCTGTCCTGCACTCAGCTCTAATCTCAATATCCAGACACCCTTCCATATCAGACACATCCAGACAATCAAATCCCCCATACAACTCCGTGACATCATCACAAGCCATATCTGTGTGATAACACATTTACTGGAACAAACAGTGCTTGTGTGGGGGGGGGGGGGCATAAGAAGGATGTATGCGACATAGATATTATGAGACTGTCTCAAAAGGTGCTAAGCAATATGGGCCAAAACTTTGTCCATTGTAATGATCAACACACTATCTACTTATGCATTTGCTCATGATAAACTGATTTGTTTTTTACATGGTGTTTCATAATCCCAATAGAATACATATTGCTTTGAAGCAAATGTCCTTGTGTTTTCAGTGTAACCGTTTCTGTGCTGTTTTGCGTCAATCGTTACAATCGACAAACAAAAACCAAGAGTTAGCACCTTTTGAGACAGGCTCATATATATAATATATATATATATATATATATATATATTATATATATATAGAGAGAGAGAGAGAGAGAGCTGATTACACGTGATAAAGAGTTTATCACTATCCATATATATATATTACAGAGAGAGAGGGGGGAGAATTAATGCGATAAAGGGTTTATTCATATCCACTATATATATATATATATATATATATATAATATATATATATATACAGAGAGAGAGAGCTTATTACATGCGATAAAGGGTTTTATCACTATCCATATATATATTATAATATATATATATTGTATATATATATATATATATATATATATATTATATATATATATATAGTGTTTCCCCCTCTGGGGGGGAGTGGGGGGAGGGTCTGCGTGCCCCCCCCCCCCCTTTCCATGGGGTGGGACTCTCCACTCGCGTGGTAGCATTTTTATGTTGTAAAATCGGGGGTTTTATTGTCTGGATATGTGTATATTACTATAACTATACTATGGTATGCGGGTAATGCAGTACCTCGGATACCTTAGGTGCTAAAATACCTCAGGGAGTTTGATGCCCCTGCCTTGCAAAGTTGTATACCACTGCCTTGTGGTACAAGTTCTGGTTCTTGATAGAATCAAAGGCTAAGGAAGCAAACCCTAACAGAAAACCATGTTATCGTGGCAGCATTAAGGGCGGTGATGAATGGAACTCCCAACATCTCCCGACCAGCCACTGCAGGGACAAATAGTTTGCGCCTGTCTTGACATGTTCTTGCCGGTGTGAGACCTCTATTTGCTCCCTGAGAGAGTGCCGCTAGTAACTTGCAAAAGCCAGCAGCACTTCAACACTTTGCAAGCAGCTTTTATGAAATGTACAACCGCACAAATCGGCGTTTAAGTAATGAAAGCCGTCTTTGTCGCATTGCGACTGACAGCATGATGATGATGATGAGGATGACTATTACTATACAGACACAGTACAACTCCGATTTCACTCGCCCCGATTTTACTGTGTATCTATATATATAAACAGTAAAATTCGAGGTTTTACTATATACATATATAGTATATATACTTATATATATAACATATATACACAAGGCTGTTTCAAAGGACGGCACCAGGTCTCCATCAGGGTAAGAAAGCGTCACCTGTGGGAAAGTCGTCTGCTCTGGCCAAATGTCGTCTGCTGGGGGTGTGAGAATGTTGGCCGACAGCGGCACATGTTGTGTGTGTTGAAATGTAGTCCATGAGCGATAAATGGGGGATTTCTTTCCTGTAGCGGCAGCAGACGATAATTACGCGGAAGTATGCGATATTTAGCAGCAGCAAACTTTATTGCACATGAAAATCGGGGGAACATTGCCATTGTTTAGTTGAACGTTCTCTAGTAGCAGTCTACCACCAAGCCTAAGAAGCTTTAGATGCAATCAATGTCGCTTTCCTTACTTCTTTGGTGGTGTGAAATGTTGTTTCACAAACTCACAACGAGGCTACAGAATTAAAGTTGCATAATTCGATAGTTTTTCCGTTTCTGCCATATTCTCCGAATAAATAGATTAGGGCGATCGTTATAATGGACTTTACTTTAGGTTGAAGTAATATTTACGAAAAATTGCTAACTTTATGGACCACCTAAACGAACACAAAATATTAAACAGTAAACAGGGTGGTTTCAGAAAATACCACTCAACAATAAAAACAATTGCTAACTTAATAACTGATATTGCAAACAGTATCAATAAAAAGAACATAGTGGGTGCAGCGTTCATAGATTTCAGCAAAGCGTTTGACATGGTGGACCACCCTATCCTAAGGAGCAAACTAACCCAAATGGGAATAACGGGAGTAACAGGAAAATGGCTAGAGAGCTATCTAGAAAACAGAAAGCAATGCACCACAGTAAATGGATCCATATCCAATGAGGAAAAGATAACTTGCGGAGTACCCCAAGGGTCAGTCCTGGGGCCACTTCTCTTCCTCATATATATTAACGATCTAAACAACTGGCTAGAAATTGAAAACATCCAACTATATGCAGATGACACTGTGGTATATGCTGCAGGCAAAACAACCGAAGAAATAGAAACGAAACTGAATCTAACACTAACAAAACTAATCGAGTGGTGCCAACTAAATAGGATAACCATAAACAACAGCAAGTCAAAAACAGTACTATTTGGTACCAGGCTAACAAGAAACGAGAAAATAAAGTGTCTTCTGGGAAACACCGAACTAGAACAAGTAGACAACTACCGATATCTGGGAGTGGATCTAGACAGACACCTAAATTATGACCTCTGCATAACAAATACTATCAAAAAAGTAAACCATAAAATATGGCTACTGGCTAAACTGAGATACTACATGACTGAAAGCATGGCAATTAAAATATATAAAGGCATGATCCTCCCCTACTTTGACTATGGCATTGTAGTATACATGGGAGGAAATAGAAAACTATTAAACAAACTACAGGTGCTACAAAATAGAGCCATCAAAGTATGCCTTCAGGTGAACAAAAGATATCCCACAATCGAATTATACAAAAAATGGAATGCAACACTACTAACGAGTAGAAGGGAAATGCACCTCAAAATACTGGCACACCATTACACCACAAAACCATGCTACACAGCAAGCCCCCATAGGGACACCAGGCAAATGGCAGCCCCAGTATGCTACTGACAGCAATAAGTGACACCAAAATTTATGAGAGAAGTGTACTGGCCATGGCGGCACATGCCTGAAATAATCAACCTACACAACAATGGGCAATCGAAAGCATGGACCACTATAAAAGGTCCTTAAAGAAAACATAATACACAACCACCTTCTGAAGAAACAATATCTCACCTGATCTTGGGCGCAGTCACTGCTTGCTGTGTTCTGGCACAAAAAGCAAAAGACCGGCCAGAAAAGTTGGTAGATATTACAAATACGGAAACTAGCCCTACTAAGTACTAAGGAATTCGAAATGACTATCACCATAGGGCGCAGTCCGTCTGTGTATCTGTACTGGCACAAACCAAAGCAGAACCAGGCAGGCCACTGTCATGCATCCGAATCACCCTGAAATACAAAATGGCTAACCATA
This sequence comes from Branchipolynoe longqiensis, assembly GCA_030323885.1. Classification (NCBI taxonomy): domain Eukaryota; kingdom Metazoa; phylum Annelida; class Polychaeta; order Phyllodocida; family Polynoidae; genus Branchipolynoe; species Branchipolynoe longqiensis. The sequence goes on along the minus strand of CM059193.1, from coordinate 2,765,535 downwards.
CAACACAGCCATCCCACCTAGTCGCAGTCCTGAAGGGTCCAGGGGTGTTCTGGCACACTGATGTACTATCTAAGGACAGGGCATGGGTGAAAGGATGCTGTAACAAACCACAATGGGATGGGATCCTCTCCCACAGGCCTGTATGTCATCTGCGTAGATGTACATAGTAGGCTAAGTTATCATATACAGGTTAGGAAAAAACTTGAAAATTAAAAAAAACTAATATAGAAACTACTAACACCCAAAACCGCAAAGGTTGGCCCGAGAAAGATCAGGTAAAAACTCCTGAGTGCGGGACCAGACCAATCAAGTACCACAGCTGTCCAGCATTGAAAACAAGCACCCTCACGGGAGCTTATACGTTATGGGCAGAATAAAAAACTTGTCACAAAAAAAAACTAAAAACAACAACAACAACAAACTTTTGGGGTATGCAAAATTAATTTGGTGTACATTCCCAAATGCTGGACATATGCTTACGGCAATGACAGCGTCTATTGATTGATTTATTGATTGATTGATTGGTGGTTTCTTTACGTGTCGGCAGCAGAGGCCATATTCACGCCGTCTATTAAATGTACTTATATGTTTTTGGGGAGTTTTAAGTTGCAGCACTGAATGCGCACCACTGAAAGCGGTCCCATGTGGTCGGGAGTTGGCTTCCGATGGGTAGTGGTGAGAAATTGGGGGTGGGGGTTGGGGGGTGGGGGGGGGGGGAAACGGCAGCCTAAGGGCCCAAGCAGTCCTCTGAGAGGGCCGGGGGAGGCTAGGTGGTTGGTGTAGTTTTACGCCCCAGTAAGGCCCTAGGCCATACCAGGACGTGCTCCGACGTGTGACAGCACTCACTCATGGCGACTTTAAAGATCGGGTACTGCGATTTTATTAGGTCTTGCTTACATGAATATTCTATGTGTTTTAATCAAAGATTACACTTAAAACCGGGCTATTTGCGGTCAAACCCAGTAGGTCGGGATTGGTCTGCCCCACACCATTAGACCACCAGACGGGATGGCCGAATGAGTTAGAGCGTCAGTCTCCCATGTTGGTAGACCATGGGATCGTGGGTTCGAACACTGGTCGAGTCAAACCAATGACTTAAACAATTTATACTTGTTGCTTCCAAGCCAGGCGCTTGGCATTATTAGGATAGGGCAAGGACTGGTTGGCTCAGTGTCAGGATAATGTGACTGAGTGGGATATCAGGTCATGGTGCTGGCAGCCTGGTATCCCAGTGGGGCAGCACTATAAAGTCACCATGAGTGCGCACTGTCACTAGTCGGTACCCGTCCTGATATGACCTTAGATGTTGCTAGGACGTAAAACAACAACAGAACAAACATTAGACTGAGTTCTCGATGGCTGTTATTAGTGGTTCTGTCGCAACCTGCAGGAAAGGGAAGGGTGGACTTACGTAGATTATATGGCAGACTCAAAAACCTTCAAATCTACTTTAAGTGAGAATAGCATTTGCACCACTTTGCTCGCCTGTAACACGCCGTATCCTACATCACTGAAGACAGTGATCAGGACTGAATGACACTAAAAGGCACCGCTTGACCACAGAGCCGCCCACACCACTCTCACGTCCTAAATAACCCATAGAGAATATGTTGATTAAAGCTACACAAATTAAAACTAATCATATTTGATCTTAGTAATTGTGAATAAATAAAGTTGTGTCAGTCATGTTAGTGTTACTGCCCCTTTAATTACAAACATTTCTTCTGTGAAGCAATAAATATTTAATAAGTTTACCAGTTTCTAACCCGGGTGGGTGGCCTAATCAGTAGCGTTCCATCTGAATAAAAGAGCTGGGCAGGGGGGGTGTCAGTCACCACTTGCTATCCGGACTGCACTTTGCCCACACCTCCCTCTATCTCCTCTCCGCTGGCCTTGCTCCTCCCTGATATGTCTGAAAAGAGTTCCAGGAGGGGGGAGGGGGGAGCCCGCCAGCATTTCACTTTCTACTCTTACTCTGTCCGGGTCTATGGCTCACTGGTTGGTCACCATAGAGAAAATAGACATGGTCCTTTGACTCAACTCTCCTCATTTCTCATTCCTAGACTCTACCCTTTCTATTTCTCCAAGGCATACTTCTCCCCCTGACCAGGGAAGTTGTGTGCTTGGGTGGGGCCCTGTACCTTTATGCTTCTCTCGCTTTGTTCTCATTGCTGGAACTGCTGCACCCATCTTTACCCGCCCTTCCTCAAAACCCTTGCTGCTGTCGACTGGATACAAGTGCTCAACTACCGCCGGACCGAAGAGATTCGGGGCCGCCTCAACGCTTCGCCATTACAATGTTGTAAAGATGTCCCCAGCTTCTACAACCATCCCTATTGAAGATTAATCTTCAACCAAAGATTGGGCCGATTTATCGGAGCCTCTCTATAAATGTTGCAGTTCTGCAACCAGTAACCGCCGTAAGGTTACAAACCACCCCCCAAGTCAATTGTATCAGGCAGATGACCTGGAGACAGCCCAGCAGGAGGAGCCAGCCACCCATCCCTACTAGACTTTACTACACTTAATTTCTGTTGGGTTACTATTTCTTGGAACTGATATAGTAAGCAGATATAGTAAGCAGATATAGTAAGCGGATCATCGCTTGAGTAATATCATACATTAGAAGTACGGATGCCGGTACGTTGAACTACGTTAGCCTCCACTACATTCAACTACGTCCACTAACGTGTATGTGACCGGGCCTTTAGTCAATTTATTAGAATATGTTACTGCTGAAACCTATGGTGTGTACCAGAGTGTTGGTGTACTTGCCTAAATTAATTTTGCACAATTACGCTTAAAATATCTCAAAAGTTAGCCATTTAAAATAGAAGTTATTTAAAGCTAAAGTGAGGTGCGTAATAATAATCATTCTAATATATTTATACAAATAAAAAAGGACACAAATTAAATAACATTAGACTATGCAAATGTAGCTAAAAAAATGTAAGCCTGTGATGTCCAGCATTTTGATGTTTACGCAAACATTAAAATTATATATTTTCACTTCAAGTAACTATGACCATGTAGTAGTCTGTACATGAGCCCTACTACCATGCGGTGGCGGCAGACATTACGCCGCACACCTATGTAGTTACACTGAACTGTGCTAGGTGGTGGCAGGCTAGCCACCGGGCAGACCCCGACTGGGCTGCCCTCTACTGCGTGTGGCTACCTCACCCCACCCACCCACCCCCACCCACCCACCTATAGAGGCGACGTGGGACCTGGCGAGTTAGGGGGGCAGACTGTTGCCGCGGAGAGCATGAGAGGTTTTGTAATAAACCAGGTCGAAGCATACTGAAACTAAATCTTGGCGTTCGTCCATGGGGGCATGAGACTGCGGGAAAACCGTGGGCCATCACACATACATACAGTGGCAAAATTAGTAGAGCGCAGGCTTCTCGTGTGGAAGGTCCGGAGTTTGAATCCCAGTCGAGTCAAACCAATGACTTACAAATTTGCTACTTGTCACTACCTAGCCTGGCGGTCGGCATTAATAGGATAGGACAAGGTAAGGACTGGTTAGCTCAGCGTCAGGATAATGTGACTGAGCTGGATATCGGGTCATGGCACCGGTGGCCTGGTTATGTAACATTAACGCCAGCCGAATCATGATTAACGAATAGTTCATCGGCAATCCGATGTCTGTGGTCGGCGATGTGTTAGTAAACGGTGTCGCCGGAGTTAGATATAGGTGCTGGCCTCTACCGGCATTGGTCGTAATGCGAAGCATTTCGTTTGATGCGAGGGGAGGGAGAGCGACTCACCCGGCCCTGAGCGACTCACCCCCCCTCCTGCCAATAAACGCCTCAGTTTTCCCACCTCCGCCTCTGTTCTTCCTTCTCGCGCATCAACGGAAAGCACAGGCCAGAATCCCTCAGTAATAGAATGTACGGGTGTGAGCGTCGGCTGGGGTGGGGGTGGGGGTGGGGGGTCGGGATAGGATCGCCGCGGTGCACGCCGGGTAGAGTGATGCTGATTTAGTGGTCGGTTGTCTTGGATACTGGCAGATCCTGAACACACCGGAAGAAGTGACTTCGTTACGGCGGGGATTCGAATGTGCTTTCAGCGCAAATTTAACCGACCGCCTAGTGAACTGATTATATAGCCTCATCAGATCGGAATAATTGTCGTCTGCTACGAGTGAAATTAGCTAATCCTGAAAGAGCTTCAGTTAAAGCCGTCTGGATTTGTCGTTACTTTCATTTATTTTTGTTGCGCTCTGCATTTAAAGGCGCACAATCGGGTAGTTTTGAGTTCCTGTTTTCGATTTTTGTTCGAGTTAAACTAATGACTTATACTTGTCGCTTCCTAGTCTGGCGCTCAGCATTGTTGGGATAGTGCAAGGACTGGTTAGCTCAGTGACAGGATAATGTAACTGGGTGGGATATCAGGTCATGGTGCTGGCAGAATGGTCTCCCAGTGGGACAGCACTATAAATTCACCATGAGTGAGCACTGTCACAAGTCGGTACCCATCCTGATATGACCTTCGATATTGCCAGGATGTAAAACTCCAACAACCAACCAACTAACCTTAGAGAGGTAGGTCTAGAAAAGAGATTTTTTAGAGAGGTAATGGCAGCAACTGTTCACACAACTTTGTCATGTTTGTAAAATAGATATATTAGGTTGGTGGTTGTAATGTACTTTACTTGAGGTTGGAGTACCTTATTTTTAAAATCGGCTAGATGTGACGATGATTAAAGTGAAAATATCCAAATTAATGTTGGTACGCACATCGAAATGCTGGAGGTCATAACGCTTTGTAAAGTCCACGGCTGGAATCTGTGTTTGTGCAGGCAGGCTATAGGGAAATCAATATAGGCACAGAGAAAGGAAGAGTATAAAGAGTGAAAGTAGAGAGAGAGCCAAGCCCTCAGGTTTATTATTTATAGTGGTCCATGGATCCAGTATGGTATGTCACCTGACCGTATTCTCCAATGAGAATCAAGCATCCACCAATGCTCCAGCTCCACCAATGAACATCAAGCATTCCTGTGTCACCATGGCTACAGTGATCTGCCCACCACCATGTGGTGTGGCTCCCTGACCACCACCTGCTCTGAGCTGAGTGTGTGGTGATCCATGACTGCAGAGGGGCGAGAGGGTAGTGGGTAGAGCTCCACCACCATGCGGTGTGGCTCCCTGACCACCACCTGCTCTGAGCTGAGTGTGTGGTGATCCATGACTGCAGAGGGGCGAGAGGGTAGTGGGTAGAGCTCCAAGTGCCCCTTACACACTATCTGACTAACACACAATGACTATTGACCAATGAATCAAGCACAACCAGCAACTACATAAACATCTATGCACCTGGCCCTATATACATTTTTCACCAATAGACCATTTGCATTTCCCCCACCAGTGCCTCATTATCGGAATATTTTACAGCTTTGTTAAGTTGTAGTAGTAGTGATAGGTTATATTAAAGCTCTGGTCACGTGATTCTACTTTTCATTCCTGACATGTGATATATATCTTTATTTAAGTAGACTCATCACACTTTAGATTTATTATTATTATCTTTTTTTCCGAATGGTTTTTATTTCTCTGAATAACCTGTCCTATAGGAAGACAAGCCTGCCAGTAGCATGACCTGATATCCAACTCAGTCACATTATCGTGATACTGATCTAACCAGCCCTTGCCCTATCCTAGTAATGCCAACCACCAGGACATGTAGTGATAAATATCAAATTTCTAAGTTGGTGGTTTGACTCGGCTGGGACTCGAACCCACCACCTTCTGTGGCAGAAGTCAGTTAAGCACTAACACTACCTGCTTGTGCGTTCCGGAAATACACCGGAAGTGATGCCTAGTGGGTATTATTACTGCTTCCGGTGCTGGATTATATTGCAATAACCTTTTCTGTCGTGTTCTTTTTGTTTATATGGCAACAATATAAATAGCAAGCCAACATAGATCCCGGCAATGCAATGCCTCAAGTAATACTCTGATTAATTGTGGTTTTACTCCCTAACAACATCCGACGTCGAATCAGGAAAAGCACTGGCATCTAATCGATGTATCACTATAAAGTCGCCATAAGTGCGCACTGTGACAAGTGGGTACCCGTCCTGATATGACCTTAGATGTAGCCAGGACCTAAAACTCCAAAAACCAACCCATCTAACCGATAAGGTACACTCGTGAGAGATTAATAGTTCTGCCACACTAAGATACCGTCAGTTCGGCACACTTAGGCAATCCTACTCTGATGCTACTTTTCTATTCAAAGAGGGTCTTTATTTGTGTTTATTCTTTTTTAGTTATGTAGTGGTCTGTACATGAGCTCCACTACCACGCGGTGGCTGCAAAGACTATACCGCACACCTACGCAGTTACACTGCGCTATGTGGCGGCACACTAACTACCGGGCAGTGCCCTGACTGGGCTGCCCTTTACTGCGTGTGGCTAGCACACACCCCTCACCCCCACCCAGCTATAGAGGCGATGTGGGACCTAGCGAGTTAGGGGGTGGGTCACTTGACTGTGGATGCCGCGGTGGGCTGATAAGAATAATAAATGTCTGAAATGTACGTGGACTTATCGTTCATTCGAGTGTGACTGTGTGAGTGCAAGATACTGGAACGGCCGACATCGGCCTATCACAGTTACAAATTGAGGCCATCAGGCAATCAGAGATGTGTATTGCTACAAGTTTGTCTCTATCTTGAGATGACCTGAGGTATTGCAAGGACATCATTCAGCAATCGCCCATTCACCTATAAATTAGTATAATATGACTAGTGTGGCTTGACCAGATGGCTGAATGAGTTGAGCATTCGCTTCCCAATTGGCAGATCATAGGATTCGAACCTCGAGTACTAACCTTGGCCGAGTAAAACCGATGACTTAAAAATATATACTTGTCGCTACCTAGCCTGGCATGCTGCATTACTAGAAGAAGGCAAGAAGCAGTTTGATGAGGAAATCACTTGTATGTGATTGAAATTTTCCCTTCTTAATCAGCGAATATTACCAAAATAACATTAGCCCTAGCAGCAACTATAGCAGTCATCATCATCATCATGCTGTCGGTTGCGATGCGACACAGACTGCTTTCATTACTTGACTGCCGCTCTCCATTTAGCTCTCTGCTGTGAGAGTGATGTCCATGAGTCGGTCGTAATGTCTCTCAGCTTCAGGTTTCTCTTGATGGTATCCTTGAACCAGAGACGAGGGTGCCCTCTCTTTCTTTAACCAGAAGACAGTTGAGAGTAGAGGATCTGCTTTGGTAGCCTGTCTGATGACATCCTCATGAGGTGTCCAGTCCACCGGAGATTCTTTTTGATCAGAAGATCTTCCATAGAGGGCAGCCCCGTCCGTTCGAGTATTTTATAGCAGTACACATGCTATGGGCAGTATAAATACAGCCTCAATAAAATAAAAAAATTTAAACATAGTAGAACTAGACAAAAAATGAACTAAAACTGACTTTTGCTTGTAAAAATGCTGAAAATGATATGACAATCTATAAATGTGCTAAACATGTGAATTAGTTTTCTTATAAACAAATTCACATATAGAGTGCATTGATTTATTTTCGCATGCGCTCAGCTCGTGTTGTTCTGACCCTGGTTGAATCCAGAAATCTCGCTATCTGACCAAAATATCCACAGAACAGATCATCGCCATTCAACGCTTTGAGGACCAGGTCAAAATCGCTTATCCGACAATCTCGCTAATCTGACATTGCGTGCTGGGAACAAAGTAGTTTATATTAATGAGGGTTGACTGTAGTTGTGGCATGGTTGAATGGCGATGGCCAGTGTTCGCCGGGGTTGTGGGGGTGGGGTGGGTGCGGGGGGGGGGGGGGGGGGGGAATAGATAGGTTCATCCATCTCTGTAGCTGGGTTCAGTAGATAAGCAAAGCAATCTAAGAAGCTTGTTTTTCTCTCTCTCTTAAAACTTTAGAACACAACACCCAGGACGCACCTACACCCACACACACCCACATACACACACCCACACATACATCAAATAAAGTAAGTACATCTTCATGACATTATATGGAACTTCAAAGTAAGATACCGATTCCCCGAAGGTTCCCAACCGAGTCAAATGACTTACAAAATGGGTTACTTAGCGCTAGCCTGGCGACCGGGCGCCGTGGCCTAATCGGTAGAGCGCGGGCCTCGCGTGCGGAAGGTCGCGAGTTCGTCTCCCGGTCGAGTCAAACCAATGACTTTAAAATTGATACTTGTCATTTCCTAGCCTGGTGCTCGGCATTCGTAGGATAGAGCAATGACTAGTTAGCTCAAAGTCAGGATAATGTGACTGAGTGGGATATCGGGTTTTTGGGGTGTTTTTTTTGTGACAAGTTATTTATTCTGCCCATAACATATAAGCTCCCGTGAGGGTACTTGTTTTCAACCCTGGACAGCTGTGATACTGGATTGGTCTGGTCTCGCACTCAGGAGTGTTTACCTGATCTTTCTCGGGCCAACCTTTTGCGGGTTTGGGTGTTAGTAGTTTCTATATTATTTTTTTGTATTTTTCAAAGTTTTTTTCCTAACCTGTATGTACATCTACCCAGATGACATACAGGCCTGTGGAAGAGGATCCCGTCCCTTTGTGGTTTGTTACAGCATCCTTTCACCCACGCCCTGTCCTTAGATAGTACACCAGTGTGCCAGAACACCCCTGGACCCTTCAGGACTGCGACTAGGTGGGATGGTTGTGTTGTATGGTTAGCCATTTTGTATTTCAGGGTGAATCGGATGCATGACCGTGGCCTGCCCGGTTCTGCTTTGGTTTGTGCCAGTACACATACCCAGACGGACTGCGCTCTATGGTGATAGTCATTTCGATTTCCTTAGTACTTAGGAGGGCTAGTTTCCGTATTTGTAATATCTACCATCTTTTCTGGCCTGTCTTTTGCTTTTTGTGCCAGAACACAGCAAGCAGTGACTGCGCCCACGGTCAGGTGAGATATTGTTCCTTCAGTAGGTGGTTGTGATTACCTTGTTTTCTTTAAGAATCTTTTATAGTGGTCCAGGCTTTTGATTGCCCGTTGTTGTGTGGGTTGATTATTCCAGGCATGTGCCGCCATGGCCAATACACTTCTCTCATAAATTATGTGTTACTTATTGCTGTCAGTAGCACTGGGGCCGCCATTTGCCTGGTGTCCCTACGGGGGGTTGCTGTGTAGCCTGGTTTTGTGGTGTAATGGTGTGCTAGTATTTTGAGGTGCGTTTCCCTTCTACTCGTTAGTAGTGTTGCGTTGCATTTTTTGTGTAATTCTATTGCAGGATATCTTTTGTGCACCTGAAGGCATACTTTGAGGGCTCTATTTTGTAGCACCTGTAGTTTGTTTAATAGTTTTGTATTTCCTCCCATGTATACTACATCGCCATAGTCAAAGTAGGGGAGGATCATGCCTTTATATATTTTAATTGCCATGTTTTCAGTCATGTAGTATCTCAGTTTAGCCAGTAGCCATATTTTGTGGTTTACTTTTTGATAGTATTTGTTATGCAGAGGTCATAATTTAGGTGTCTGTCTAGATCCACTCCCCCAGATATCAGTAGTTGTCTACTTGTTCCAGTTTGGTGTTTCCCAGAAGACACTTTATTTTATCATTACTCATTAGCCTGGTACCAAATAATACTGTTTTCGACTTGCTGTTGTTTATGGTTATCCTATTTAGTTGGCACCACTCAGTTAGTTTTTTTAGTGTTAGATTCAGTTTCGTTTCTATTTCTTCGGTTGTTTTGCCTGCAGCATATACCACCGTATCATCTGCATATAGTTGGATGTTTTCAATTTCTAGCCATTTGTTTAGATCGTTAATATATATGAGGAAGAGAAGTGGCCCCAGGACTGACCCTTGGGGTACTCCACAAGTTATCTTTTCCTCATTGTATATGGATCCATTTACTGTGGAGCATTTCTTTTGGTTTTCTAGATAGCTCGCTAGCCATTTTCCTTTTACTCCCGTTATTCCCATTTGGGTTAGTTTACTCCTTAGGATAGGGTGGTCCACCGTGTCAAAAGCTTTGCTGAAGTCTATGAACGTTGCACCCACTAGGTTCTTTTTATTGATACTGTTTGCAATATCGTTTATTAAGTTAGCAATTGTTTTTTTTGTCGAGTGTTTTTTTCTGAAACCACCCTGTTTACTGTTTAATATTTTGTGTTCATTTAGGTGGTCCATAAGATGTCTATGCATTATTTTTTCCATTAGTTTACCAGGCAGTGGGAGTGTAGAGATCGCTCTATAGTTTCCCAGTGCCTGTTTATCCCTTCCTTTGTGGAGCGGTGTTACTTTGGCTAGCTTCCAGCAGTCCACATAAGTACCTTCTGTGAACAATTTGTTGTATAGCTCACATATAACATCTGGAATGCATCCGAATGGTTACGGTGCTGGCGCCCTGATCTCCCAGTGGGGCAGCACTATAGTCACCATGATGTGCACTGTCACAAGTCGATACCCGTCCTAATATGACCTTAGATGTTGCTAAGACGTAAAATCTACAAACCTAGTCCGGCACTTAGCATTACTAGAATATGGCAAGGACTGGTTTGCTCTGAATCAGGATAAAATGGCCAAGTGGGATATCAGGGTCACGATGTCGGCGGCCTGGTCTCCCAGCGGGGGGAGGGGGGTAGCAATTATAATAAATTATAAAGTCGCCATGAGTGTGCACTGTCACAATTCGGTACCCGTCCTGATATTATAAGCAGATGTTGCTAGGACCTAAAACCCTGCACAAACAAAGAAACAATGTCCAGCTATTACTCCTACTACAAGATGCATGGTCTGCTCAGTATTGCCAGGCTGGTCCCCGACCTGCCTCACTCCAAGCAGATGTAGGATGCAGGCCGCCTCGGTTTGGTGAGGGGGAAGGCGGCCCCGCTACCCCGGGTTGTGGGTGGAGAGTGAGAGCCAGCTGAGCAGGTCGGCAGCCATTGGGCAGGCGATCGCTGATTGGCCCATTTATCGTGAAGAACGCGCTTTACTAATAGTAACAGCTATGTTTACTGAAAGCATTAGATCTATTCATTCAGCAACAAAATAACAGAAATAAAGGAATAATAGAAGTGAAATAGAAGTGAAATAGAAGTGAAATAGAAGTGAAATAGAAGTGAAATAGAATTAAAATAGGTCACTTTATCAAAATAAATGTATTGACTAGATCTATATGCATATCTACATATAGATGTATATACAGTACAACCTCTCTCACCGACTACCTCCACAGATCGACCACTCACATATATCGATCGCTTTATTTGGATCCCAAACGATCGCCAATACAACCATTGCAGCGATAACCCTAAACCGACCACCTCCCTTGATGGACCATTTAAAGTTGGTCCCATGGTCGGTCGATTTTGCCCTGATTTCATAATATTGTAGTGGTCTGCACTGACCTCTCAGGCAAGGAGCCGCATAGACAGGTAGGCGTGGGTAGTGTGGTGATATCAGGGAGCCTAGGTGGTGTAATGGTTAGCACACTGGCCCACAATGCAAAGAGATGTGGGTTCGAGTCCCGCTCTAGGTGCAATATTTCCCGTTTTCATCACCCCCATGACACTGGTTGCCGTGACCATGATCCTGTACAAGCTATGCGCTGTATGGTTGTTGAACCTACCCTGTGTATGTATGTATTAGTGCATTGCCTGTATGTATGTAATTGTAAGCATTAAAAGACTTACAATTCCAGGGGGACGAGCGTAGTAGTCTGCACTGACCTCTCAGGTAAGGAGCCGCATAGACAGGTAGGCGTGGGGAGTGTGTTGAGATCAGGGAGCATAGGAGGTGTAATGGTTAGCACACTGGCCCGGAATGCAAGGAGATGTGGATTCGAGTCCCGCTCTAGGCACAATATTTCCCATTTTCATCACCCCCAGGCACTATGCTACGTTCGTCAAAGAAAAACACTAGTTGGAATTCTTACAAGCTGGGCAAAGTTAATTTGTCATCATTCCACTTCAAATATCTCCAAAGTTAGCCATTTACAATAAGAGTTACTACAAACTGAAGTATGGTAGATTATAATGATCAATCTAATAATAATAATAAAACATTTATATAGCGCCAGATCCAGCAAGCCGTTCTCAGGCGCTTTACATAACAAACAAATATACAGGAAAATCTAATCTAGTGGAGTAGTCTGCACTGACCCCTCTGGCAAGGATAGACAGTTAGGCGTGGATAGGGTGGTGACATTAGGGAGCCCAGGTGGTGTAATGGTTAGCACACTGGCCCAGAATGCAAGAGATGTGTGTTCGATTCCCACTCTAGGCGCAATATTTCTCATTTTCATCACCCTTTTACGTCCGCCGTACGTTATGTAAGCGTTAGGTGTACGTCGATGTATGTTAGACGTATGTTAGTCAAACGTTGTTCACTATGTTGACCTACTTTAAAGGCAGTGAGAACGTACAGTCCGCCTATTGACAATGTATGGATAATGTACGCCTAACCTATGTCTAACATACGTTTAGCATTTCTCCAGCATGACTTGACGTATGTAACATATGACGCATACTTCTGGTGATCCAAAAATGTATATAATGTTCACCGGTGTTCTATGAACGTACCGTGAGCGTAATTCGAGCATTTTTTGCCGAGAGGTACGTTAGCCATATGTTGGTCATACGTTGTGTATACGGTATGTATACGTCCAACTTTGCCCCTCACACCGAAGAATTTGATGCTTCTCGACGTAAAAAAGTGATTTTCTGCGTTGGTGGCGCACTGGCGAGATACGTCGTAATGTGACAGGGCCATTACAACAACAAAAACTTAAAGTTGCATAGTCCGATGGCTTTGAGTTTGTCATTTTCTGAGATAAATATGTTAGGTTGATTAGTTATAATCTACCTTATTTTAGTTTGACGTAACTTATTTTAAAAGGCTAACCTTTGAGATATTTAAAGTGGAAACATGCCAAATTAATTGTGGCATGCATGCCAAAAGTCTGACACCATAGACTTCTGCAGGAATAGTTTCTATTAAATTGCCTCAGTATTTCCTTCTATATTTTGAATAAATCCGCCAGTATATAATTTAGATATGTAGAATCAAATCTAGACAATTGTCTCGGTTTTGGAAATTTGATACTTGTATCGGACTATGCAGCTTTAATTTACTTACAAACCCCTTCTATGTAGCGACAAATGTTTAATAAGTGCATCAGTATCTAAGTAGTTTGTTTGTTGTTGTACATCCTAGCACCATCTAAGGTCATACCAGGACGGGTACCGACTTGTGACAGTGCACACTCATGGTGACTTTATAGTGCTTCCCCATTGGGAAACCAGGCCACCAGCACAATGACCTGATATCCCACTCAGTCACATTATCCTGACACTGAGCTAACCAGTCCTTGCCTGATCCTGATAATGCCGAGCGCCAGGCTAGGAAGCAACAAGTATCAATTTTTAAGTCATAGGTTTGACTCGACCAGGGTTCGAACCCACAAACCCATGGGTTCGGATCTCCAGATCTCCCAAAACAGGCGACGGACTCTCTACTCATTCGGCCACCCAGTCTGGTGTATCTAAGTATGTAGGTTCAATATGATATGTAGGTTCAATATAATATGTAGGTTCAATATAATATGTAGGTTCAATATGATATGTAGGTTCAAGATTAACTTTCGACAATTTGATGTTTTTTCATCAGATTGTGCAGCTTGACCGATGACCCTTCCGCGCAGAGCAAAGCTCCCCTCCCCCACGTGATACATCAAAAGGTCAAAGGTCAGAGGTCAAGGATTACCCTCCCCCGTAGTGGTGGAGTCCGCCCAGGTGACCCACTGCTATCTATGTCACAATAGATAAGAACAATGATGGTGTAGACTGTAGACTTAAAGCTGCATTGTCCGATCAAGCATAACATTTTCAAAACCAAAACAAGTTATCTAGAATTGATTCTACATCTTTAACTAAGAGACTGATCCACTTTTGAAGCATTTGTTGCCACATAGAAGGGAATGCCGAGGTAAGTTAATAGAATATGTTACTGCTGAAGAGTATGGTGTCAAGAGTTTTGGCAAGCACTTTGACAAATTTGCACTTCAAATATCTCAAAACTTATCCACTTAAAATAAAAGGTACATGAAACTAAAGTAACGTAGACTATAACAATCACTTTAATATATTTATCCCAGAAAAATGACAGAAACTCAAAAACCATCGGATTATGCAACTTTAATACAGAGCTCTTTGTCAACAAGAGTTATTCTCTGTTTCTTGAAGATTTATACTGCCTATCATGGATAAGCCTGAATAGGCTTGTTTTCACCATTAGACAGTTTGTCGATAGAAAGCCCGAGCCTACACTTTTACCGACCCAAGGGATTTTTAATCTCCCACCACCACATAGACATGGTATGAGAGCAACCGGCCTTTGATGACGCTGTAAGTTATACACAGCGGTGGAAATCCAAATTGGCAGAGGTGGGGGCACAGGGAATCGAACCACTGACCTTAAGATTAGGAGTCAGACCTAGAAAAAAGTCAGACACTAACCACTCCGCCACAGAGAACACCACCGATAAGGTATTGTACAATAAAGCTACAATATGGGTATTTACAATCTGGTTAGGAAAGAAATGCATACATTTCATTTACAGGGGAAAAACAGAAAAGTAAACAGGCGAGTCGGAGGAACATATTTGTCAGGAGACGCTGCATTTGGTGCATCTTGTAAGCCTGTAAATACCCTCTTCCACAAAGTGGGGTCGGCTACATGGAAGGCTCAAGCACTGTGTGTGATTACAGTCCAGACAGAGAGACAAGTAATAATATAATATGAATAAGCAATGCTTAGGACCGACCCCCCGATATAACTACAGCAAAGTATTTTATTATTGCGCGTGTATTTTTTTACTCCACTCGCAGTGTTCGATTTGAAATTTTAGCAACTTGGGTGACCCGAATCGCGGTTGTGATAATCGAATAGGCCGTTGTTTCCGTGGAATAAACTATTAATATTGTATTTGTGCATCCATGTTTATGCCAAATTGTTCTATATTTCTTTTAATTTTGAATAAAATCATTAAGGCGTTAAGCCAATCGCTGTCATCCACCCTGTTTGCTGCGTAGGTAAGCTCAACTCGTGATTTCCGTTTGCTGGGTTTTGATTATTCTGTTATTCAACACGGGTATATAAATGGTGGCGCCCATAGAGTGCTATTTCCGTTTCCGTTTGCTGGATTTTGGTGGTTTCATTTTCCACCTCTATGAATAGGAGTATTGTTTATGTGTATATGTACACATGTTAGTCCTTAGCCTCCCCAGGGTGGGTCGGTATAATATATATATATAAGACTCCCCTACGAAATGACAAGGAGACCAGCAGATTGGGTTGGTTTGTTTATTCGACTCCGGGCTGAGTGATAAATGCCCTACCTAATTCAATTTAAAAGCACAACCCGGGCGGCAACTGACGATTCAAATATAGCGAGTGCGTCGAACGCAGCTGGGCAGAGTCGGCCCACAGTAAAGCAGATGGACGATAGCGGTTCGTTAATAATATACTCGTGTTGAATCACCTAATAAATGATTAAATAATTCTCTGAGACCCATATAGATTATATATAATATATATATATATATTTGAAAGTGAGCAGAGTGGCAGTTGGCTCACAGTGTAGAGGAGGCGGGGAGGAAAGAATGCCCGCTCCGCAGTGAATAACATGGGATGTTAAGGTGGTTGGAGAGAAACATTAAGGGGCTGCCGTTATTTATGTACTATATAATTTATTATGTGGATATAAATAATGGCAGTCTCTTAATGTTTCTCTCTAATGACCTTAACTTCCATGTTATTCACGGTGGAACGAGCATTCTCTCCTCCATGCCTCCTCTACACTGTGAGACAACTATCACTCTGCTCACTTATTATATAGTATATCGTATATATAGATATATATATAATAATTAATACCCTACATGAAAGCAGCAAGTTAATAACCTAAATAGGATGACCGGGTTGAAGATAATTTGTGGATTTTTTTGTTTTAGTTATTTTAGTGCATTCGTTGATTAAGCAGAGGAAATTTCAACCTCGGACAATTGGTCTTCCTCATTCCACTGCTCCTTGCTCTATCCTAGTAATGCTGAGTGCAGGATAGGTATCGACAAGTATCAATTTTTAAGTGCTTGGTTTGACTCGACCAGGATTTGAACCCAGGAGTTCAAATCCCATGACCTACCAACACGGGAGGCAGACGCTCAACTCCTTCAGCCACCCACATTAAAGTTGCAGAGTCCGTTTTGAATTTCTGTATTTCTTCTGAGATAAATATATTAGATCGATCACTAGTATCTACTTTACATTAGTTCAAAATTACTTTTATTTTAAATGGTAAACTTTTGAAATATTTTGAGTGCAAACATGGAAAATTAGTTTTGGCAAGCTTGCCAAAACTCTGACACCATAGACTTCTGCAGTAACAGGTTCTGTTAAATTGACTCAGTATTGCCTTCTACGCAGAAACAAATACTTAATAAATGCATCAGTATCTAAGTTAGATATGTCAAATCAAATTTAGATAATTGGTTTGGTTTTGAAAATTTGATATTTCATCGGACTATGCAGCTTTAATATTTACGATAATATTTACAATTTTGACGAGCTTACTTAGGATTAAAAGAAACCAACTTTGTTTAAAGCTAAAGGAAAATGGTAATTTGAGGGAAAAGTGATTCCGTCGGCCCAATTCTTGCTGATGCTATCTATAGCTATCACCACAAAGCTGCCACTAAAAGGTCCACAAAAGGTACATTCTACACTTGGGTCCGTGTCAGGATACTGTGACTGAGTGAAATATTGTGGCGTGTAGTATTGCGGCACTGTAGTTTTTTTTAAACCTTAGATTTGCTTGTTTGTTGGAGTTTTACATCCTGGCAATATCTAAGGTTATATCAGGACGAGTACTGACTTGTGACATTGCGCACTCATGGCGACTCTATAGTGCTGCCCAAGTGGGGGACTATGCCGCCAGCACCATGCCCAATTTCTAACTCTGTCCTATCCTAGTAATGCCAAGTGCCAGGGTAGGTAATGGCAAGCATAAATTTTGTAAGTCACTGGTTTGACTCGACCGGGAATCGGACTCCTGACCTTTCGCATAGGAAGCAGGAACTCTATCGATTCGGCCACCACGTCCTGTTTTGAACCTTATAGAATATTACTGAATGCCCAGCCATGTTTGGGACACCAGATAATACTACAGAAACTCTCCCCTTCATATCACTTATCTATCAACTCATTAACCAATGCTGAGGAAGAATGAAGACAAGTCACACAGATAAACAGAGAGTTGTGCTTTAATAACACCAACTCCTTCCACCTACCATGACCTATCATCCCATCCCTTGCCTTCTAGCCACACAATACTCATTACCACTTTAGCCTTAAAACAGTCCTACAGCCCATGGGACAGGAGTCCTATGGCTGTGTACACACCAATTGGAATAGATGAATTTTGATAGCATCAGACAATGCTGGGGTCCTGCTCAAAGTAGGTGTGTCTCACTCAAGAGGGAGTAGAGTGATCTCTCTCAGTGTGTCGAACCAGAACTAGAATGTCTCAGGTTTGAGGCAATGTGGTCGAGGGCTGGTGCAGTGACTGGGCAGCCACAGCCACCAATCAGGCACCTCAAGTCTGGGTGGGTGGCATCCCCCCCCCCCCCCCAGTAGAGGTGGCTGTCACTCAACCCAGCTCCAGGTGGTGCCCTGTGTGTATATGCAAATTAGGCTGGTGTGCCCGCCCAGTGGTCATGTAGGGACAGGTACCTGCATACAGTTACAATAGATCTCTGTTAAACTGGTCTTTTCTCCAGTTGCACTCTTTATGGATGCATAGAGAAACATTTCAACAATTATGTACTGCCTCTTATATAGGAACATCTCTTCATTAATTTCAGGCCTAATATATGAACATATATTTCACACAGCTTATATCATTTCATTATGGGAGTGGGATATTATTAACTTTAGTTTACATAACATTGTCCCCACTCCTTCACCCAAGAATAATAATGCTCTCTGCCAATATATAATTCCGAACCGAAAATCTGTATATTTTTACACTTAGATGTTTCCAGGATGTAAAACCCCAACAAATAACAGCAATCTGGATAGGGTAGCAACGTCCTAGCAACATCTAAGGTCATATCAGGACGGGTACCGAGTTGTGACAGCGCACACTCATAGCAACTTTATAGTGCTGCCCCACTGGGATACCAGGTTGCTGGCACCATGACTCGATATCCTACTCAGTCATATTATCCTGACACTGTGCCAACCAGTCCTTTCCCTATCCTAATAATGCAGATCACCTGGCTAGAATTTCTAAGGTCCCTTCAAGTTTGGTTTAACGGGGTTATACTACACACAGGTCATTCTCAGAAACTGTGTGCCATATTTGTGACACGGAAACCAAAAATGAAAACATTCCAAACAATATCAGAAAGCATCCAAAATAATAGCAGAATCCATATTCATATGAAGGTTTCCATGTTGTGCTGATGTCAGAGTTGAAAAAGAATTTCACTTTTTGAATTTGATCTTGTACAAATTGAGAAAGACGTTAAAATTAACCGTGTAACATCCATCCATGACATCATTTTAACTCACATATATAACATCATTCCAAACCTGCAGTTGTCAAATGACGGGATTTAAATGCTTCCTGCAAGCGAGAATCGCAGTCTACGAAAGATTGTGGATTTGTTTCTGAGTTTTACGTATTGACGGATACCTAGATTTACGGCGTGCCATTACAAGCCGGCGGCATCATCACACACATACACGCACAAGGAGCGGGACGTAGCTCAGGCGGTAGCGTGTCCACCTGTGAAAGTGTCGGTCATGCGATCGATCCTGCTCAGTGGACCCATGTGCAGTTTGGGCTACTTTCCGTTCCAACTGGTGGTCCACAACTGGTCCATCAAAGGCTGTGGTAGGTGCTGTCCTGTATGTGGGAAAGTGCATATAAAAGACCCC
The DNA here is from genome assembly GCA_030323885.1 of Branchipolynoe longqiensis. Classification (NCBI taxonomy): domain Eukaryota; kingdom Metazoa; phylum Annelida; class Polychaeta; order Phyllodocida; family Polynoidae; genus Branchipolynoe; species Branchipolynoe longqiensis. The sequence goes on along the minus strand of CM059193.1, from coordinate 2,746,554 downwards.
TTGCTGCTGATTGGAAAGAGTAGCCTATGAGTCAGCAGCAGGTTTCTTCCAAAGAAATATGTCAGAATGACCATATGTTTGACGTCCAATAGCTGATGACCTGAAAAGCAATGTGCTCTAGAGGCATCGTTAAATATAACACCCTTTACTTTGCATACACATACACACATGCTACAGCCTACAAAGACGTGGCCCCCTGGCGGCAAATGAGAGCTCACCGACTCGATTGGAACCCACTGTAAAGTCGACGGCTGGCAGTTTGAGTGGTGTAGATAGGCTAATAAGAAATCACTACAGGCAAGGAAGGAAAGTAGATAAAGAGTGAAAGGTAGGAGAGTGAGACTCTCATTTATTGTATTTATAGTTTCAAGAACAAGATGGTGGTGACCACATGATCCAGTCTTCCAATCCCTAACAAGCATTCCTCTATCCACCAATGAAGGTTCAATATCCTTGTTACCAAGGCATGGTTAGATCTGGGCCGCGTTCAGGCTCCGTCTCGGAGGCGCCTCGGCGACGGGCCTGACGTCAGGCTAGTCTGAACGGCAAAGGCAGTTTGTTGTCTCGAAAATGGCCACCTCCATAGGCGGCAGCCATTTGCAATGGTAAAGCTGTGCTGTGATTGGCTGAAACCAGTGAATATGGCGGCCATTTTCGAGGCGCTTTTCACCTCCAGTCTGGAAAGAGAGGCGTCTCCGAGACGTCGCCGAGACGCACTCTGAACGGAAATAAGCCAAAAAGCATCGCCGAGACGTCGCCGAGGCGCCTCCGAGACGGACCCTGAACGCGACCCTAGCTACAGTGCCCTGTTGTGTCTGGTGCAGTGATCCATAAATAACTCTTGGAGGGGAGGGGGTATGTGAGGCAACTTCCCAAAGACTGTCCCACATGTCAAGAAGTGACCCTCTCTCAGGTCAAGAAGTGACCCTCTCTCTCTATACTATATTAATACACAATTTCTATCCTCAATTAGTAATAGAGCACCAACTCCACATATACCTTATATGCCTTTGGTTTTACATACTAAAATTACTATTTACCAATTTATAGACAAGTTGCAATTTATTATAGCAGAGTTCTCCATATCCCATATCTCATATATCGGAAAGTTTTACACCACGATGTGAGTGCGCATGGGCGGAGGGATGGAGTGGGGGTGGGGGTGGGGGGTGGGGGGTTGGTGTGGTGTGTGGGGGGGGGGGGGGGGGAGGGAGACAGGGGGGAGGACGAGGGGGGTGGTGAGGTAGAGGATGAGGGTGAGGGCCAGTTGGGAAGAGGGAAACAAGAGTGGGGAGAGGGAGGGGAATGGGAAACGGGACGGGGGAGGGGGGAATGGGGGGGGGGGGGGTGTGTAGGAATGTGCGAGGCGAGGGGAGATAGAGAAATGGAGCAGAGCAATGAGAGAAGGTGGGGGGAGTAGGGGAGTGGGGGGGAGGGGAGAGGGAAGGAAGGATAATGGGGGGAGGGAAGAAGAGAGAAGGGGAGAGCAGAGGAGAGCAGAGGGGATGGGAGAGGAGAGGGGATGAAGAGGAGAGTGGAGGAGAGCAGAGGAGAGGGGGTGGAGAGGGGAGTGGAGGAGAGCAGAGGAGAGTGAGGAGAGGGGAGGGAAGGAGAGGAGAGAGAGGAGAGGGGAGTGGATGGGAAAGTGGATGGGAAAATGGAGGGCAGTGCAGGGTAGGGCAGGGTAGGGCAGGGTAGGGCAGGGTAGGGCAGGGCAGGGCAGGGCGGGGCAGGGCAGGAGAGGAGAGAAGGAGAGGAGATTAGGGAAGGGGAGATCTAGTCTCCACCGCCGCCTCAGGAGAGCGCCACCTGTCCCGGGAAGGTCTTTACTGGTCCCCAGTCGCCCCTCTAAAGCTGCAGAGACGCCGATGTGCCACCTAGTGGCAGGAGTTGGCATCACACAATGTGTAATCAGTGCCTCCCCACGCCCCAGTGAGCCCGCCACCACTCCGCCCCGCCCCGCCCCGCCCCGCCCTGTAGTTTCGCAATTATCCACATTGCCGCAGTGGTAGTGTAGTTTGGTAAATTACCGTAGGTTGGGGTAATCAGGCGCGGTGTGAGTTAGTTATACTGAAGGAGCGTTTCATAGAGTATGTCACTCTGACAGAGACGGTAGTGGGAGGGGGGGGGGGGGGGGAAGAGGCATGGGTGCTCTTTCGGGGGAGTTTTCAGTCACGTTAGCGCGCTGAAGGCTACAAATCTGCAGCACTGCATGGGCACAGCTGAAGGCGGCGGTCCAATGCGGCCGGGCTTTGGCTTCCAGTGGGTAATGGAAAGAAAATTGGAAGGGGGGGGGGGGAGGGGGAGGGAGCAGGTGGGTGGTGCAGCATGAGCGGGTGGAGAGAAAAAGGTTGTCGCAGCCCAACCCTAGTCCTCTTAGAGGGCCGGGGGAGGTTGGGTAGTTGGTGTAGTTTTATGCCCCAGCAAGACCCGAGGCCATATCCAGGACACTCCAGAGCTTATTACATACGATAATGGGATTATCACTACCCATATATATGCAAAGAAAAGGTTTAGCCTGATGCAAATGACAGTGTTAAGCATCTGTAGTTAGGAAAGCTGGCAGTGGTGGCGCCACTGGTCATGTGGGAGGGGGTACTCCGCACCAAATGTTACAACGAAGAGCAGTAACAAATAGAATAGTAATAACTCACTCCCGTGCCTTTATACTCGCATAATGCTTATAAATCACATAGGTTTGTTGGTTGTTGGAATTTTACATCCTGGCAACAGCTAAGGTCATATCACGACGGGTACCGAATTTTGAGTGTGCACTCATGGCTGCACCACTGGGAGACCACACCACCAGGACCATGACCTGATATCCCACTCAGTCACATTATGCTCACACTGAACGAACCAGTCCTTGCCCTATCCTAAGCCAAGTGTGACAAGTATAAATTGTTATGGCATTGGTTTGACGCGAGCATAGTTCGAATCCCACGATCTACCAAAGCAGGAGAATGACGTTCAACTCATTTGGCCATCCCATCTGGTGTATGTATGAACAAATCCTCTTGTGCGACTGACACTGGTCTAAATCCGGTGGAGGTGAGGAGGGCTGCAGGTGGCGCCACCGATACAGTGTTGGGTCATATGGAGTATAACAATAATAATTATTATTATTCCATTCCATATATTTATACTTGCATAATGTGCTATACATCACATAATATATATACGGAGTATATATGTATATAATATGTATATAATATGCATATAATATATATAGTATAGTTATACGAGTCTTACCTTGGTACAGATGATGGATAACTGTTGTTTTACCGAGGTATAAGCCTCGGATAGATGTGGGCTAGGGAGAGGTAAGCACGTCCGGTACCAGCAATCTTAACCTACTTATTGAGGATAAAAATGACTTTCAAACAATGGATACTATTACTTTACCGAAAAGGTACACCAACGGAATAGATGTGGCAGGGTGTGGCGGGAGGGCCCTAGCCCACATCTATCCGAGGCTTATACCTCGGTAAAACAACAGTTATCCATCATCTGTACCAAGGTAAGACTCGTATAACTATACTATTTTACCTCGGTAAACAGCCTCAGGCTAGCCTCAGGCTAGGGAGACCTTTACATAATTCATTTTTATCCTTAATATCATTCTTTCTTATTATTATAACATTCTAAATTTTTGTTCTCACCTATTCTTGTTAGTTGGCGAGAAGACGCTTTGCAACGCCGGTAGGCTTTTCTAGTCGTTTATTATAATGTTTTGCAAACGACTTAGCCGTCTTCCAGCCTGCATGCGCTAGTATTCTTTTCACAGAAATACCAAGCACCCGTGCCTTGGAGACCATGGCTCCTCTAGTTGAGTGGGAAGAGTATTTACTCGTATCCACTCCAGCCAATTTCAACACCGTAATTGTCCATCTGGCAAGTGTGTCTCGTGAAATCGCCTTATGTGGCTTTATAAAGCTCACTAATAGTTGTTGTGATGCACGTAAATCCTTTGTCTTGTATATATAAGCCCGTATGGCCGACACAACACATAATTTCCGATCATTCGGAAAACAGTCTAAGTGAACCGTTGATAAAGGGTCACCTAACGTGTTCGATTTAAGCAATTTTTCTAAATCAAACGTAGCTTGTTGCTTGTCTATTTCTAATCCAGTTAAGGATAAAGCAACAATCGTCTGTCCTCTGTGTCCGGTTACTAACAATAACAGGACCGCGACCTTAAAACCTAACTGTTTTATATCTAACCACGAGTTGTGAGGCCAAGCCTGAAACAACTTAAATACTATAGAAACATCCCAAAACCGACTATACTTTGGTTTTGGAGGATTCCTTTGATAAATTGAACGAAGTAAATAACAAATAACATAATGTTTTCCAACTGTTTCGCCATCAATTCTAGGTAATATAATTGATAACGCACACCTCGCCGCATTAATCGATCCAAAGGAAAGTCCTTCATCCTCTAGAGAACGAAGAAACCGAGCTACTTGTGAAATCTTTGGATTTGTTGGCTTAACTTTCATTAACAAACAATGTACACCCCATTTCTTTAAATAGGTTGTATACATTTTGACAGTTCCTGGCCTCCAGGCATCCGATACTATCCTATCCTCAGTAATTCTGTCCAATCCAAATTGCTGTAGCTGCTTCCTTAGAAAAGGAATGCCAATAGGGGCGTCGTTGACACGTCGCCGTGAACCACTAGCGGTCCGTGGTGCGTCAGATTCCCGAGTTTTCTTGGGAATCGTATACGATCTTTTGCCAGTTGTGAAACTGCTGGCAGCCAAGGTTGCGTGTCCCAATCGGGCACCACCAGTATCGCATGTGTCCCTTCCAAGCCGATTTTTCTCACTACTCGGCTGATAATGCTAAATGGTGGGAAAATATAAAAATAATTATTTTCCCAGGTAATAGCAAACGCATCTACTTTCCAAGCATCCGGTTCAGGATGCCAAGAAACATAACAGGGTAACTTGTTATTATTTCGTGATGCAAATAAGTCAACTTCAGGTGTACCCCATTTTTCACAAACGAAGTTAAACAAATGTGTAGAGAGAGACCACTCTAAATGGTCATGGAAATTTCTACTTTTATAATCTGCAAGTGTATTTTGTGACCCTGGAATATGCGCTACAGTCAGCCAGACTTGTTGAGCCTGTGCCCAGTTCCAAATCAGTTTAGATAACTGATTGCAAGACTTTGATTTGGTTCCACCCATGTTACGAATATATGCCATGGCAGTAGTATTATCAGTTAGTATTCTAACCTGTGATTTATTTATCTTTACTAAACTACGTAAGCCCAGATAAATAGCACGCAATTCTAGTGCATTAATATGGTCTGATTTTTCATCATCAATCCATCTACCTCCTGTTGTGACCCCATCTCGATGAGCTCCCCAACCTTCTAACGAAGCATCAGTAGTAATTACTGTATTAGGTTCCGCCATGCGGATTGGATTTGGTGAACTTGCTATATGTTGCATCCACCATCCAATATCCTGTAACCCTTCTTGCGAAATAAACATCTTTCGCTCAAAATTGCCTTTAGTTCGTGTTAACGCTAAATTTTTATCTATTTCTAGCGACTTAATATGGGCCTTCCCATATAACACCGCAGGTGCATATGAGGTCATTATGCCAATAAGAACAGCAACCTGTCTAATTTTTGGCTTTGATAACTTAATAAGCTGAGTCGCTGTAGTCATAAACTTAATTAGTTTTTGTTCTGTTATCGACACTGTAAGGGACTGTGTATCCAGAATAAACCCTAAACATTTGAGTTGTTTTGTTGGTTTAAACACTGACTTTTGTTGATGTACATAAAACCCCAATTTAGTGAGTAATGCACATAAATCCAAAACTGCATTCACACAACCAATTTGTGTTGATGCTATAATAAAAGAATCATCTATGTATGGAAACATTATATGACCCTTCCTCGCCATTACCGAGAAAACAGGTTTAAGCAATTTAGTAAATAAACGTGGCGCACAAGCTAAGCCATTCGGCATACAGGTAAACTCATAGAGTTGGTTATCCCAAATAAATCGAAGAAATTTTCGGTATTTTTCCATTATGGGAAGCGTATAATATGCATCCTGTAAATCAACACTAGCCATCCACGCATCTGGTGTAATCAGATCCCGTGCCGTATCTAGAGAGAACATTTTAAAATGTCGATATTCCACCCTTTTATTAAGGATTGTTAAATCCAGGATCATTCGAACATCACCATTAGGCTTCGGTCTCGAGAAAATGTTTGAAATAAACTGTCCTGAACAGTGTGTCACTTTTTGTATAATTCCTTTCTCAAAGAATTTATGTACCTGTTTAGTTAGTGCGTCTCGTTCAACTGGTTGAATGTTATATGGAAAAGGTATTATACTTTGTACAGGAATTTGTGTAAAAGGAATTTGAACACCCCTAACTATTTCTATAATTTCTTGGTCACTAGTAATTTTGTGCCACTCAGAAATATGATTACTAATATTACCAGCCACAAAGTTGCTTACAGTTTGTGTGTTTTTAGAGGCTGCAGGGACTTGTAAAGTTTGTGTTTGGACCTCTACTTGGACCCGCCCCTGGGGAAAGGTCTCGACGAGTTGAACCCTCGGCCTATTGGCCGTGCGGTGTTGTCGGTCCAGCCTGGGCGAGCGCCCCGGCCCCGAAACCCTTGACCGAAGCTTGAACTCGGTCTGGTTCCTCTGGTGAACCGTCGTGGACGAAAATCCCCTCGTGACTTTTTGAAACGAGGAGCTTCCTGTTTCTTCTTGCCATCCATGTTTTTGCCACTCTTGGCTGCAGTCTCTACCTCTTTATAGAGGTATTGTAGTTGACCGCCAAACATCTTGGTGTTATCTAAGGGTTTCCCTTTAATCGGCTCTGGAGCAAGATAAAGCGTAAACTCCTTCACCCTCACGGTAACTTCTATAGAGCGAGCCATTCCTTGCCAGCATCTGTGCAAACTGACTTGAAGACATTTTCATATCTTCGACAAAACGACAGGTAATTACCTGCCGACGCTAACCAACCCAACTGCAATGCCTTTGTCCATTGTCTTAGCCAAAGACGAGAACTTATTTCACTCTGCATCCTATTAGCCACAGGAACAATAGCTGTTAGGGTAGCCAACACTGCCTTATGCACTGTGTGCAACACATCCTCAAACTTCTTACGGTCATCCGTCATATTGACATCCCGATCCATCTCTTTAATGATGGAGTTGGGAACACCCTTTATGCCTGTTAACTCATCTCCTAACTTGGAGATAACCTCCGCCGGTTTGAACGTGCGAAAATGACCATTCACGGTCTCGCGCATAAGCGTAGTGGTTTTAACCCGCTTAGCCTTTGGCTTCTCCACCTTCTTAGCCACTTTAGTGCCAATGTCCGCATAGACCCCTTCATATACGGTGTCTGAGTCTGATTCCGTAGAAGTAGACTCAGTGGACGACTCAGAAGAAGAATATTTCCTCTTCCTCTTCTTCTTTTTGGACTTAGTCTTCCGCTTTTTGCGCAAACCAGACTCTGCCCGCTCCTTGGTGAATTCATCACCCGAAGAAATCACCTGTTTCTTCTTCTTCCTCCGTTTAGGAGAAGGAGGAGGAGGAGCCTTAAGCTCCACCGCCGAGTCTGTGTCCAAGAAATCCTCAAATGAATCCTCTTGGACACTCGGCCTACGCCGCTTCCGAGACACAGGCGATTTGGCAGTCAAGATGTGGCTTTCCAATCTTGCAAAGCGAGCCTCCCAATCTGGAGGCGCAGGCACATCAGGCACTGCGTCCTCGTCCGGGTCGGAGAGGATATGCGCCCGGGGCTGTGTCGACGGCCCTGCCGACAACACGGGTGAGGAGTCGTACTCCTCGTCCACTCCACTCGGAACACGCCCCTCGGCTGCTGCTGCACCGCGCTTACTCCGCTTCGTGGCCATCGGGAACTGAAACAAACATTTTTGATCAGTCCCGGTATATATATATGTCACAATATGGTTGTTTCAAACTCATTTGGACATCTATTGGTGTTAAAGAACGTGTTTATACCGTTATAACACAGGCGTAATAAGCTAAATTTGTGCGTGGGTTGTGGGTCAAGCCCAAACCTTACGCGGGGTCGGGACCAGTGTATCGGCCCCCCCATCCCTCTGTTCCGCACACTTCTCCCACCTGTGACTACTACGTCAACAAGTTGGAGAAAATGCTACGAAACTCGGAGAAACGCCTGAAAAAGTTTTGTCTAGGGGAGTCTATAAAAGAAACCCAGGAGCATCTCCAACATTACTCTCTATTAGAGTACGAGAGAATTTCCACATGAGATAGGGCGAAACCCACATCTCTACCCATAGTCACACGGTGACCCGGTTG
>CM059193.1:2644337-2737717 GCA_030323885.1 Branchipolynoe longqiensis | reverse complement strand
TCGGCCACCACACACTTTCGACCAAATCCAGAAACCATTTATGACACAAGAGTTGATCCGATGCAGGCTGCTTTAGTTCAGACCGGACATGGGGGACGAATCGGCAGAGCGCAGGCTTCTCGGTCGGCAGTTCGGGAGTTTGAATCCCAGTCGAGTCAAACCAATGACTCACAAATTTGATACTTGTCGCTTTCTAGCCTGGACCTCGGTATTACTATGATATATATATGTATATATATATCTAATATATATTGGAGCGAGTGGTACAGGCGTAAAGCATAGCCAGGCGAGGAGGATGCGGCAGGTGGCGCCACCCGGCAAGGCAGAATGCCTGACCAGTAGATGACTGAAGGAGTGTCAGTTAAATGGTATAGTGTCAGGTAGCTCATAGATAACCGGCTTCCGGATAATTATACTCGTATAATTACTTATACAGCACATACATATATAGCCATGATGCAATATCACTGAGAGGAGAACATACCCTTGTTTATATTCCCATAATGTCATTATACATCGCGTATATGGAATCCTGCAAACAAACGTTACTTACGCATGACACACACCGCGTGTCCCATGACGCATAAAGTATGTCACACTACGCGTCAATGGAAGTCCGGCTTAAGACCCAGACAGCATCCACCAATCACTGCCCACCTACCACAACCATTGACTACCAGTCATTTCCCCCACGCCGGCTACCAGCACTCCATCTCCTGTCCCCCTCCTCCTCCTCCCTCCCCCTCCCCCTCCCTCTCCCTGCTCCCTCCTCCTCCTCCTCCCTCCTCCCCCCTCCCAACACCACATACACCCCCCACACACGCATACGCACACACCCACCCACACACCCCACCCACACACCCAAACACACACCGACAACACACCCACACCACTCACACCCACCCACACCACACACACACCATACACACCACACACACCCACACCACACACACCAACACACACCCACGCACACCACACACACACACCTACACACACCTACACACCTACCTCCAACTGTCACAGTCATCAACTGCTCTTCAGCTCCTGTCAACCTTCGCCCACCCTGACCCCTTCCCTCTCCTCCCACCTCTACACACGCACACTAACACACATACACCCTAAACCCTTACCAAGCCTCTCCCACACCCTAGCACCAACCCTCACCCTCCTGACTGTCACATTCAGCACTATTGGGCACCTGTCACCCCAACCCCCCTCTCCAGACACACACCTTCACCCTCCCCTCCCACACACACATCTCCACGTCCACTCTCTGACACCCCCACCTTCCTCACTGTCAGACCCATCAACTGTGGGCCTTGGGCTCATGTCAAAATCTCCACTGAGATCTCGACAACCCCCTCTCTTCCCTCTCCGCAGTGAATCCCTGTCAACACCCCGCCCTCTAAACGCACACCCTGTCTTCCCTCACTTCGCTCTCTTTCCTCTGTTCCCTCTGCTTCCTCTGTTCCCTCTGCTCCCTCTGCGCATTCTCTCCCCTCTCTCCCCTATATTCCATCGCTTCACTTTGTTCCCTCCGTTCCCTCTCTCCCATCTGTCCCCCCTCTCCACTCTGTTCCCTATCTCCCTTGTGTTCCCTCTCTCCTCTGTTCCCTCTCTCCTCTGTTCCCTTTGTTCCCTATGTTCCCTGTGTTCCCTCTGTTCCATTTGTTCCCTCTCTCCTATGTTCCCTTTGTTCCATTTGTTCCCTCTCGTCCCTCTGTTACTGCTGTTCCCCCTCGTCCCTCTCGTCCCTCTGCTCCCTCTGTTCCCCTCGTCCCTCTGTTCCCCTTCCCTCTCGTCCCTCTGTTCCCCTTCGTCCCTCTCTTCCTTCTCTTCCCTCTCTTCCCTCTCGTCCCTCTGCTCCCTCTGTTCCCCCTCGTCATTCTCTTCCCTCTCTTCCCTCTCCTACCTCTCTTCCCTCTCTTCCCTCTCTTCCCTCTCTTCCCTATCCGCAGTGAATCCCTGTCAACAGCCCCACCTCTTCCCACCCCCCACTCCTCGACCCCTACCATTTCCTCCCGCAGTCATCCTCTCATACACCCCCCCCACCCTCCACACCACCCCCACCACCCCCACACACACACACCCTCACCCCCTCTGTCAGCTGACATTTGTCTGGTCCCATTGGCCTTAGTGGTCGTCATTTACGGCCTGTTTGTATGTGTCTATGTGCGTGGGTTCGGGGACCGGTGTATCACTATAAAACTGTTTACCAGACGGGATGGCCGAATGAGTTGAGTGTCCGTCTCCTATTTTGAGAGATCAGAGGATCCAAACCCATGTGTTCAAACACTGATCGAGTCAAAGCAATGACTTAAAAATTGATACTTGTCGCTTCCTAGCTAGGCGGTCCGCATTATTAGGATTGGGCAAGGACTGGTTGGCTCAGTGTAAGGATAATGTGACTGAGTGGGATATCAGGTCATGGTGCTAGCGAGCTGGTCTCCCAGTGGGGCAGCACTATAAAGTGACCATGAGTGCACGCTGTCACAAGTCGGTACCCGTCTTGATATGACCTTAGATATTGCTAGGACGTAAAACAACAACACACAAAGAAACAAAACAACTATAAAACTGCCCCCTTCCTTTCCTAACCTGAACCCCAACAACCATATACCAGAGTGAACCTGGTCCCCATACCACGACAATGATGTATAAAACTTGTATGAAGCTACCCTTGGGGGAAATAATATGCCAGTGTTATACACGCCCCCCCCCTCCAGCCAGCCCTCCAGAATAGAACAGCCCCCCACCCCTTTGTTTACTAGACTAAATGCTCTCCAGCACAATCTTCCGTTATTTTTCTCGTTGATATAACAAAATTGGCGGATGGAGAACGTGAGGGTCGTAAAGCGACACCACCTCCTCCTCATTGTAAGCATAGTGGAGAGATCACCGTCACAATTTACAAGCCGAATATAAATTACAAACTACACGCGTTGTGACAGCATGTCAGCTTGTGTGTTTGTTATGTATTGCAAGCCAATCATTCAGCGTGGGACAACTCATAGAGAAGAGGGAGGATTATATTGTTTTAACATTGCGTTCCCCTCCCTCCTCAGAGCATGCGCAGCAGTTAAAGCGGCATAGTCCAATGAAAACATACAAGTTTCAAAACCAAAACACTCACCTAGATTTGATTCTACATATCTAACTTAGATACTGGTCGACTTATTAAGCATTTGTTGCCACGTAGAAGGGGATGCTGAGTCAATTTAATAGAATCTGTTTCTGCATGAGCCTGTGGTGTCAGAGTTTTGGCATGCTTGCCAAAATTAATCTTGCATGCTTGCGCCTCAAATATCTCCAAGGTTAGCCATTTAAAATAAAAGTTATTGTAAACTAAAGTAAGATAGATCATAACAATCGATTTGATATATTTATCTCAGAAAAATGGCCAAATCTCAAAAGCATCAGACTGCAAATTTAAGTGTGACACGTGGCACCGCCGAGTAAAAGTGATCGGTAAAGTTCAGTAATGTATTCATTAAAATAGACAATGGATAAAGGCGCATAGAACCCTGTGTAAAATATTCCGATAATGACGCATTGGTGGGGGAATGCAAATCTTCTATTTATGAAAAAGGTATATAGGGCCAGGTGCATAGATGTGTTTATGTAGTTGCTGGTGGTACTTGACTCATTGTAAATATACATTGTGGTGCTAGTAAGATAGTGTGTAAGGGGCACTCAGAGCTCTACCCACTACCCCCTCCCCCCTCTGCTAATCACGGATCACCACACACTCAGCTCAGGGCAGGTGGTGACCAAAGGACCGCTTGGTGGTGGTGGGCAGATCACTGTAACCATGGGGACTGGAAATGCTTGATTCTCATTGGTAGAGCTGTAGATGCTTGATTCTCATTGGGAGAATGTGGTCAGGTGATATGCCATACTGGATCCATGTACCATATAAAGAATAAACCTGAGGGCTTGGATCTCTCTCTTCTTTCACTTTTTATACTCTTCCTTTCTCTTTTTGCCTGTATTGATTTCACCATAGCCTGCCTACACAACCACAGATTCGAGCCATGGACTTTACACCTGGTCGAGTCAAACCGATGAATTGTCGCTTCCTAGCCTGGCGCCCGGCATTATTAGGATAGGGCAAAGACTGGTTGCCTCAGTGTCAAGATAATGTGACTGAGTGGAATATCAGGTCATGGTGTTGGCGATCTCGTCTCCCGGTAGGGCAGCACTATAAAGTCGCCATTAGTGTGCACTGTCACACGTCGGTACCTGATATGATGTTAGATGTTTCCAGGACGTAAAACTCCAACAACCAACCAACCAACCATTACAAACAGGGACTAGAGTGGGGGCTTGGTTGGGGGCAGTAGGCTGGGTTGGGGCAGTAGGCTGGGTTGGAGACAGTAACATCGTAACACACTAACAAAGCCCCCCCCCCCCGTGTTGGTGAGCGGGGTGGGGAGCTGTATCAGGTGTGTGCAACCATGCATGACTAGCGTTCTCCTGGCCTCTGTACTATCACAATACCCTCCCCCCCCCCACCACCGCTATATCCTGTCTGACACCAACACTTTCCGAACTGAAAATAATCCCACATATTTGGGTATACACACTTGATAAATGGTGCTCATATTTGGGTACCTTTATGTACTGGGAGAAAACTCATATTTGGGTAGATAAACAGAAAAAAGGTTGTTCAAATTACGGTAGGTTAAATGAAGAAAAAAAGCCTGCAGATATTTGGGTGGGTAAACTCCCCTCCTCTCCTCTCCTCTCCCCTCCCCTTCCCTATCCTCTCCTCTGCTCTCCTCTGCTCTCCTCTCCTCTGCTCTCCTCTGCTCTCCTCTGCTCTCCTCTCCTCTCCTCTCCTCTCCTCTCCTCTCCTCTCCTCTCGGTTCTTCTCTTTCACCCTACTATCTCCCCCACTCTCGTCTCTGCTCTCCCCTCTGACCCATCCTTATCTCTGTCCCCTCCTCCCTTCCCACCTCCTCAATCTCGGACCGAGTCAAAGAAGAGACGTCCACCATTCATACTTCTCACTTTATTTCTTGGCGGTCAGTATTTCCAAACCTCCCGTCCGTCTTCCCGTCCATCCGTCCGTCCGTCCGCTCACCCGTCTGTGCCGCGGTGTTTCTACAGTGTGAGTAGTATACAACTATGGCGCGTAGCAGCAGGTGCCGGCACATTCTGGCTGGACCCTCGATACCCTCCCCCTCCTTCTCCCCCTCCCCCTCCTACCCCCCTCCCTCTCCCCTCCCCCTGTACCCTCCCCCTACCCCTCTCCCCCTCCCCCTCCCTCCTCCCCTTCTCCCTCCCCTCCCCCTACCTCCTCCCCTACCCCCTCCCCCTCCTCTCACCCACCACTTCCACCCCCTCCCCCCTCCCCGCCCCCTCACTCTCCCCCTCCCCTCACCCACCCCCTCCACCTCTCCCCCCCTCCCCTCCCCCTCCCCCTCCACCTCTACCCCTCCCTTCACCCTCCCCTCACCTCCCCCTCCCCCTCCCTCCCCCCTCCACTCCTCCCCTCCCCCTCCCCACCACACCCCATCTCCTAATTCACACACTCCCCTCCGACCTGTCCGCCGCCACCTCCACCTACCCCAGCCCCCTGGAGGGGTGATATTGGCCAGCTTCCATTTGTCAATAACAAATTGCAAGGGCGGTTATCCCACACCGACCACTCCACGAACGGAACAATGGGCGAGCTATTTTTTTAAATTTGTATTAGTGTTGTTATTATTATTGTTATTATTATTATAATCGTTAGTACTGTTATTGTTTGTTACTATTGTTATTATTGTTCTTATTATTTTGAGTAAATATTATGTTTATCTGAATATTTCTCTCCTCATCGCTGAGGGAAGAGTTTGCCATCCGGTTTAGATTACATATATAGATAATATTTGTGTGGATTTAAACAAAAAAGGATATATTTGTTCACTAAATAATTGATTTATCTGAATATTTCTCTTCTCATCGCTGAGGGAATGTTTTCCAACTGGTCTGCATCACATGCCTTACCTGTGCTTTTAAAAAAGATTATTGATTTATATTTATTTTCTTAAATAATTTATTTATTTTCTCAGCACTGCGGGGTTTGGTTTTCCAGTCGGTTTACGTTACATATGTGACCGGACGTGGTGGCCGAATCGGTAAAGCGCAGGCTTCCCGTGCGGAAGGTCGGGTGTTCGAATTCCAACCAAGTCAAATCAATGATGTATAAAATTGATACTTGTCGCTACCTAGCCTGGCTGAGTCACATTAATAGGATAGGACAAGGATTGGATAGCACATTATCAGGATAATGTGACTGTGTGGGATATTGGGTCATGATGCCGGAGGCTTGGTCTCCCAGTGGGACAGCATTTTAAAGTGGCCATGAGTGCACGCTGTCACAAGTCAGTACCCATCCTGATATGACCTCAGATGTTGCTAGGACATAAAACAAACAAAACTGCCGCCTGGTGTCAGCTATGTTTGGCTCCTTCGGTCTCTCCATCCACTCAGTTAATCAAATGAAATAGAAGAGGAATGAAATAAATGTTGGGGTTTTTCCTCCAAATTTGTGAAGGAACAGTATTGTATTCTATGGCAAACGCAGCAGTATTTGCATTCGCATACTGCACCGATCGGTCCATGGGTCGATCCATTTGCCGCATTTGCATTCTCACATTCGGACGTATGGAAGCACCACTATTCATTTACATACTTTCTGATTTTTATTCGCATTCGCATTCACATGCCGCATGCCGCATACCACGTATAAGGAATCTTAGCTTGAATCTGAATTAGACCTGGCAGCAAAGGAATAGTGTTTATTATCATGTGACTGCTTGATCTTAACCAGGAGGTCAAATTAGGGGTGCTGACATCAGCATCTATTTTGCGCTTGCCGATTAATCAATGTTAATCCGGCTGACATCTCCCAAGTATCCACACTAGACTGGTTGGTTAGTTGTTGGAGTTTTAAGTCCTAGCAACATCTAAGGTTATATCAGGATGCGTACTGATTTGTGACAGTGTGCACTCTTGGTGACTTTATAGTGCTGCCCCACTGGGAGACCAGGCCACCAGCAAAATGATCCAATATCCCACACAGTCACATTATCCTAATACTGTGCTAACCAGTCCTTGCTATATCCTAATAATGCCGAGCCCCTGGCTGTTGTTCCTACAGTCAACGCTAGGGGAGTGCACATGCACAGTTTCCTCTTACTCCCAGGAGCAAGCCCAGAGGCAGGAAGAATGGATCGAGGTATCTTACGAAAGCCTGGGAACATATCTAGGGGTCGGGTTACCCAGCGCGCCACCAACAACGGCACTTATGTTCAGGGCCAGCTGAAGGTTACTGGCAACTCGAGCAGTCGGCCGGAGCACCACACACTAAGGGACGCCAAATATAATTTCTAGAAATTCTAGACCGTCCTGCTTATATTAATGAAAGGATTTGTAACTTTGATGCCGTGTTTGAACTGGTTTCTTTAGCTCGAATATTGTAATAAACTCTTTATTCATACAGTTGTAATTTTTCCTCCTTGTGAACATTTGAAGAAATGATACACATAAGGGTGCTGAAGTTCAGCTTTCCTGGGGTGCCAGCAACCCTAGGGCCAACACTGCTTACATTCACAGTTGTCCTACCCAATCAAACACACCCCTCCCCACCCGTGTCATGCCTACAGCAATCAAACATGCCCCTCTCCACCCCCGCGTCATGCCTACAGCAATTAAACACGCCCCCACATCCATGTCATTCCTACAGCAAACAAACACACCCCCTACCCATGTCATGCCTACAACAATCAAACACATCTCTCCACACCCATGTCATGCCTACAACAATCAAGCACACCCCTCCCCACCTGTGTCATTCCTACAGCAATCAAAGACACCCCTCTCCACCCCTGTGTCATGCCTACAGCAATCAAACACACCCCTCTCCACCCCCGTGTCACGCCTACAACAATCAAACACATCCCTCTCCACCCATGTCATGCCTACAGCAATCAAACACACCCCTCTCCACCCCCGTGTCATGCCTACAGCAATCAAACACACCCCTCCCCACCCGTGTCATGCCTACAGCAATCAAACACACCCCTCCCCACCCGTATCATACCTACAACAATCAAACACACCACTCCCCACCGCCGTGTCATCCCTACAGCAATCAAACACGCCCCTCTCCACCCGTGTCATGCCTACAACAATCAAACACACTCCTCTCCACCCGTGTCATGCCTACACCAATCAAACACACCCCTCCCCACCCGTATCATACCTACAACAATCAAACACACCACTCCCCACCCATGTCATGCCTACAGCAATCAAACACGCCCCTCTCCACCCATGTCATGCCTACAACAATCAAACACACTCCTCTCCACCCGTGTCATGCCTGCAGCAATCAAACACACCCCGACCACCACAGACACCGTGAAATAATTGGACGCATCTCCTTTCTCACCGCCAGGGGAGTAGGAACAACTTCCGGTTCAGGCAATTAGTGTTTCCGGTCCCGGGAGATAGAGTTTCACCCGCTAATAAGTGAACGGCTCGAGTTGAAACAGTGGCGTGACTTCATGTTCGAACCCTGGTCGAGTCACATGACTTATCAAATTGATACTTGTCACTTCCTAGCCTGGCGCTCGGCATTATTAGGATAGGTCAAGGGCTGGTTGGCTCAGTGTCAGGATAATGTGACTGAGGGGTATATTGGGTCATGATGCTGCTGGCCTGGTCTCCCAGTGGGGCAGCACTATAAAGTTGCCATGAGTGCGAACTCTCGCAATTCGGTACCCGTCCTGATATGGACTTTAGATGTAAAAAGTCCAACAACCAAACCATCATTTGTGTTATAGGGCTTCGTGGCCGGTAACTATGGTTACAGATTCAAAACCCACTAACACCACTGGACAGCCACATTACCAACCAACACTACATGCAATGTTTTTGTTTTTGTTTTTTGTTGAGGCTGTATTTATACTATCCATAGCATATAAGCCTGGGTATTCAGGCTTGTTTTCAATGCTGGCCAGCTGTAGTGTTGCAACGTGTTATCTTATCACACAGCAGCTGCTGACAAGGTATTTGATTGCCTGCATTTCAGTAGCAGATAGATAGTTGGTTGGTCTGGTTAGTAGCCTATGTTAATGTTTTTTTGATATTCTTGGCATATATGTGTATGTGTTTGTGGAATAAACCACCAGAAATGCAAAACACCTCACTATTAAAGAGAAACAAAAATTAAACAAAAATCTAACTGCTATTCAACCACAGCTTATTGTTGAACCATTATTGTACACTGTGCGCTAGTTCTGCCTTGCTGTACATACTTCAGTACAGGAGACGCCTTCCTGCCTATGCTGTACACTATGCAGCATGGGCTGCTCAGCGCCTGTATTGTCTCAGAGTGGAGTGTACTGTACACAATGCCGCTTGACTAGGATCAGGTAAGGAGCAGTGGAATGAGGAAAATTCTGCAGTACCAACCAAGCATGTATGCGTATGGCCACTGGCCAAGTGACATCAACATTGCATAATACTCTAATGCCCCAGTCACATACACGTTAGTGGACGTAGTTGAACGTAGTTGAACGTAGGATAGGATAGATTCACGTGGGTCAAACGTGCTATCACTACATTAAACTATGTTAAGGTATGGCAGGTTTTGGTTGATGACCCACCTAATAATACGGATAAATACGTTATGGTACGGATCCCAGTACGTTACGGTACAGATCTCAGTATGTCCAACTACGTTGAACTAGGTTGAACTACCTTACCCTCCACTACGTTCAAATAGGTTCAACTTCGTCCACTAACGGCTATGTGACCATGGCAGAACAGCCAAGGTTTTGTGCAGGTCAAAGTATGCTAGAGTACACTAGAGTATGCTAGAGTATGTTATCATCATGGAGGCTATGTCTGCCTTAAACATACCTCTCTTTTGAACATGTCCAAAGCTTAAATCGGAACCCACGGCCCACACACGTTCTTATCACATTCTCATCATGGAGCAGTATGGATGCTGGTACGTTGCACTACTTTCAACTACGTTCAACTACGTTCAACTACGTTCAACTACGTTACCTGTCACTACCTTCAATTATGTCCACTAATGTGTATGTGACCGGGCATTATAGGCATCAACATGTAAAGGGAAGACTATTAATGGCTGCCCTAACAGAGACACGCAAAGGAACGCTATTGTTGCCATGACAACACCGTGATGGAGAGAGGCAGCCTAGTGTGCAATAAGTTAGCAAGATGCCCTGCACATGGTGCTGATGTCCTAATGGAGGCCGGCCTCGTTCTCAGTAGACCAATCATAGCGCGGGTTAATGAGGGGTGACGGTAGAGGACGCGCAAGTAGATGGAGGCGATTCATTCTGGTCACAGGCCTGCCTTTATTGTGTGTTGGTTGATTCGTGGGGTTTTACGTCATGGGAACATCTAAGGTCATATCAGGACTGGTACCTAATTGTGACCGTATGCACTGACAACACCATGACCCGATATCCCACACAGTAACGTTATTCTAATACTGTGCTATCCTATTAATGCTGAGCACCAAGCTAGGAAGTGACAAGTATCAATTTTGTACGTCATTGGTTTGACTCGACCGGGAATTGAACTCTGGATCTCCCGCATGGGAGGTCTGCGCTCTACCGATTCGCTGACCTCGCCCGCTGACATCACAGTGATGGAGAGAGGCAGCCTAGTGCGCAATAAGTTAGCAAGATGCCCTGCAGATGGCGCTGATGGCCTAATGGAGGCTGGCCTCGTTCTCAGTAGACCAATCATAGTGCGGGTTAATGAGGGGTGACAGTAGAGGGCGCGCAGGTAGATGGAGGCGATTCATTCTGGTCGCAGGCCTGCCTTTATTGTGGTTCGTTGGTTAGTTGTTCCGCGCTACTCAATTGCATGCTGGGAACTAATTAGGCCAGATTAGAACCTACTGGTCCTAAGCTGCCACTGCCTTCACTGCTCGTCTGACACTATTGTTTACTCAAGAGCGATCCCCCCACCCACCCCCCGCGAATATATCTCGTCACTCTCAACCCTACCGCTTGAGTAGCCTGTTTGTTAGTTGAGGGGTGGGGGCAGCAAATTGGTGGTCAGGGTGGTGTTCGCGTGTTCATGTCCAGTCGGCAAGCGAGTGAATATGTTGCTCGCTGTGACATCACTGACCGGACAAGAACCCGCAAGGTGGCAGCATCGGTTTGAGTTTAAGTTTGAAAGTCAAAATATAGGTGGTATGGTCATATGGCGTAAAGCCTGTGAGTGTCGGCGTTTGACCCTAGGTGGCAGCAAGCAGTGTGGTTCAGGTTTAAATCGCTAGGTGGATGAGTGTTGTAAGTTTGGCTTAAGGCCCTCCCCCTCCCGCGCCATCGCAAATTACCCATGTTATGCTAACATGAACAATTTTACAATACAAGCATTGTGCATGATTATCCTTTTACACATGTAAAACTAGAAGATATTATTAACAATCCTTGTGACAATAGGAGTCTCCGACCTCACACAACTAAGTAAGAAAATAAATGAGAATATTGAATTTCACCTTAAAAAAATGAATGCAAGCATTTAATTTCATCTTGAATTTTACTATCCTTTGTCACAATTTCTTTTACAATTAGTTTTCAGCTTCTGCATTCTCTATAAGTTTTCATTTGACATGCAGTTCACAAATGTTGGTCGGCTTTTACATTCTGTGTAAAAGTAATGGCTTAAATACTAATACAACAACGTAAAACTTAACACACTTCTTACCGTGAATATAGCCTTTGGTGCCAACATGGCGTAAAAGTGCCACCAATCAATAAATCAATCAAGTGCGGATCACCGAGGGTTCACTGTATTTAATGAACTCGGTGAAGACTGATGACAGTAAACCTAGACCGACATCGATCCAACATTGCCTTCTGCTTGCCACTAATGGTTTAAGAAAAAAAACACGAATAAATAAATTTGTTTCTTTATTCAAATCCCCCTGCAATTCTGCCTTTGAACCACAACTCTTCAGAAGTGTGTTTGGGTGTATCGATTCGTTTAAGAAGATCTCCAAATAATACATGGTTATGAGTTAGTTTTTTTATATATTTTTTTGTACATTTGTTGTTTAAGCAGGGGAAATTTCAGTCGCGGACGACTGGTCTTCCTCATTCCACTTCTCCTTGCTATATCCTAGTAATGCCGAGCGTCTGGCTAGGAAGCAACAAATATCAAGTTGTAAGTCATTGGTTTGACTCGACCAGGATTCGAACCCACGATCCCATGATCTACCAACAAGGGAGATGGACGCTCTAACTCATTCGGCCATCCCGTCTGGTTGATGTAGCTTTATGTAACACTTTTAGAATTGTCTATATATAAATATATATGTAGTGCAGACTACTATATATATATATATATATATATATATATTTATATATATATATATATATATATATATAGTAGTCTGCACTGACCTCTCAGGCAAGGAGCCGTATAGACAGGTGGGTAGTGTGGTGACATCAGGGAGCCTACGTGGTGTAATGGTTAGAACACTGGCCCGGAATGCAAAGAGATGAGGGTTTGAGTCCCGCTCTAGGCGCAATATTTCCCATTTTCATCACCCCCCACGACATATATATATACATATATATGGTGCATGTATATGATGCATAACATATTATCCGAGTATAAATGTACAGAAGAGAATATTATATCTCCCTATTGTGTCCCTAACGGACGCGGCAAACCGTTGTAGGCCTGCGCTCTACCGACTCGGCCATGGGGTCCGGTGTACCATAATGTAGAACAAACAGCACCGCAATGCGCATCCTGATATGACCTTAGATGTTGCCAGGACATAAACCTCCAACAAACAACACTGCAATGCATTAAATATGACACTGGCGTGTTGGTTGTCAACACCAAAATAATGAGCCTGTAAGTGATTTTAAAAAAAGGGAGAGAAAACTAATTTTTTTCAAAAGTGGTGGCTGGCTTCTCATGGCTGTCGACCTTTATGCTTGAACAGGAAGTAACGTCAGACGCTGCTACTGGGGACGGCGTCTTTCAGTCCTTGCTGACATCAGATGCTTTGTACATAACACCGCGCTCACGATATCAAAATAACGAAAAGCCTTTTCAGCATATCGCAGTGCCAGTTGCTTTTTAGTGCTGCCTCACTGAGATGCATTGTCGGCGCTTTGGTAGGCTGTCATACAATGGGTGCGTTTTGTTTAGGTAATGTTCAGACACAGATCGTGAAGTGAGATGGAGATTATACATATAGACATACCGTATATGCCCCAATAGAAGCACGCTGCCCAATAGAAGCAAACCCCCCATTTCAAGATTTTAAGCATGCACACATTTTCGATCATATTCAGACTGTCCCACTTTATTTCAGAGGCACTACAAAAACAAATACAAATTTACGGACATATTCAGACTGAATGCACATAAAATAAGACGATCCCACTTTATTTCAAAGGCACAACAAAAGTAAATCCATGAAATTCTTTAACTTTGAATAGACGCGCAACCATGTGTCTGTACTCAAGCAGTATGCGTCTATTGGGACATATACGGTATATATTCACGCGTATATCTTGGATATGCCGGTGTAGGGAAGGCACATAGGCACCCCTTGGTGTTGGGAGTTGGCTATTTAACTATTGTCCATTTGGGTTCGAGTCCGTCAGGTGGTGCCCCCGCTCCACATTTCCTCGCCCCTCCCTCAGATGACCAGGCCCCATTCCCTCGCCCAGCCCAACCGGTCAACACCTGTTACTTGTGCTCGTGTCTTAATTTGGTGGTGATTCAGTCTCACTACTACGCGTCAAACTCGAAGTTGACGCGTAGCATGCAGGTCCGCACCTATATGAGGTTTATAGATGAATTTCCCGGACACCTCGTTCCAACCCCTTGTTCGTCAACGCAGGTGGCGTTATATATTACATGGTTGTCTAAATGTTTTAAATATTCCTCAATTACAAACTATTTAAGTGGTTATACATTTTTTTAATGTAGATCCTATTGACTATACTTCCTACATTATTAAAACGGTCTTGGGAGGCGCCAAGTGCAAGTTGGGTTGTGAGGTCCACGCTGCTCCTCTGCTACCAAAACAGCTGTTATTAATGTTTTCATTCTTCTCCAACTCATTAGGCCACACGGCCACTAGGGTGGCACTTCTTACGGGATTTAGGGGGTTATAACGGAAATGCCAGCTAACTGAATCAGACTCAATGCTTCTTCGCAAAGATTTCTCATTTCATGAGTGGGGTGTCCTCTTGACTGTACGCAAGTCAAAAACCATTCAATTTAGTCAACGAAAGTTATTAATTCCTATTACCAGGGTTGCTAACACAGATCTCTGCACAGTCTACTGGCTGGAACGGCATTTTGCCAAGGCCCCTGCTTCTGATAACGCATCGGCATTTCTGGTCCCGGATTCGTATGGTTCCTTATCACCCCTTTCTTATCACGCTTTGCAAGCCTCAATTAAGCACTTTTCAGAGTGCTCTGGATTACTCCCAGACGAGTATTCTTGTCACTCTCTACGCCAAGGAGGGTGCACCTTTTTAGCAATGCAAGGTACTTTCCTCGAAGAAATTAAGACCAGAGGTGACTGGTCATCAGACAGTGTATTTAAGTATATTTGCACTCCTCTTTCGGACCCCATACTGGCTGATATGCATGTCGCGATGGCCCTCGCGGACACTGATTGATTGGCAGGGGATACCCACGTCTGTGGTGGGTTGCCCAGCCAAGTACAGTTACGGTTGCATTATTGGGGGTTACTGTTGTGTTGCCCGACTATTCTGTAAGCAAATAACAATGACTGTACTCACCTACCTGCGTCCATGTTGTCTGCGCCCCTCCTACACACGCGTATATCTTGGATATGCCGGTGTAGGGAAGACGCAGAGCCGCCCCCCCCCCTCCTGGTGTTGAGAGTTGGCTATTTACCTATTGTCCATTTGGGTTTGAGTCCATCAGGTGGCGACGCCCGCTCCACCTTTCCTCACCCCCTCCCTCGCTTGACTGGGGCCCATTCCCTCGCCCAGCCCAACAGGTCAACACCTGTTACTTGTGCTTGTGTCTTATTTTTTTCCCTTTTCTTTATTGATTTGGTAGGGCGGGTTTCCCAGCCAAGTACAGTTACGGTTGCATTATTGGGCGTTACGGTTGTGTTGCCCGACTATTCTATAAGCCAAATAATAATGACTGTACTCACCTACCCGCATCCATGTTGTCTGCGGCCCTCCTACATACATATATATATATGTATAATGTATATATATATGTATAATGTCGTGGGGGGGGGGGTGATGAAAATGTGAAATATTGTGGCTAGAACAGTAATTGAACCCACATCTCTTGCATTCTGGGCCAGTGTACTAACCATTACACCACCTAGGCTCCCTCATGTCACCACTCAACCCACACATGCGCGAATCCTTGCCTGATAGGTCAGTACAGACTACTACACTCATCCCCTTGGAATGGCATGTCTTTTAAATGGTCATCTAATGTTTACAATAACATGCATCGAGGCAATGCACTTACATATATATATATACATAGTGTAGGTTCAACAACGAGACAGCGCTTGTTTGTTGTTGTTTTACGTCCTAGCAACATCTAAGGTCATATCAGGACGGGTACTGACTTGTGACAGTGCGCACTTATGGTGACTTTATAGTGTTATATGTTATAGTGCTGCTCCACTAGGACGCCAGGCCACCAGCACCATGACCTGGTATCCCACTCAGTCACATTATCCTGACACTGAGCCAACCAGTCCTTGCCATATCCTAATAATGCCAAGCGCCGGGCTAGGAAGCGACAAGTATAACATTTTAAGTCATTGGTTTGACTCGACCAGGGTTAGAACCCACGATCCCGTGGCCTACCCACACGACCAGACAGTGCATAGCTTGTAAAGGATCTTGGTCATGGAACCAGTGTCGTACAGGGTGTTGAAAATGGAAAATATTGCGTCTAGAGTGGGAATCGAACCCACATCTGGGCCAGTGGACTAACCATTACACCACCTAGGTTCCCTGATATCATCACCCTAACCATGCCTACCTGTCTACGAGGCTCCTTGCCTGAGAGGTCAGTGCAGACTACTACACTAACCATTACACCATCTAGGTTCCCTGATATCATCACCCTAGCCGTGCCTACCTGTCTATGGGGCTCCTTGCCTGAGAGGTCAGTGCAGACTACTACACTAACCATTACACCATCTAGGTTCCCTGATATCATCACCCTAGCCGTGCCTACCTGTCTATGGGGCTCCTTGCCTGAGAGGTCAGTGCAGACTACTACACTAACCATTACACCACCTAGGTTCCCTGATATCATCACCCTAACCATGCCTACCTGTCTATGGGGCTCCTTGCCTGAGAGGTCAGTGCAGACTACTACACTAACCATTACACCACCTAGGTTCCCTGATATCATCACCCTAACCGTGCCTACCTGTCTATGGGGCTCCTTGCCTGAGAGGTCAGTGCAGACTACTACACTAACCATTACACCACCTAGGTTCCCTGATATCATCACCCTACCATGCCTACCTGTCTATGGGGCTCCTTGCCTGAGAGGTCAGTGCAGACTACTACACTAACCATTACACCACCTAGGTTCCCTGATATCATCACCCTAACCATGCCTACCTGTCTATGGGGCTCCTTGCCTGAGAGGTCAGTGCAGACTACTACACTAACCATTACACCACCTAGGTTCCCTGATATCATCACCCTAACCATGCCTACCTGTCTATGAGGCTCCTTGCCTGAGAGGTCAGTGCAGACTACTACACTAACCATTACACCATCTAGGTTCCCTGATATCATCACCCTAACCATGCCTACCTGTCTATGGGGCTCCTTGCCTGAGAGGTCAGTGCAGACCACTACAGTATTAAAAGTCCAGACACTAAAATGCAGTAAAGTCGAAATAAAGGTAGCCGTCCCCGTCCAAAGCTAGGGAGTCACCAGTGCCGCACGTAGCGACTTACTCACTTAGCGACCACCAATCAATCAATCAACTCACTTAGAGATGTTCGTGCCAGCAAAACGTGCCTACTCTATCCGTATCAAAGATGGCGACTCCCACTGTGCGGCAGCGGTTGTTAAAAGCCGGTAATATCCTCTCACATCATTAGACATCAGAGGGACATGCCTGATGTGTCTCTGATTCTCCTCTCCACTTTATACGCAGTGTCTTTGGGATGCTCTTTACTAATAAAACATTTCAAAATATTTCAAAATAATTAAACTTTCAATAAATGCATAAATTAACAGATATGAGACTGTCTCAAAAGGTGCTAAGCAATATGGGACAAAACTGTGTCCAGTGTAACGATCAACATACTATCTGCTCATGCATTTCCTCAGGATAAACTGATTAGTTGTTTACATGGTGTTTCATAATCCCAATAGAATACATATTGATTTGAAGCAAATGTCCTTGTGTTTTCAGTGTAACCGTTTCTGTGCTGTTTTGTGTCAATCATTACAATGGACCAAAAAAAACAAGAGTTATCACCTTTGGAGACAGGCTCATATGTATTAAGGAAATGATAGTTCATCAGCCGTTTTTGAGAGGCTTGATCGATTGATTGATTAATTGATTGGTGATGGCTTAATCTAGTTAATGCCGAGTCAGAGGTTGGTTTATTGTTGGAGATTTACGTCCTGGCAACATCTAAGGTCATATCAGTCAGAAGCAAGGACCATATTCATGGCCAATTGTTAATCGTAATTTTCCTGTTAGTTTTTTTTCATGGAATCACATTTATGTTTACATTGAAATTTAGATACAAATCTGAAATGGGCAGATTTGTGTCAAATGACACCGAAAATAATCAATTTTACAATGGATAAATTTGTGTCAAATTACAGTAACATGTAATCCATAAAGACATAGGTGAAACATATGAAGTGATAGATAGAGTCCAGTTGTTCTCAAGCACTCTAAGATCTTATATAAGTTATTGGGGGGGACGGAAAAAGAAAAAAGGAAAAAACCTTTCAAGCCGATACGATGCATCCTTTTGGCAACGCACCAAGAGCATTGCCTAATTTAAGACTAAATTTGTACCGGAACCATGTTACTGTGCAGTTATTTCCCACGCAATAACCATTTATATTTGTTTAAATAAACGGTTTAAGCTAAGATTCCTTACACGCGGTATGCGAATGCGAATGCAGCAAAAAATCGAAACGCCTTGAAGTCAATGGGCTACATCCCTTACCCGCGGTATGCGAATGCGAATGCGAATGTGGCAACTCGATCGGTCCCTGTAGCGATCAGTGTGGCATGTGGCATGCGGTATGTGAATAGAAACCTCGTCCATTAGTTTTAGACGAGGAGAGGCGACTGATCATTACGGAATGGTCACACACAGGGGTGCGGAGGGGAAACATATGGTAGTGGTGGTGGTGGGGTTACGGGTTGGTAAAAATGCTACCATAGCCACAGAAATATGAATACTTATCTATAATTTGGTAATTATAGAGGTAGGAACCCCCATGTGACGTACCAAGAGGTACATAGATATAAATGCCATATTAGGTCATATACAGTGCAGTATGGAGTATACTTATTTGTTTTGATTTTTAAAATATAGCCAGTCGTGTGCCGCATGCCACATACCGCATAGAAGGAATCCTCCCATTTGCATACCGCATACTGCATGCCGCATACCGCGTAGAAGGAATCATAGCTTTATTCACTACATTCAACGTTTGTTCTGTTAATGCTGAAGTTTGTGCAGATAAATACGGGACATATACACTATTTCACCGTTCCAGCAGCGCAGTACATTGTGGGATGTGTCAAAGCAAAACAAACCCGTGAGAAGCACATGGCACATGCTAATACACTGGGTGCAGCTATGGAATGTGCTAGTTTCAGCTCATCTCAGCTCTTGTTTGAAATATAGAATACCAACTAAAAATATATATATATAATAAATTAAGATATTAATCTTTTATCCAGCATTGCATTTACATCAATATAATATGCACATCTTATGCCATGTGCATTTAGATTTAGAGAAATCTGGGCACTCAGACTACTAGTGTAGTGTTAGAGCCATAGCCAGAGTCAGTTTTACTTATTTTATTCATCTTTTTATTTATATCCTATGGTTAATGACATATGTGGAACCCCCCTTCCCAAGTTCCCCCCCGGGAATCTGAAAACGTTTTTAACTTCCCTCCGGGGAAATTAAAAACGTTTTCAGATTCCTGGGGGGAACTTAAAAACAGTTTTCAGATTCCTCCCCCTATTTTCAAATCCCCAAATTCCCCCCTCCGGGAATTTAAAATTGTTTAAAAAACTTAAAAAAACGTTTTAAATTTCAGACCTATAATATTTTTTTCTTAACCATCTTGGAGACTTTTTGTGTCATTTGTGGTTAAATATGTTTTATTGTACTAGTAATAATTTCCATTATGCTATTCTCTGTATATTATAATATTTGTCATGAAAAATAACAAAAATTAACAAAAAATTACAAAAATAAAGAAAATTCCCCAAAAATGGGGGGGGGAGGGAAAGTTAAAATGAGGGAGGGAATTTGAAAACGTTTTCAAATTCCCCTGGGAGGAATTTGAAAACGTTTTCAAGTTCCCGGGGGGGAACTTGAATATGGGGGGAATTTGAAATCTTTACACCGGCACGGCGCCTTCGCAGGCCGCCTCCGCGATCCGCCTCCCAGCAGCCGTCCGAGCCGCCGCGGATCACACCCCCCACCTCCGCCGCCGAGGCGGTCCGGGAGATCCTGGAGTCCGCCGGGGCGCAGAACACGGGGCAGCGTAAAGGTATACCCTCGGGCTACATCTTCCCCCACGACCTCATCGAGAGGGGCCCCGAGGGAAAGGCGGTGAAGAAGGGGGAGGAGACTCTGGAGGAGTACAACCTCGCCCTCCGGATGCTCGAGTCTCACCCTGCCTTCCCCTCGGATTCCATGCCAGGCCTCCTCCACCACGACCTCACTGTGCAACGCGACTGTCAACTACATTCACTAACGTGTATGTGACCAGGGCTTCAGGGTTGGCAACCCTGGGGTAGAGTGTGGGTGTGGGAGGTTGTAAGTGTGGGGTGTAGGTGGGTGTGGAATGGGGGAAGGGGTGTGGGTGGAGATGAGGATGGGGTGGGGGTTGCGTGGAGTGAGGTGGGGGTGGTGGAGTGAGGTGGAGGTATAAATTGGAGGTGTGGGTTGCGTGAAGTGGGGTGAGGTGTGAGTTGGTGGCGGGGTGTGGATGTGGGTGTGGGTGTTGTTGTGGGTGTGAGTTGGTGGTGGGGTGGAGGTGTAAATTGGTGGATGGGGTGTGGAGTGGGGTGTGGAGTAGGGTGTGGGGCGTGGGGTGATAGGGAGAGGAGGTGGCGTCACACTCAGGCAGCTGACAGATGACAGATTGGATTTTGCGCAAAACTTCAAAGCAGGCAATTACGGTAATTGGGCGGCAATTAAAAACGCATTTATACAGAGATGAGATCTGGATCTCCGGGCACCGCCAAGTCGTCTGCTTCAAAATGCACCGGAAGTGATTGCAATATGGACGCCTGGGGTCTATATTTGTTTTGTCCTTTAACTAAAAAGAGTTAATTTGTGTGAGAAGGAAGGCAAGCTCTATTTACACGCATTGCCTTTCGTGATGTCACAGAGAAATGGCGGATGGTTTTTGGTTTGGTTGTTGGAGTTTTACATCCTGGCAACATCTGCGGTCATATCGGGATGGGTACCGATTTGGGACAGTGAGCACTCATTGTGACGTTATAGTGCTGCCCCACTGGGAGGGGAGACCAGGCCGCTGACACCCTGACCTGATATCCCACTCAGTCACATTATCCTGACACTGAACCAACCAGTCCTTGCCCAATCATAATAATTCCGAGCACAGGTTTGGAAGCAACAAGTATCAATTTTGAAATTATTGGTTTGACTCGACCAGGGTTCGAACCCATGAGTTCGAATGACACGATCTATCAAAACAATGGCAGATGTAGATGTTGTTCGGTGGTGAATATGAACTGTGTTATATCCCTTAATATAGCATGGATCCCTTAATATAGCATGGATCCCCTTAATATAGCACGGAACATATTTTCTGAAAGAAAAAGTAGTTTTTTCTCTTGAACCTGACCATCTGGGTATTAATAAACATAGACCATGAGCTGTCTTTTAAAGAAAACCTACTGCAATCATTCTATTCAATATGTAATATGTGCATATTAGTATGGTGTACATATTAGTATGGTGTGCCCAGTATGGATTGAAGCTTTTTTCTCCTTCAATATTAGCAATAAGGCATACTGACTTGGCTTTCATTGCGAAGAAAAGTTGAGTCAATTTTGGTCATTTCCAAGGTTGAAATGTAATATTATATTCATCCATTATTAAGAATCACACATTGCTATGATTTAACCTATATATAGAAAAAGTCCTCGAGTGCGACAAACGGGATGGCCGAATGACTTGAACTTCCGCGTCCTGTGTCGCTAGGTAGTGGGATTCGAAGCTCCGGATTCAAACCCTGGCTGAATCAAACCGATGACTTAAAAGTTGTTACTTGTCGCTACCGAGCATGACACTCGGCATTACAAGGATATGGAAAGGAACGGTGGAATGAGGAAGATCAATTGTCCGCAATTGAAATTCTCCCTGCTTAGTCAACTAATGTACTGCAACAACAGCAAATAAAGTTGGGTTGGCCCCTTTAATCAGACCAATTGATACCCACAGCATTCTTAACACCATCTTACTAATGGATACTCATGTAAAATATCCCTACTTTTTAGGTCTGGTTCAGAAATAAATAATAGTTTAAATAAATTCTAAAAATATCTCCTTTTTACAAAACTCATATGCGAAGCATTACGAAAACTGTTTTAATCATATTTAAATCATCCAGTTATTTCTACATAAAGTCATTATAATAATATTCTAATTATAAAAGTAGCCCTATACAACCGCTCTTTAAAAAAAAAAAAAAATTTATTGACGAGGTATTTACTCTGCCCATAACGTATAAGCTCCTGTCAGGGTGCTTGTTTTCAACGCTGGACAGCTGTGGTGCTGTCTTGATCTGTTCCTTTGCCCAGGAGTGTTTACCTGTGTCTGCTCGGGTCAGCCTTCTGCAATTTTGGTTGTTAGTAATAGCCTATGTTAGTTTTTTTGTAATTTTCCAGTTTTTTTTGGCTCTATTATTACCTAATTCATTCTATCATGTTGGTAAATACATATGCATAATATTCAAACCAAGTTATGAAACCATGGTAGATTATGTATATTAAGTGAAGTGATAAATAATATCAGATTGTTCTAAGGCTCTACATCAAATATAACCACTGGAGATAAGAACTCTGGAAAATTATTCCTGTATTGGTATATTTACATGTATTACTGAATTGAAGTCTGTTGGTATTATATATTGTATAAAGGGAGGTAAATGCTGAAACTAAGACCAGCATATATACAGTTGCTGCAGACTGTGGTTTCTTCACCCGGTTCCAGGTTATTTAGAATCAAGTACAAATAATGCTTTAAGTCTTTTATTTGACTCAGCCGGCGATCGAACCGACGACTTCCCTCACTGGAGGCGGACACCATACAACTAATTAGATCATCATGTCCGGTAATCCAGGAGGCAGGAAGATGAAAATATAATTATGCAAAATACATCTTGGTGTGTGTAGTTAGGCTGTGTTAGGGAACAAGAACACACGTGAGGTATTGCAAGAAAAACAATTCACTCTCTCTCGCTCAAACCAATGACTTAAAGATTTATACTTGTCGCTTCCTAGCCTGGCGCTCGGTATTAATAGGATAGGACAAGGACTGATTAGCTCAGTGTCAGGATAATGTGACTGAGTGGGATATCGGGTCATGGTGCCAGAAGCCTGATTTCCCAGTGGGGCAACACTATAAAGTCACCATGAGTGTGCACTGTCACAAGTCGGTACCCGTCCTGATATGACCTTAGTTGTTGCCAGGATGTAAAACTCCAACAACCAACCAACCTTTTACTGTTTACAATTCTTTTACAAGTCGGCATTGTGTTTGTACAACACTCCCAGGTTGTTAAAGCCGCCTCCTCCAGGGTGGCACGCCAGCTGCGTCTGGTGGGAAGCAGATTGTCATGTCGTCTGCTGCGTGTTAAAGAACAACACCACAAGCTGCTACGTGATTCGCGCTTCATTAATGTTGTCTGCTGCATGTATATAGAGCACCACAACAAGCTGCCATGTTGTGAAGTCTACGGATTTAGAACCGAAATATCATTTTAAATACATCGTAGTCTAACCGTATAGCGTTACTAACCGTACAGTGTCAATAACCGTCGTGGTCACCAGTATGTAAAGTCTACTGCTCGAATCTGTGGTTGTGTAGGCAGGCTATGGTGAAATCAATACAGGCAAAGAGAAAGGAAGAGTATAAAGTGTCAAAGAAGAGAGAGAGTCAAGCCCTCTGGTTTATTATTTATATGGTACATGGATTCAGTGTCACCCCGCCCCATTCTTCCAATAAGAAACAAGCACCACCTGCCTTGATCCTGAGTGCGGTGATCCTGACTAGCAGGTGGGGAGGGGGTAGGCGCTGAGTGCCCCTTACACACAGCCCTGCCAGCACCACTATGTCTATTTACATCTCACTCAGGCACCACCAGCACCTACATATACACATACATGCACCTGGTCACGTATACCCGATCAATAATAGAACATTTGCATTCCCCCACCAATGCATTAAATCCGAATATTTTACAACGTGATTCGCGCTTCATTAATGTTGTCTGCTGCATGTCTATAGAGCACCACCAGAAGATGCCGCATAATTCGTGCTTCCATTAATGTTGTCTGCTGCTTGTCTATAGAACACCACCAGAAGATGCCACATGATTCGTGCTTTCATTAATGTTGTCTGCTGCATGTCTATAGAGCACCACGAGAAGATGCCACACAATTCGTGCTTCCATTAATGTTGTCTGCTGCGTGTCTATAGAGCACCACCAGAAGATGCCGCACGATTTGTGCTTCCATTAATGTTGTCTGCTGCATGTCTATAGAGCACCACAAGAAGATGCCACACAATTCGTGCTTCCATTAATGTTGTCTGCTCCGTGTCTATAGAGCACCTCTAGAAGATGCCACACGATTTGTGCTTCCATTAATGTTGTCTGCAGCGTATCTATAAAGTGCCACCACAAGATGCCACGGGATATGTGCTTCCATTAATGTTGTCTGCTGCATGTCTTTAGAGCACCACCAGAAGCTGCCACGTGATTCACGCTTCATTAATGTTGTCTGCTGCATGTCACCACAAGAAGCCATGTGATTTGCGCTTCCGTTAATGTTGACTGCAGCATATCTATAGAGCACCACAACAAGATGCCAGGTGATTGGCGCTTCCATTAATGTTGTCTGCTGCATGTCTATAGAGCACCACGAC
Organism: Branchipolynoe longqiensis; assembly: GCA_030323885.1. Taxonomy (NCBI): domain Eukaryota; kingdom Metazoa; phylum Annelida; class Polychaeta; order Phyllodocida; family Polynoidae; genus Branchipolynoe; species Branchipolynoe longqiensis. The sequence goes on along the minus strand of CM059193.1, from coordinate 2,713,269 downwards.
AAGATGCCAGGTGATTGGCGCTTCCATTAATGTCATCTGCTGCCTGTATATAGAGCACCACCGCAAGATGCCACATGATTCGCGCTTCTCTTAATATCGTCTGTGTCGGTAAAACGTGCCAAAATGTAGGAGTATATTCTCACCGGAAGTCGTCTGCACATTCATTAAGGCGGGAATCTATTGGCTACTCGTATTAGCCTAGCTTTCACCTTCATCTTACTGATAAGCACACAACATTTATATAGCAACGCAATTTCCATCGATGATGCGCTAAAACTTAATTTAAAAAAAAAGGAACCACTAACAATTAACATTCTCTCAAGTTCTATCCTCGCCTATCGGTCGCCTTCATCTTGCTGATAGGGGACCAGACGGAATGGCTGTATGAGTTGAGCATCCACCTCCCTTTTTGGTAGATCGTGGCATTCGACTCCACGGGTTCGAACCTTGGTGGAGTCAAACCAATGACATAAAAATGTATGCTTGTCGCATCCTAGCCAGGCACTCAGGATTATTAGGATAGGGCAAGGACTGGTTGGCTCATTGTCAGGATAATGTGACTGGGTGGGATATCAGGTCATGGAGGTGGTAGCCTGGTCTCCCAATGGGGCAGCACTATGAAGCAGCCATGAGTGTGTACTGTCACAAATCGGTACCCGTCCTGATATGACTTTAGATGTTGCTAGGGTGTAAAACTCCAACAATCAACCAACCAATTTTACTGATATGAGAGGCAGACGACATTTATATAACGAAATTTCCATCGATGATGCGCCAAAACTTGATAAAACAACCTTTAATAAAACTAAAAACTACTCACTAACATTCTCTCAAGTTCCTAAGATGAGGCACTATATATTGGCGGAATGATATAAAGCCAGGTGCAGGGGGTAAGGCGTTTAGGAGATACATCACTCCGCGACAGGTTGAGATGAGGTGGGTGTTGGGAGGAGGGGGAGGCGGGACTATATTGGTTCATCAACGGCAAAATTCACCAGTTCTTAATCTCTGACTCTTCTGGCGACGAAGTGATGTAGAGCGAGGTGTAATTAGGCCTCTCTCCTCCACACCCACCCCCTAACATACCCCCTCACCCCCACCTGCCTCTCCCCTCCACACCCACCCCCCTAACATACCCCCTCACCCCCACCTGCCTCTCCTCCACACCCACCCCTAACATATCCCTTCACCCCCACCTGCCTCTCTCCTCCACACCCACCCCCTAACATACTCCTCACCCCCACCTGCCTCTCCCCTCCACACCCACCCCTAACATACCCCCACACCCCCACCTGCCTGTCCCCTCCACCCCCACCCCTAACATACCCCCACACCCCCACCTGCCTCTCTCTCCACACCCCCACCTAGCATACACCCTCACCCCCACCTGCCTCTCTCCTCCACACCCCCTAACATACCCCCTCACCTCCACCTGCCCTCTCCTCCCACCCACCCCTAACATACCCCCTCGCCCCCACCCTGCCTCTCTTCACACCCACACCCTAACATACCCCCACCTGCCTTCACACACCACCCCCTAACTACCCCCTCACCCCCACCTGCCTCTCTCCTCCACACCCACACCCTAACATACCTCCTCACCCCCACCTGCCTCTCCTCCACACCCACCCCTAACATACCCCCTCACCCCCACCTGCCTCTCTCCTCCACACACATCATCATCATGCTGTCGGTCGCGATGCGACAAAGACTGCTTTCATTACTTGACTGCCGCTCTCCATTTAGCTCTCTGCTGTGAGAGTTGTGTCCATGAGTCGGTCTTAATGTCTCTCAGCTTCAGGTTTCTCTTGATGGTATCTTTGAACCGGAGACGGGGGCGCCCTCTCTTTCTGTAGCCAGAAGACAGTTGAGAATAGAGGATCTGCTTTGGTAGCCTGTCTGATGACATCCTCATGAGGTGTCCAGTCCACCGGAGATTCTTTTTGATCAGAAGATCTTCCATAGAGGGCAGCCCCATCCGTTCGAGTATTTCCTTATTCGTCACTTTGTCCTTCCAGGTTAGCCTCATGATTGAACGCAGATGTCGCATCATGAAGGCATGCAGCTTTTTCACCTGCTGTCTGTACGCTGTCCAGGCCTCGGCTCCGTATAGTAGGGTGGATAGCACGATTGCGCGGTAGATCTTACCTTTGACCCGAATGGACACATGGTGGTTGTTCCAGAGTCTCTGGCGTAGTCGGCCGAAAGATGCGCTAGCCTTGGCCATCCTCCTCTGTATCTCAGCATCAATGCGTCCATCACTTGATATAGTGCTTCCGAGATAGGTGAATTCCGGAACAGAGTTCAGCTTGTTTCCGTCAACCATGATCTCCTCCTCTCGGGTTCTTGTAGAGTTGGGTTGGTACAGCACCTCCGTCTTCTTGATGTTAATTTTCAGGCCAAACTTCTTTGATGCGTCGGAGAAAGCGTCCACTATTTTCTGGGTCTCTTCAGCAGAGTGGGCAACCAGTGCACTGTCATCTGCGAATAGTAGCTCTCTCACCAGTATCTGAGTAGTCTTGGTCTTCGCTCTGAAGTGTGCGACATTGAATAGGTCAGCGCTCTGTCTGGACTGTATATAAATGCCATCCCCCATGTCTCGGAAAGCCTCGTCTAGCATTGCTGATAGGAAGATGGAGAAGAGCGTGGGGGCCAGCACACAACCTTGCTTGACCCCATTGGTAACCCCAAACAATTCCGAGACTTCCCCTCCAGCACTAACGTTCGCCATCATTCCTGTATGTAGAGCCTCGATCATAGTTGTGAACTTCTCTGGGCATCCGTACTTCCTCAGTAGCTGCCATAGCCCGATCCTCCCGACTGTATCAAATGCCTTAGTGAAATCGACAAATACCATGTACAGTGGTCGGTCCTGCTCAATGCACTTTTCTTGTAGCTGTCGGAGACAAAATATCATATCCACAGTGCTCCGGTTACCTCTGAAGCCACACTGTGACTCTGGAACTACACCAGGTGTTATGTGAATAGATAGTCTGTTGAGTAGGATCCTGGCGAAGATCTTCCCTGCTATGGAAAGAAGAGAGATTCCTCTATAGTTCCCACAGTCTGTTCGATCACCTTTCTTGTAGATGGTTACAATGCTGGCATCCTTCCATGCTTGGGGTACAGAACCCTCCTCCCAGGCATTGGTGATTAGTTGGTGCAGTCTGTTGAGCAGATTGTCTCCTCCATGCTTCCATACCTCGGCAGGAATTCCATCACCCCCAGGTGCTTTGCCATCTTTCAGGCTGGCGATTGCTCTAGCCATCTCATCCATGGTTGGAATCTCATCGAGGCATGTTTTGGTAATGCGCTGCTGGATGTTGTTCAGAGCTTCGTGATCTATGTCGCCAGGGACGTTGAGTAGCTTCTGGAAGTGTTCGCTCCATCTTGCCACAACTCTCTTGCTGTCGGAAAAGGTCTCCGTTCCATCTGTTGATTTCAGGTGAACAGCTCCCTTCTTCACGGGTCCCCACACTTCCTTCAGTCCGCTGTAGAAGCCCTTCATGTTGTTTCTGTCTGCAGCTCTCTGCAGCTCCTCTGCCTTCATTTCCCACCAGTCTGACTTCAATGCACGGGTGCATTTTTGTAGCAATCTGCAGGCATCTTTGTATGCTGCAGTGGTGGATCTAGTGTTCCTGGTCTGCAACACTCTCTGGTGGGCTTGGTCTCTTCTGCTCATAAGATTTTGTAGCTCCTGATTGTTGGGGTCGAACCAGTCCTGATGTTTTCTGTCTGGCTTGCCGAGATAAGTTTTAGCTGTGTTGTATACAACCTGCTGCAACGCTGCCCATTCCTCATCTGGTGTTGGGCTTTCCTTCTCCTCCCATTGTGCGAGAGCGCTGTCCATCTCCCGCTTGAAGCTCTCCCTGTGACTGATGGTACTTAATTTTGCTGTGTTGAGCTTTGTCGGTTTATTTGTCCCTTGCCTGTTGTGTTTTTCTCGTATTCTGAATGCCACTTTTGACCTTAGCATCTGGTGATCGGTCCAGCAGTTAGCTCCACGCATGGCTCGGGTACTGTGGATGTCCATCTTATCCCGGCACCTTGTGATGATGAAGTCGATCATATGCCAGTGCCTGGAACGAGGATGCATCCAAGTGGTCTTGCGTTCATCCTTCTGCTTGAACATGGTGTTTGTTACTATCAGTTCGAACTCAGAGCACAAAGCCAGTAGGAGCTCACCATTGGAGTTGCATTTCCCGATTCCATGCTTGCCCATGACCAAGGGCCACTTGTCATTGTCTCTTCCTATCCTTGCATTGAAGTCTCCTATCAGCAGTAGCTTATCCGTGTGAGGGATGTCACTGAGCGTACTTGCCAGCTGGTTGTAGAAGGCCTCCTTGTTATCATCTGGGTTTGTCATTGTTGGAGCGTACACACTGATAATTGTAGCAAAGTTGTCCTTGCTCAAAGGTAGTCTCATCGTCATGATTCTGTCACTTACTGGCCGTGGCATTTCTGTCAGCTTTGTGACGATGTCCTTTTTGATAGCAAAGCCCACTCCTGCCTCCCTTCTCTCTCCTTCGGGTTTGCCACTCCAGAAGAAAGAGTATTCCAGGTCATTGAGACTACCAGACTCTGAGAACCTTGTTTCGCATAGGGCGGCAATGTCGATGTTGTATTTTGCCAGTTCCATTGCTACTAGTGCCGTACGTCTTTCTGGTCGGTCAGCTGCTTCTCGGTCGAGAAGAGTCCTGACGTTCCATTGGGCAATTGTCAGTAGTTGTGTTGTGTTGCGTTGTGTTCCTCCTAGCTGATTTTCCGCTGTCGACGGAAGATGAGCTCGAGCAGCGCGGTCCTTGATAACCCGGGCGACGACCGAGCCGGTATGGTGTTTTGTGCGGTTGTACATTTCATGAAAGCTGCCTGCAAAAGTGTTGAAGTGCTGCTGGCTTTTGCAAGTTACCAGCGGCACTCTCTCGGGGAGCAAATAGAGGTTTCACACCGGCAAGAACATGTCAAGACAGGCGCAAAACTATTTGTCCCTGCAGTGGCTGGTCGGGAGATGTTGGGAGTTCCATACATCAACCGCCCTTAATGCTCCCACAGTGACATGGTTTTCTGTTTAGGTTCTGTCAAGGACCTGTACCACAAGGCAGTGGTTTAGAACTCTGCAAGGCAGGGGCGTCAAACTCCCTGAGGTATTGCTATACCTCCACACACACCCCCTAACATACCCCCTCACCCCCACCTGCCTCTCTCCTCCACACCCCCTAACATACCCCCTCACCCCCACCTGCCTCTCTCCTCCACACCCACCCCTAACATACCCCTCACCCCCACCTGCCTCTCTCCTCCACACCCACCCCTAACATACACCCTCACCCCCACCTGCCTCTCTCCTCCACACCCCCTAACATACCCCTCACCCCACCTGCCTCTCCTCCACACCCACCCCTAGCATACCCCCTCACCCACACCTGCTCTCTCTCCTCCACACCCACCTTCTAAAATACCCCATCACCCCCACCTGCCTCTCTCCTCCACCACCCCCCTAACATACCCCCCCCGCCCAACCCCATCTCCTCCCCCACCCCCTAGCACCCCCTCACCCACCTCCATCTCCTCTTCCACCACCTCCCAACCCTCCTCACCCCCCACACAGCTCGTCGTGCCATACTCTATCTGCTGATGACCTCTCGGGCAGTGATATGTACTTAACCACTACCCTTTCCTCTACACACATCCTCCACAACTCCCCCCACAAAGCCCCACCCACCTCCCGCCCCAACCTCCTCCCTCCCCTCCTCATTCCCCTCCTTCCCTCCCTCTCTGCACTCCCCCCTCCTCCGCCTCCTCCCCCCCTCCTTCACCACCACCCCCTCCCCTCCTCCCCTTTTCCACTCTCCATCTCCCATCCACACTCCACCCTTCACCCTAACCCCTCCTCCCCTGGTCCCCTCCCCCCCCTCCCTTCTCCCCTGGTGCCCCCTCTCCTCCGGTCCCCCCTCCCCTCCCGCTCTCCTTCCCCTCCCCTCCCCTCCCTCCACCCCCCCTTCCACCCTCCACCAACATCAAAGACGCTGCGTGTCACGTGGCTGAGCCTCGTTTAGCGCGCCGTTAACGCCACCTGGCGGGAGGCTCTCCGACTATCAGGGGAAGACGCACGCCAATCGGCCGCCACCGGGTGCCGCCCGGTGCCGCCTGGTGCCACCCGGTGCCGCGAGGTGCCGCCTGGTGCCACCCGGTGCCGCTAGGTGTTGCCTGGTGTTGCCTGGTGCCGCTCAGTGTTGCCTGGTGCCGCCTGGTGGTGCCTGGTGCCACCTGGTGGTGCCGCTAGGTGCCGCCTGGTTCCGTCTGGTACCGTTTCGTTCCGCCAAGGGGATTAGCAATAACAAATATGGACAGCGGCAAGAGGTAAGCATAAGAACAACAGGCAAGTATAGAAACATGAAATGGGGGGTGGGGGTGGGGGTGGGGTTAGAAGTAGAGTAAACAAAGCAGTAAAGTTAGCTAAGTAGCAAGTTCAAAAACCACGTCTATATTGGAACCGCCATTCTGGTATGGATTAAAGCTAAGATTCCTTACACGTGGTGTGCGGCATGCGGTATGCGAATGGGAGGATTCCTTCTACACGGTAAGCGGCAAGCGTCTACCCCCCACCACCAATACCATATGTTTCCCCTCAGCACCCCTGTGCGTGACCGTTCCGTAATGATCAGTCGCCTCTCCTAATTTAAAACTAATGGACAAGTGCAACTGACGTTTCTATTTGCATACCGCATGCCGCATGCCACACTGATCGCTACAGGGATCGATCAAGTTGCCGCATTCGCATTCGCATTCGCATACCGCGTGTAAGGGATGTAGCCCATTGACTTCAAGGCGTTTCGATTTTTTGCCGCATTTGCATTCGCATACCGCATACCGCATACCGCGTGTAAGGAATCTTAGCTTTAGGGCCTATTCCTATCTAAGACAATTAATGTTACTAAGGGCACATGCTCCTGTTCAGGTAGTGGGAATAGGGTACTTAAGGGGGGGGGGGAGCTCCGGAGAAAATTGTGGAAGAAAACCTTGACAATGGATAAATGAGTTGTGGCCGAGGCAGTGGAAGATGAAACTTAAACCAAATGCAATGCCCCTGGCATTTGGTCGGGATGGGTCCAAATTGATGAAATGGCGCCGTCTCCAGTGCCTGGCAACTTGCTTCGATCTGTCCCGAGAAGACGTAAGATTTCTGGCTTTCATTTTTCTTGGCCGTTCGCGCAAGTGGAATGAAAGAGGGACGTTGTAAAAATGTATGGTCTTTCGGTCGTGCTGAACGAAGGGAGAGAGCATCGATAAACAGGAAACGGACTTGGTGACCATTGTTAGGTAAACAAAGACAATGGGTGCCAAATCACTGTGTGACATAGGTGAGTTCACTCTGGGTGCTTGTTGTATGTGCGGGGAGTGAAACTATGTGAAATGTCATGAGACGCAGTGTCATGATTGTATATGCTTGTTTGTTTGTTGTTGTTTTATGTCCTAGCAACATCTAAGGTCATATCAGGACGGGTACCGACTTGTGACAGTGCACACTCATGGTGACTTTATATTGCTGTCCCACTGGGAAACCAGGCCACCAGCACCATGACCTGATATCCCACTCAGTCACATTATCCTGACACTGAGCACACCAGTCCTTGCCCTGTCCTAATAATGCCGAGTGCTTGGCTAGGAAGCAACAAGTATCAATTTTTAAGTCATTGGTTTGACTCGACCAGGGTTCGAACCCACGACCCCACGATCTACCAGCAAGGGAGATGGATGCTCTAACTCATTCGGCCATCCCGTCTGGTCTATTTTAAATGCGATTCCCCTGTAAATGTATTCGGTTACTTGTTACAGAAACGTTCCCTCTATGCACCATGAAGAGTGCAATTGGAGTTGAAGGATATACACATTTGCTGTAACTCTATGACAACTACTTGTTACTACAGGACCACTGGGCATGCACACCAGCCTATCTGCATATATTAAGGGACACCACCTACACTGCGGTTGAGTGACAGGTGGCATTCTAGGGCACCGCCCACCCAGACTGTGGTGGTGTCTGATTGGTTGGTTGTGTGAGCCCAGACACCCGTATACCTCTTGCACTTGCTATTCAGACCACTCACTCTAGAACTGACTCTTAAAAATCCTGAGAGGATACTTTTGACTAAACATTCTGAACAGCGGGGCGGTGTGCAACAACTATTGGACTCAGGTTCAATGGGCTGTAGGCACTGATTCATACACACATGCAGGAACCATGTCGGTCTGTGTAGCGGGTTGTAAGTGAGGCGGCTGGCAGGTCGCTAGTAGGTGTACAAGAGTTGATGCCAATAAAGCTCGACCTTAACACTGTCAATCTTGCACGACTTGTCTTCTTCCTTCCCTATGAGTTCATGATTACGGTATTTTACAGGAGGGGAATGACATATGGTTGTCAGGACCCGCCTGAGCAGTAGTGAGTTTGTCAAGTACTGGAGACGGCCATCCAATACTTTTCACCTAGATAAACACCTCAAATATAATTAATGCATAGAGGGCATTATCCCGAAAATATACCACAAAATCTGGTTACTATTGAAGATTAGGTATTACATGACAGAAAGCATGGCCATCAAGTTATTCAAATCTATGGTGGCACCGTATTTTGTCTATGGGGATATAATCTTCATTTGATTGATTTGATTGGTGGTTGCTTTACGCCGTGTCGGCAGCATAGGCCATATTCACGGTGAGAAATGTTTGTTTTTGTTCAAACCATCGCTTTTACATGTAAAAGCATACAATCAATGTTGTGTCAATGGACACTCATGAATGTTGTAAACTATAATCTTCATGGGTGGGAGTAATGCGTGACTACATAAACTGCAGAGGCTCCAAAATAGAGCACTAAAAGTATGCACGAGCTGCATAAGATAGCACGAGTAAAAGTCCTCAAAGACAGGCAACAGTATCACCTAAAATTGTATGCGTGCAACAAATCTCGAAACAAAAAAACCCAGGAGGTTACAAACAAAGTGCACAAGAAGCAACAATGGTCCGTTACTTGCAATAGTAAAATCAAAATGCAGTGCATATGATCGCAGTGTAGTTAACATGAGTGGCAATATTTGGAATAAACTGCCTGCTGTGACACAAAATGCAGAAAACATATCAGCGTTTAAGAAACTACTAAAAGATAATGTAGCCTAGAAAAACAGATGATGTTTAAATGGATTAAGACAAAGTGAAAGCTGGATTTTGAACTGTTTGCAAGCTACAAAGAGTTACAAGCCATAAACAAGAACCAAGAAAACCTAAATTATTACTCAAACTGAAGCCAAACAACTTGTATCAAATTAGACACTTGCTGCCCAGTGGTGAAAACAAGTGTTAACACATTTATCCGTTATGAGGAGGCTAAATAAATTCATCAACAAAAAGAACAAGAACAAAAACATGAACGCAACTAAGTCCAACTCTATCATCTAGAATATAGTCCTTATTGCCTACATCATACATGGTGTAAAATCACCAATCGACGAATGTAACTCTGCCTTTCAGTCAATCTCAAGTTGTGATTTTAAGGGAATAATTAAATCAAGGCAAGCTCATTACAAAGCACCTCCTTAAGAGAATACAAATTTATATTCCCTCCTTGGCTGCTTATTCAATTCAGACAATTTCCATAATGCAATGTAAGGCCGACAGTCTCTCCGTAAATGCCTTGCACCCCCTCCCCCCACACACACTTACACACCCACACACCTACACACACTCACGCCACATAACCCCCTACTACTACTAGATGTTCAATGTCGTCTGCGCGGCCTAATTGTCGTCTGCTTTCACAGCCATTAAATCAGTTTTTATACCGGAGGCGGTGGCCGAATCGGTAGAGCGCGTGCCTCGCGTGTGGGAGATCGGGAGTTCAGTTCCCGGAGAGTCAAACCAATGATTTATACAATTGATACTTCTTTGCCTGACGCTCGGCATTAATATGATAGGGCAAGGAATGGTTGGGTCAGTGTCAGGATAATGTGGCATATTGGGTTGTGCATGCCAGCTGCCTGATTTCTCAGTGGAACAGCACTATAAAGTCACCATGACTGTGTACTGTCACAAGTCGGTACCCATCCTGATATAACCTTAGATGTTGTCAGAACATAAAACTTCAACAACCAGCCAACCGAAGATATTCTAACCTGTTCTTGTGGCAGTGGCAATAACTATGTGTTTAGCAGCTCTCTGAGTACACCTCCTCCATGGAAAACATTACCTTGATGCACGGGTACCTTCTACTTGGCCGACTGACACTAGTGCCATATGAAGTTATCAGAATATAGTTGTTGCCAGGAAGTAAAACTCGAACAACCAATGAATCTGTTTTTATAAAGTACGCCTTTTTCGCAAATGGAGATCATATTGCTATATTTTAGCTTTAGTTTATTGTCAAAAGACGATCAAATGTAAGTCAAAAGACATAATATATGAGGAGAGGGATTTCTCTCTTTGATATCTCTCACTCATATACTGTCTTTGAAGGCAGACGACAATTAGACTGAGTGGTGACGTCGGGAATGTAGTGGTGGAGGGTGGGGGTGGGTGGTGATGATGGTGGTGGTGGTGGTGGTGGTGGGTGATGACGGTGGTGGTGGTGGGGATGGTGGTGGTGGGAATAGTGATGATGGGGATGGTGATGGTGGTGGTGGGTGGTGGAGGAGTGTTAGTAGCTCTCGTTGAACAGAGATGTCTGCAAGTTGCCAGCTGTGTTAGTGTGAATGTCTCGTCGCCTGACTCTTCATCTATCTCTGTACCCCGAGCTAGAGAGTTGGGACAAGGGTTTCTTTCAACAAGATTTCAGGTGGTTTTTTTCACGTTTCCAAGACTGGAAATACATAGAATGTTCCAGTAACCCTATGCTGACATACACACACACACATATATATATATTATATAAGTATCTTATATATATACTTATATATTTGTATGTGATGTATAACGAATTATACGAGTATAAAGGCGTGAAAGGGAATTCGTTGTCTATAGTCTTGTAGTTGTACGTATTCTGTATATTGCCTCCACCTCCCGACAGTGGCGCCACTATCGGCCACCAGTGTAACTACCGAGCCGCCAACCGCCACTCGCTCTGGAAGATATTGAAATATTTATGTATTCATGTATTTATGTATTCATGTATTGACGTATTGATGTATTCACATATCCACGCATTCGTGTATTCATATGTTTATGTATTCAGGTATTCATGTATTTATGTATTCCTGTATTTATTTATGTGGTCATGTATTTATTTATTTATGTATTCATGTATTTATTTATTCGTGTATTCATGTATTTATGTATTCATGTATTCATGTATTTATGTATTATGTATTGACGTATTTATGTATTCATGTATTTAGTTATGTATTTATATTTTGATGTACTACTATTTTTCTATATTTCAATATTCCTATATTCCCTTATTTCCAAATGTCTATGTTCATTGCGCTCGGCAGAAGAAAGTTGAAACCCAGATGAATATGTTGGCTCGTAATGTATCTTCTAGCTGTGGGGACTGGGCGGGTGGTGGTGGTGGCCAATGAAGTCATACATCATTCAGCAGAGGAACGCCACTAACCGGAAGTGAAGCTGACAAATATTCATTTAGGAAATACAGTAGCGCCCGGCCCAGTCGTGCAAAGTAAATAAAACCAGAAAGTAGGACCGGGCGAGGTGGCTGAATCGATAGAGCGCGAGCCTCGCATGCGGGAGATCGGGACTTCGGTTCCCTGTCGAGTTAAAACAGTGACTTATAAAATTGATACTTGTCGCATTCTAGTCTGGTGCTCGGCATTAATAGGATATGGCAAGGACTGGTTGGCTCCGTGTCAGGATAATCAGGCCATGGTGCCAGTGGCCTGATTTCCCAGTGAGGCAGCACTATAAAGTCGCCATGAGTGCGCTCTGTCACAAGTTGGTACCCATCCTGATATGACCTTAGATGTTGCCAGGTTGTAAAACTCTAACAACCAACCAACCAGAAAGTATGAGTAGGGTGGGTGGGTGGGAAAATGTACCTGTCACCAATTTGCCAAGAAGTGATGAAATAGCAGAGAGCCGTACCGACAGCGGGAAAGGTGTGAAACTTCATTGGCCAATTTAGCGCAGGGAGAGATAAAGTCATCTGTCTACATGAAGGTGAGTTCAAAGTTTAGCGGGTCGGGGATAAAGGAGGCGTGTGGTATACCCACTGAATGAAGCGCCATGTGAACATTGCAACCAATGCAAAATATAGATGTATAATATACATATTTTTTAACAGCTACGTAACTAACAAAACAAGAACACAACACATAATACAATTGGATGAGTAATTCCTCTGGCTGGTACCCCCTAAAAGGCCCCCTCCGTTTATATAAAGCAAATTTTCCTGTCGACTGGAGGCAGATACAGTGTATTGGAGCCGCAGGTGGACTGGCGAGCTGCAGTAACCGGATGCGGGCAGCCCTGTGGGCGGCCCCCAACATCAAAGCAGCACAGTGCTGCCTAAACATGAGAGCTGCACTGGCCACCGGAGCGTTTGACCAACGACTAACCGATACTCTGCTCGAATTATATTTCCGTAACTAGTTACACAACACATTATTTAACCGCTACGTAACTAACAAAACAAGAACACAACACATAATACAATTGGATGAGTAATTCCTCTGGCTGGTACCCCCTAAAAGGCCCAAACCACCCAAACAGCTAGGATTTTGAAGTTTATGCCGCAAGCATTGTAGCGACTCTCATGTCTCTTGACAGTCTCTCTTGCAGTGACGCTTTTAGGTACTGAAACACAGCGTCAGACTTCCAGTCTCCTCTCTCCTTGATTTCCATTATCGAGGCCCCACACATCCGCAAGAAGGTGGCCCTCCCTCGTCTCAGACTGTGCGTAGAGAATTCGGTCGGGTTCAAACCGGCCCTGGCACATAGCAACCTCAGTGACGCTAAGTAGAAGGCGTACGGCATCGATATCGAGCCTTCCCCCCTCGGGAGCCTGAACGCATGTGTATGCCCCCCTGACGGGATATCTCTGAAGTGTTTTTTGACCCAATGGACTGCGCACAGTGCCGAGTCCGCTACTGACGAGACCGGGATAAGGTGCACTCGTTCCCGAAATTGTATCGTCTTGGACTTCCTTACCCTTACTACCATACCCCATCCGTGGAATAGGAAGTCTGCTCTTACTAGGGCTGTATCAGAGTCCAAGACATGGCACTTCCGTAGTAGTGCTCTGAAGGATAGCAGCATTGCTGCCCTGAGCACCACGTGCCCCTTGGTATCAAGCATTCCGTTAAATATTAGTCTCATTTGTTTAGGTAAAAGAGGCGTGGCTTGCCTAGGCATATCCCCGAGAGTTTGTCTTATGCCCGCCATGCACTTTTTCAGTCTGTGGTTAGTGTAGTCGATGGGCGCCCAGCCCAGGTCTTTCAGGTGAATATTCAACGCACTCAGGTACTGCCTGATCGAGTTATAACACATGCATCTAGCTAAGAAGGACATATACATGCATATCTGGTTAGTTGAACACGGGTATGGGCACAATTGCTCAGCAAAGATCTCACAGAACTCATGGTACGCTTTGATCTGGACCGACCTAGCCAGCTTTGTAGATTCGGCATAATGGGCGTCCTCATATCGGACGCACTCCAGCTTTAGCCTGGCCCAGTCTGGAATTAACGGGAAAACAGTTCATGGCAGCACATTGCTTTTGCACAGTCCACATCTCGTATGTGGGCTATACTTTTGTAACTTTCCAGCCTGCTTAGGCTGTCGCATACGACATTGTCATGAGTGTTAATGTAAACCGATTGTACATCAAAGTTATGAGTGATTGACAACCAGAATATTAGTCTGAGCCATTTCATCATTGTTTTATTTCGGCTCCTACCCGAGTTGAGGGCTGCTCGAACCTGGGTGTTGTCCGTTACGAAGATAACTGTTTTGTTCGCCCACAGATGGCCCCATCTTCGTACCCCTACTAGAATCGGCCACAGTTCCAAAACATTTATGTTATCTGTCTTACAACCCTCATCGTTTGCCTCCATGAGGTGGTGTCCCAACCACTCCAGCGCCCTAGCTTTTCTAACCTCAAAGGCCCCTGCTAGCCAGTCTCTCCCGTGGAGTGCCCCGAATCCCGATAAGGAGGCATCGCTATAAACCGAGATACACAGTTCCCCCGACTTGATTATTTTTGCTTTCCCATTGAATGAGCCCGCAAATTCGACCCACCATTTCAAGTCCCTCCTGAACTCCTCGTTTAGCCTGACTTTGTGCGTGCTCTTTTTTGCTGAGGCAACTAGATCGTATACCCTGCGCGAGTAAGTCCTACCCCCATGGATTACCTTGCAGCAGTGCGCTAGCACTCCCGCCAGGCTCTCGAGTTCCTTTTTTGACGCTTTCCTCCTACGCAGGAAACCGTGCAGTAGTATCTGTAATCTTTCTAGTTTGTCTAACGGCAGTCTCAGTTCCATCAATGTTGTATCGATGTCTATCCCAAGGAAGCGTATCACCTGGCCCGGACATACAAGTTTCTTGTAGCTCACGTAGAACCCTAGCCTACGTAATATTCTTACCAGGGCCCATTGAGCCTCCCTGCATCCGCGTTCTGATCGTGCTACCACGCAGAAGTCGTCAAGGTAATTAATGCAGTCTGGGTAGCCCTCCCTTACCATACAACGCACCACCATGTCGCTCAACTTTGAGAATACGTACGGGCTGCTGCTCAGACCCATACAGAGGCGGATGTCCCTTAGGTAGACTGTACCCTCGCCAAAATCCCACACCAAACCCTGCTTCTCCCTGGAAGTCGGGTGGATGTTCACTGCCCTGTATGCATTACTTATGTCGACCGTAGCTAAATAATCCCCCACCTGCAATAGTTCCGTGACCGATGCCACAGAATTATAGCAAAAGTTGGCCCGACAGCCTTGGGTATGCTCATTGACACAGCTGCCATCTGGGCTCGAGCAGTCCACTATGGCTCTGAAGTTGTCATGGCCTTTAGGTACAGCACCCAGGCCATGGATACATGAACATGGTTTATCAACGATAGTCAACATGTGGTGGTCTATTTCGACCTGTAACCTACCGCACATCTCCACCCCGATGTCACCCTTACTTATGGACCCGTAGTTTGTTTTATTATATGTACTGTCACATGACTCGTCGATGACTCTGAAACCGAAGCACACACCCCGCAGCACATATTCCCAATCAGGATCAACATCGCCATTACAGAAACATTCAGCGAAGACACGACAAGGTTTTATTTGAGCCAGGGCCCCATCAATCGTGTGGACGCATCCACATGAACCATTAATGCAAGCATAAAAGATGTCAATGTACAATTGATTGCAGCTCAGGTAGCTGTCCGTGTCGACTACCCACAGCATGCAGACCCGGTCGCCCCCTTCGGTACCTGTTGCATCGTGTCCGATAACCCTGAACCAATCCTCGTTTTGGTTTTTCAGTTCTATGGGCGACGCCCTGTCGTCACCCGAGGTGCGGCCACCCCTTCCTTCCTTTTTGTTATTGCCTGTCTGTTGTATGTGTATGCAGCCCACAGCGGTCTCAGACACGAGATCCCCGCCAGGGGGGTTGGCCGAGTGCCACTTTGATCCGGCGGTTGTGGACGTGCGCTAATCCCCTTGTTGTTTGTCGCTGCACCTTCCGTCCCTTCCTCTGTATATGCACAGCGCTTAGCCCGCCCGATGCCGAATGCATCAGAGGGATTACCGACGTAATCCCCCGAAATTGGCGCCAACTCACTGCACGTGCTCTCTCCCCTGCTTCCCGCACACACACCGCCCCCCATGCAACCTTTTTTGGAAAGTCAGAATTTTTTCTGCGGGCACGCCTCCGCCACATGACTCTTGCTACGGCATGTTAGGCAATGGTGATCCCATGAGCACTTTTCCCGCGTACACCCCTCTTTGTTGTAGTTATGTGCGAAACATGACCCTTTCACCTTCTGCACCGTGCTTGCTCTGCCCTCATTCTCTCCCTTATTATAAGTTGTCCTCTGTTTCTTCCCTTCCTTGTACGATCTAGAGTTATCCATGTTGAAATGGAGTAGTGAGAGACCGTTATCTCCCATCTTGAATGATCGCAGCCCCTTCTCCTTTGCCTTTTCTCTGATAGCTCTATCGTACCCCCTGTACGCCTCGTCCGAGTAATTATTACTTATGGCGTGCATGCACATATATGCCAAGTGCCCCATATAGCCCATCACCGCTTCCATATCCATCTCGGACTTCTTCGCCCTCTTCGATCCCCACAGACAGGCCGCATACATCAGTTCATTAAAGTTTAGCTTGTTTACATTTTTTCTTCCCTTTGTGTATTTGTCCAGGGCAAACTTACTGCGCTTTTTGCGACGACGCCTCCTCCTTTCCCGGCTCCTCTCTCTGCTACTGTCTGTGTCGGATGATTCAGTTGATGAGCTTGACGATGAATCACTGCTTGGGCTTGTGTCGGGGTCCATCCCGGCCACCTCCTCCCTGCTGTGCTTCTTGGTCTTGCCCACCTTCTTTTTCGTCTTCCTCTTTTCCTTCCTCTTCTTCCGCGATCTCGATACCTGATCATGTTCGTTTTCTTCCTCATCAGTACTGAGCGCCCTTTCCAGCTCTGCCCGCAACTTTGCCTTACGCCTCTCTAGCACTCTCTATGCTAGTCTTCGACGTAATTCCAGCTCTTCTTCGTCCGCTTCCACCTCTACCAAGCTTATAGCTTTTCGTGCTGCTCTCGTCTCAATCGCCTCACTTATTGAGATAGCCCATATCTTTTCCGTTGCCTCGTCGATCCCTCCGAACGCACCATGTGTTTCATCTTCTTCACATTGTTCTACTTTCAACGGGCGCCTCGCGACTTTAGCTTTTATCACTTTACATTTCGCCCCTCGTGGCGCTTCATGCTCATTGCCACAGCCTTGACATACTTCCACACCCATATTGGTACTGGCACCCCGTCGCACCAGCTAGCCTGTGACTACAGTTCACGTCACGCACAACCCGGCAGGTGTCCGGCTGTTGTAGCACACGGACGCGGCAGAGCTCACGGCAGAGCTCACGCCCGAACCAAGCAAATTTTCCTGCCGACTGGAGGCAGATACAGTGTATTGGAGCCGCAGGTGGACTGGCGAGCTGCAGTAACCGGATGCGGGCAGCCCTGTGGGCCGGCCCCCAACATCAAAGCAGCACAGTGCTGCCTAAACATGAGAGCTGCACTGGCCACCGGAGCGTTTGACCAACGACTAACCGATACTCTGCTCGAATAATATTTCCGTAACTAGTTACACAACACGTAACTAATACAGCACTGATCAAACCTACATTATATACACTGTCAATTTCCAATAGTAAGATGGCCGGAAGACCAGTGCTCCGGCGCTGACAAATGTCATATTCAGATGAATAAATACTTGACCAACAACAACAAAAATACACTATATTACATATAGTATGTGACCGGATCGGTGACCGAATGAGGTGAGCGCCCGTCCCCCGTTTTGGTAGATCGTTGGATTCGAACTCATTTAGGATCCAAATTCGTGGGTTTGAACCCCGGTCGAGTCAAACCAATGTCTTAAAGATTCATACTTGTCGCTTCCTAGCCAGGCGCTCGGGACTATTAGGACAGGGCAAGGACTGGTTGGTTCAGTGTTAGGATAATGTGACTGAGTGGGATATCAGGTCATGGTCTTGGGAGGGGGGGGGGGCTAATCTCCCAGTGGGACATCAATATAAAGTCACTGTGACTATGCAATGTCACAAGTCAGTACCCGTCCTAATATTACCTTAGAGTTTGCCAGAGCGTAAAACTCCAACAGCCAAGCCAACATATATGTATAATACATTATACCACATATCATATACAGTAAAACCTCTCTAACAGACCAACTCCACAGATTGACCACTCCCCTATATCGATCATTTTTTTGGGGTCCCAAACGATCACCCATGCAATACTATTGTAATGATAAAAAGAACGTCCCTAATCCGACCACCTCCCTAGATGTACCATTTATAGTCGGTCCCATGGTCGGTCGATTTAGAGAGGTTTTACTGTATACATAATAGATCACACATCGACATGCGAGGCCTGTCTTCAAAGGACAGATCAGCACACAAACAGATATTGTCCTGACATAGCAGGTGGCTGTGTTCGGAGGGAAACACCACGTTGTGCAGGGAGACATTACAGGCGGCGGGTTGCCATGGCGACGACGCCGGTCCGCAAAGTGGTGCGTTGTGCGCAGGTCCCTCGCGCACTTCCGGTCGTCTGAGGCAGACGCCCGCCGTGGTTATTCATTGGTCGAGACACTGGCGAACGCTGACAGAGGTGGGGGAGGGGGTGTGGGGGGAGGGGAAAGGTTCTAGTGGGGAAGGGAGGGTGTATGGGGGGAGGGGAGGTTCTAGTGGGGAGGGGGGGGGCCCTGTGAGGGGGGGGGCTGGTATGAGAAGGAGGCGCTGGTGTTGGGAGGGCAGGGGGCTAATTGGGGGAGAGGTTCTAGTGGGGGTGGGGAGGGGGTCGGGTGGGCGGGGTCTGGTGGGGGAGGGGCGCTCTGGTGGTGTTGGGGGCGGATGCGGGGTGTGAGCGGTCTAGTGGGGATGGGGAGGGTGTGGGAGCGGACGGGGCTGTGGGGACGGGGCTTGTTAGGGGTGGCGGAGAGGGTTTGATGGGGGAAGAGAGGGGGGGGGGGAGGGGGCTGGTGGGGGGGGGGGGGTGGAGGGGGGCTCTCCGCCTCTTCTGTACATAAGTGATAGGAGATGTGAATGTTTCCTATCACTTAGGAAATATATGATTGCTTTGTCATGCATATCCTTCACACCTACTGCTTTTCCCCAATAAATTGTTCTTAATGCCTGGTTTTGGATCCTTTGTAGATTAGTCAGTTGCTGCTTCGGGAGCATTCCATGAATTATATCGGTAAAGTCTATTATTGGGGGCTCTGGTGATGGGCGGGGAGGGGTAAGGTAGGGGAGCTGTATCCGAGACTGTATGAAGGTTTGGGTGGGGAATTCTTAAAGGTACACAAACGCGAGTTAGATAGCAACAATTATCAATATTATAAGTATTTGACTCAGCCGGGATTCCAACTCACGTCTATCATAGCTTCTACTCCACCCATGTAATGGGAGGTGCAAAGTACACACTGTTGTAAAGTCTACTCACCCTCCCTCACACCCCTTACCCTCACTCTCACTCACACCCCTCACTCACACCCCTCACTCTCACTCACATGTCTCACTCACACCCCTCACTCTCACTCACACGCCTCACTCACACCCCTCACTCTCACTCACACGCCTCACCCTCCCTCACATCCCTTACCCTCACTCAGAGCCCTCACCCTCACTCACACCCCTCACCCTCCCTCACACCCCTCACACCTCTCACTCACACTCCTCACCCTCACTCACACCCCTCACCCTCCCTCACACCTCTCACTCACACCCCTCACCCTCACTCACACCCCTCACTCTCACTCACACGCCTCACCCTCCCTCACACCCTAACCTCTAAGAGCCTCATCAGCCACACCCCTACCTCCCACACACTCTCACTCACACCCCTCACCCTCACTCACACCCTCACTCTCACTCCACAGCCTCACCCTCCCTCACACCACTTACCCTCACTCACAGCCTCACCTCACCAACCCCTTAACACCCTCACAACCTCTCACTCACACACACCCTCACCCTCACCTCCCCTCACTCTCACTCACCACGCCCTCACCCTCCTTCCACCCTCACCATCACTCCAGCCCTCACCCTCACTCACACCCTCACCTCTCACACCTCTCACTCACCTCCCTCACCCTCAATCACACCCCTTCTCTCATCACACGCCTCACCCTCACTCACAGCCCTCACCCCTCACTCACACCCCTCATCCTCACTCACCCCCTCAATTCACTCACAGCCTCAACCCTCACTCACACCTCACCTCACTCAACCCTCACTCACACCCTCACCCTCACCTCACACCCCTCACTCTCACTCACACGACCTCCCTCCTACACCCCTTACCCTCACACTCACACCCCTCACCCTCCCTCACCACCTCTCACTCACACCCTCACTCTCACTCACACTCCTTATCCTCACTCACACCCCTTACCCTCACTCACACCCCACACTCTCACTCACACCCCTCACTCACACCCCTCACACCCTCACTCTAACTCTCACCTCACTCACACCACTCACTCTCACTCACACCCTCACTCAACACCCCACACCCCCTTCACACCCCCTCACACCTCTCACTCACACTCCTTAACCCTCAGCTCACACCCCTCACCCTCACTCACACCCCTCACCTCACTCACACCCCTTACCTCACTCAGCCCCTCATCCTCCTCACACCCTCACCCTCACTCCACACCCTCACCCCCCTCACACCTCTCACTCACACTCCTTACCCTCATTCACACCCCTCACCCTCACTCACACCCTCACCCCACTCACACCCCTTACCTCACTCACAACCCTCACCCCTCACTCACACCCTCACTCTCACTCACACCTCACTTCACCACACCCTCACCCTCACTCACACCGTCACCCTCGCTCACACCCTCCCTCAATCACCCTCCTTACCCTCAGTCACACTCCTCACCCTCACTCACCCCTCACTCCACTCACACTCCTTACCCTCACTCACACCCCTCACTCACACCCCTCACTCTAACTCTCACGCTCACACCCAACCCCTCACCCTCACTACACCTCACTCACACCCTCACTCACACCCCTCACCCTCACTCACACCCCCTACCCTACTCACACCCCTCACCCTCACTCCACACCTTCACCTCACTCTCACCCTCACCCTCACTCACACCCTCACTCACACCCCTCCACTCTCACTCACACCCTCACTCACACCCCTTACCTCACTCACACCCCTCACTCTCACTCACACCCCTCACCTCACCACATCCCTTACCCTCACTCACACCTCTCACTCACACCTCACTCACACACCTCACTCACACCCGTCACCCTCACTCACACTCCTCACCCTCACTCACACCCTCACTCTTCACTCAACCCCTCACTCACCCCTCACTCACCTTCTCACCCTCACCACCTCCACTCACCACTCTCACTCTACCCCTCACTCACACCCTCACTCACACCCTCACCTCACTCTCCACCCTTACCCTCACCACTCCTCATCCTCACTCACCACCCCTCACTCACACCCTCCCCCCTCACACCTCTCACTCACACTCCTTACCCTAGTCACACCCTCACCCTCACTCTCACCCCTCACCCTACTCACACCCCTTCACCCCACTCACACCCTCACTCACACCACCCTCACCCTCACTCACACCCTCACTCACACCCTCACTCACACCCTCACTCACACCCTCACTCACACCTTCACTCACACCCTCACTCACACCTTCAATCACACCCTCACTCACACCTTCACTCACACCCTCACTCACACCCTCACTCACACCCTCACTCACACCCTCATTCACACCCTCACTCACACCCTCACTCACACCCTCACTCACACCCTCATTCACACCCTCACTCACACCTTCAATCACACCCTCACTCACACCCTCACTCACACCTTCACTTACACCCTCACTCACACCCTCACTCACACCCTCACTCTCACTCAATCCCCACCCTCACTCACACCTCACCCCACTCACACCCTCACCCTCACTCACACCCTCACTCACACCCCCACATCACTCACACCCCCTCACCCTCACTCACACCCTCCCTTCACCCTCACTCACACATCACCACCACCCTCACTCACACCCCTCACCTCACTCACACCCTCACTCACACCCTCACCTCTCCTCACACCCTCACTCACACCCCATCACCCCTCACTCACACCCCTCACTCAACCCTCACCTCACTACCACTCACCTCACCACACCCCTCACCCTCACTCACACCCTCACCTCACACCCATCACTCACACCCTCACTCACACCCCTCACTCTCACTCACACCCCTCACCCTCACTCACACCCTCACCCTCACTCACACCCCTCATCCTCACTCACACCCCTCATCCTCACTCACACCCTCACTCACACCCCTCACCCTCACGCACACGCTTCACCCTCACTCACACTCCTTACCCTCACTCACACCCCTCACTCTCACTCACACCCCTCACCCTCACTCACACCCCTTACCCTCACTCACACGCTTCACCCTCACTCACACCTCTCATCTCTACGCACACCCCACTCCTATACACAGTTACACCCCCCTTCCCCCGTGCCGTGCCGAGCCGTGCCGTGCCGTGCCGTGCCGTGCCGTGCCGTGCCGTGCCGTGCCGTGCCGTGCCGCCCACACGTCGCCCGTCGTTACCCCGGCGACCCGTTACCTCGGCGTCTCTGTGACTCGGCCTCGGGAGGACGGCTCTAACGGCGCCGTGTCACTTTACCGACACTCTCCGTTGATTTGTTGGTGAAGCGGTGTGAGCGGCTCATTACGGCCCGGCTGAGGTCAGTGGAACGCAGTCCAGGGACGCGCGTGGTCGTGGGCGGTGTGTGGGTGTGTGTCTGTGGGGGGGTGGGGGGGGTGATTAGTCCGACGCGCAATTAGCGTTACACTTGGTGGCCCGCAATTATAGCCTGCGTCAACATCTGCCCACCTCTGCATCTATCCAATTCTCCACCTCTACACCTCTGCATCTATCCAATTCTCCACCTCTCCACCTCTGCATCTATCCAATTCTCCACCTCCCCACCTCTTCACCTCTCCACCTCTCCACCTCTCCATCTATCCAATTCTCCACCGCTCCATCTATTCAATTATCCACCTTCCCACCTCTCCACCTGCCCATCTCTCCCCCTCTCCAATTCTCCACCTCTCCACCTGCCCACCTCTCCACCTGCCCACCTCTCCCCCTGCCCATCTCTCCACCTCTCCAACTCTCCACCTGCCCACCTTCCCACCTCTCCACCTGTCCAACTCACCACCTCTCCACCTGCCCACCTCTCCACATGCCCACCTCTCCACCTGTCCAACTCTCCACCTGCCCACCTCTCCACCTGTCCAACTCACCACCTCTCCACCTGTCCAACTCTCCACCTGCCCACCTCTCCACCTGCCCACCTCTCCACCTGTCCAACTCTCCACCTGCCCACCTCTCCACCTGTCCAACTCTCCACATGCCGACCTCTCCACCTGCCCACCTATCAACCTCTTCACATGCCCACCTCTCCACATTCCCACCTAACCTCCTCTCCACCTCTCCCCTCTCCTCTCACCTCTCAGCCTCTCCTCCTCTCCTCTTCCTTTTTCCTCTTCACTCTCTCCAGCTGTCCACATCCAGCTGTCCACCTCTCCTCTCTTCTCTTCCCCTCTCCTCTTCAGCCTCTCCACCCTACCCCACCCTACCCATCTCCCCAGTGACTGCTACAGGGCCAGCCTCCCTCCCAGTAGAACACCTATATCAGTGTACATACATTCACACTACTCTATGTACACCACCTTATGATAATTTCACCCGCCTGAGATTCAAAATGGCCGACCTCAAGGGATTTGAATGGGAAATGATGTTACTTCTGTGTATATAATAAAAGAAAAGAAAGACTGGTTTTTTTAAAAAGCACGTTTCTGACACAGTACTGCAATTAGTCACACACTGTCTCGCTTGTCTATTCTCACCGAGCTAATTATCCTGTGTGATAAATCTTGTTATAAAAAGTAGGCGAATGTTTTGAAATAGCTTTTTTTTCTTAGGTTGTCCCTTATTGTTTAAAAATATTTTGTGTGTGTGATTTTTTTAATGAATTTATTTACCCTGCTCATAACGGATAAGTGTGTTAACACTTGTTTTAACCGCTGGGCAGCACTAGTCCAATTTTATTTAAATCTTTTGAATTTTGTCTTAGTAATAATTTTGGTTTTCTTGCTTCTTGTTTATTGGTATTAGTTGAAGGTAGTTTTAATTAATTTGTCATCCAGCCATAAATTATTTATTCAATGCCAATTTCATTTCACCTGGGGAGGTGAGTGCAACTTACTACACTCTCCCCCCATCAACCCCCCCCCCCCCCCCGCTCTAGGATCGGGAGTTACCGACTTGCAAATACAAATATCCAGGTATTGCACGTCTGTTTCATACATATAGCACCGGACATGGTGGCCTAATCGGTAGAGCGCGGGCCTCACGTGCGGAAGGTCAGGAGTTCAGTTCCAGGACGAGCCAAACCAATGAATTTAAGATCGATACTTGTCGCTTCCTAGCCTGACGCTCAGCATTAATAGGATAAGGCAAGGACTGGTTAGCTCAGTGTCAGGATAAGATGACTGAGTGGGATATCAGGTCATGGTGCCGGTGGCCTGATTCCCCAGTGGGCCAGCACTATAAAGTCGCCGTGAGTGTGCACCGTCTCAAGTCGGTACCCATTCTGATATGACCGTAGATGTTGCCAGGACGTACACCCCCACAACCAACCATCCATATGGCGGGTTCAACAACACTATGCAGGATCTATAGAATCCTGGTCAGGGAAATGTCACGAAGGAGTGTGTTTTGGTTGTTGTTTTATTTTATTGTCAAATAAATAGGAACATCATGCCAGAGTGGGATTTGAACCAGCAATTCTGCCATTCTGGATGTATAGAATCCTGGTCACGGAACCAATGTCATGAAGGAGTTTGTTTTTGTTGCTTTTGTTGCAAATAAATAGGAACATCATGCCTAGAGTGGGATTTGAACCAAAATGTCTGCCATTCTGAATCGAGTTTCCTAACCATTGGGTTGAATGATAGCATGGTGTGCTCATGCTTTCATTGGTTCACGCCTAGATTATTGTAATGCTCTCTTGTATGCTCTGCCGCTGTCAAGTATCTCAAAACTGCAACGTATACAGAATGCGGCTGCAAGGTTGTTGACGGGTACAAAGAAATTTGATCACATCACTCCTGTGCTGAAATCATTACACTGGCTCCCTGTGGAGAAGAGAATTGATTTCAAGGTGCTTCTTCTTGTATATTGTGCCTTGCATGATCAGGCTCCAGAGTATATTAGAGATATGCTCCAGGAGAGAACAAATGTTTGAACACTGCGCTCCACAGTCTCCAGCTAGTTAGCAGTTCCTCGGAGCAGACTCAAAGGCTTTGGGGATTGTGCTTTTAATATTGCCCCGAGACTGTGGAATGCTCTGCCAGGATATATCACAGATTGTAAATCTGTTGGTGCTTTTAAAAAAGGTCTTAAGACACATTTGTTTAAATCTTCTTTTAACTACGTGAAATTTATTTTCCTGTATATTTGTTTGTTATGTAAAGTGCCTGAGAACGGCTTGCTGGATCGGGCGCTATATATATGTTTTATTTATTATTTACTATTTTATTCGATGTCATTGCTGGGGCACAGTGTACAACGAAGAATCTCACGCCCCAATCCACCAGCACGGTGGCATCCAATCACAAACTCTCACACTCGCTCACTCCAATTGTCTGACTGACTCCTCAGTCCATCACACTCCACCTCGGCCCGCCACTTTGCCTCGCACACCGACCCGCTCTCCTCAGTCACTGTGCTCTTGACCGCCTAGCTCACTGATCACCACACCTGTTCACTACCCACCCACACCTCAGCTTGATTAGGCGAAGCAAAACACCAAATCTAACAAAATATACAGTAATTAATTATTATATCGCGTAAACCACTGATACTAGCAAACTGATTGCTAAAAATGGTAAAATTGGACATATTTACATGCATGTCTGTATTAGTTTTTTGTCTCTCGTGTCATTTATGTATTATGTTCATGACTTCCTTCCCGTGTGACCAGATGGGATGGTCGAATCAGTTGAACGTCCCTCTCCCGTGTTGGTAGAACGTGGGATTCGAACCCACGGGTTAGAACCCTGGTCGAGTCAAATCAATTGTGATATTTCTGAATGCCCGGCCACGTTTGGGACACCAGATAATATTACAAAACTCTCCCCTTCATATCACTTATCTATCAGCTCATTTAACCAATGCTAAGGAAGAATGAAGACAAGTCACACAGATAAACAGTGGGGAAGTTGTGTTTTATTAACACCAACTCCTGTCCACCTACCAGTGACCTATCATCCACACCCCTTACCTTCTAGCCACATAGTATCTCATTACTACTTTAGCCTGTATAGAAAGCAGTGTCCACAGCCATGGGACAGGAGTCCTATGGCTGTGTTCACATGCAATTGGAATATATGAATTTTGCCAGCATCAGACAGAGTGTCTGGGGTTCCTGCTCTAGAGTAGGTGTGTCTCACTCCAGAGCCAGGAGTAGAGTGATCTCTTTCTAGGGTGTCTGAAGCAGAGTCTAGAAATATGATCTTGGTTTTGAGGCTAGTGTGGTCAGAGGGCGAATGGGATGCAATTGACTGGGCAGTCCACAGCCAGCCAATCAGGCACCTCCACAGTCAGGGTGGGTGGCACCCTACCCGAGTAGGGGTGGCTCTCACTCAACCCAGCTGCAGGTGGTGCCCTGTGTTTATATGCAAATTAGGCTGGTGTGCACACCCAGTGGTCATGTAGGGACAGGTCGTTGCAACAGTTACAATAGATCTCTGTTAAAATGGTCTTTTCTCCAATGGCCCTCTTTATGGATGCATAGAGAAATATTTCAACAACCATGTACTGCCTCTTATATAGGAAAATCTCTTCATTAATCTCAGGCATCATTTAAGAACATATATTTCACACAGCTCATATCATGTCATAATGGGAGTGGGATATTATTAATACTTTCAGTTTATATAACATCGTCCCCACTCTGTCGCCCAAGACTAATAATGCTCTTTGCCAATATACAATTCTTAACCGAAAATCTGTATATTTTTACACAATGACCTAAAATTTGATACTTGTCGCTTCCTACCCTGGCGCTCGGCATTATTAGGATAGTGCAAAGACTGTTTGGATCAGTGTCAGGATGTTTTGTTTGTTGTTGTTGTTGTTTTGCGTCGTAGCAACATATAAGGTCATATCAGGACGGGCACTGACTTGTGACAGTGCACACTTATGGCGACTTTATAGTGCTACACCACTGGGAAACCAAGTATTCATTTTTAAGTCATTGGTTTGACTCGTCCAGGATTCGAACCCACAAACTCATGGGTTCGGATCTCCCAATCTCCCAAAACAGGAGTCGGACGCTCTACTCATTCTGGTCAAGTATCAGGATAATGTGTCACAACAAACAACGAGCGGACTGAGCGTCGACCATCTTGCCTGTGCAGGGGAATAAAGTTAGTTTTCTTCACCAACTCTGCTTTCTCGTTCACTGTGCCTGTGCCAGTAACCTAACCACTGAGGCAGGACTGTAAAGCCATCATGAATGTACACCGTTCTGACATGATGTAAAAGTGTTGCTGAGACATAAAATACCAACAAAGCAATCCTTTGGACCTTCTTAGGACATAACAACCCAATAAACAAAGCAATATTCCGGGTGTTGCTTGGACATAAAACCCCAACAAACAGAGCAATCTTCTGGACGTTGCTAGGACATAAAACCCCGAAGGAAATCAATTTTGTTGACGTTGCTAGGACATAAAACCCAATCAACCGAAACAATATTATGGACGTTGCTAGGATATAAAACGTCAACTAAAGCAATTGCTAGCACATAAAACCCCAACAAGCAAAGCAACTCTCTGCACATTACTAGGACATAAAACCCCAACAAACAAAACAATCCTCTGGACGTTGCATAGGCATAAAAACCCGACAAACAAAGCAATCTTCCGGACCTTACTAAGACATAAAACCACAACAAACAAAGCAATCTTATGAGCGTTGCTAGGACATGAAACCCCAACCATCAAAACAACCGTCTTCCACTCGACATTCCCGGATGTTGCACCTGCGTCTGCGTTGTGTTGCTCACGCTCCTGGCGGATCGCTGAAACTCGGATTGTAGGTCCCAAATTGGTTTGCAAAGTCGATGAATTGTTGGTAAGTGGGTTAATTGCAGCGTCGATGAATTGGTGGCAAAGCATCGAGCAGGTGGTTCATGGACGACTGTGGGACGCTAGGGGAAAGGTGGGTGGTGGAGGAGGGGAATGAGGACGAGGGGAAGGGGGGAGGGGGGGGAGAGGGGGATGAGAGGGAAGGGGGATGAGGGGTAAGGGGAGGGGAGAAGGGGGTGCAAGGCGGGGAGGTGGAGGTGGGGGTGGGAGAAGAAGGGGGACGAGGGGGGGGGGCAGCGGGGGGGGAGTGGAGGAGGTGGGTGAGGAGGGGAAGGGGTGGGGGGAGGTGGTGGGAGGTGGAGGGGGGGGAGAGGGGGAGGTGGGTGGGGGAGGTGGGGAGTGGGTGGGGGGAGGTGGTGGGTGTAGGAGGGGGGGGAGGTGGGTTGGGGGGGAGGTGGTGAGGTGGGTGGAGGAGGTGAGGGGTTGGGGGAGTTGGGGAGTGGGTGGGGGAGTGGGTGGAGAGGGGGGTGGGGGGGAGGTGGTGGTGGAGGTGGAGGTGGAGGATGGGGATGGGAGGAGGGAGGGAGGTGAAGTGGGGGGATGTGGGGGGAGGGAGGTGGTGAGGTGCACTAATGGAGCTGTAATCACGGTGCAGGAGGTGGGGGGAGGTGGGTGGAGGAGGGGGGAGGTTGGTGGGGGTGGTGAGGTGCACTAATGGAACTGTAATCACGGTGCAGGAGGAGGGGGGAGGTGGTGAGGTGCACTAATGGAGCTGTAATCACGGTGCAGGCTGGAGGATGGCAGATTGGTTTACAGGAGTTAGCCGCATCCCTTCACCGGCTTTTTGGGAGCTGCCGAATCACATGACCTATTTAAAGGTCTAGTCATGTGATTTCAACGCGTGTTCTTCATTCACGTGACCTACTTACAAATATGGTCACGTGATTTCAACGTGTCTTCTTCATTCACACGACCAACTTACAGATCTGGTCACGTGATTTCAACGTGTTGAAGAATAGCTTCTGGCCGTCTCAGTTACTCATCTTACTCACTGCTATTCAGGTGGATCCTGGCAACTGTCTGCCAGGATCCACCTCTAAAATGCCATAAACAACTCATAAGAAGGAAAGTGAAGACAAGTCACGCGAGATGACAGTGATAATGTTGAGCTTTATTGCTACAACTCTTGTTCACCTACTAATGACCTGCCACCCTGACTCGCTTACAACCTGCTACACAGACCCACATGGTTCCTGCTTGTTCAGTCAAATCAGTGCCTACACCCATTGAACCTAAGTCCTATGGGTGTTACACACATCTCAGTTCTGAACTGCTTCTTTTGGTATCTCTAGAGTGAGTATGTGTCTGCATAGCAAGTGCAAGGAGTATAAGGTGACTGGGCTCACACAGCCAGCCAATCAGACACCCCCTGCAGACTGGGAGGGGTGGCGCCCAAAAGGGGCACCTGTCACTCAACCCCAGTGCAGGTGGTGTCCATAATGTATGCAGAATGGCTGGGTGTGCTTACCCAGCGGTCCCGTGGTAACAAGTAGTCTGCATACAGTTACAATAAACATTAATACGGGTTCCTGCTCCACTTGCACTCTTCCTGGTGCATGGAGGGAACATTTCTGTAATTAGTAACAGCATCTTCATATCTGGACATCATATCACAATCCTGGTCAGTGCACGCCATAACATTTCCACATAGTTATTTATATGTCACACAGCGAGTGGGCACCCATTGCATCGCTATTACATAACAATGGTCCCCAACTCCATCACCCTAGATATTAATATAATTCCAAGCTCGTCCATCACGACCGAAAGACTATATTTTTACAGTGTGTTCTTCATTCACATGGCCTACTCATGGATATGGTCACGTGATTTCAACGAGTATTCTTGATGCGCGAAAAGGAAGAAGGCAAGGCGGAGGTGGAAAGGAAGGCGTTTATTGGGACGCCTCCGGCAGAAGCAAAGTACAGTGAGGAGGCTCATGAGGAGCAAAGAGCAACGTAAGGATAAATACAGGGTAACAGTGAGGAGGCTCAGAAGGAGCAACAAAGCAAGACAGAGGATAACTAGGTAAGAGGCCCATATGGAGCAAAAGTCAGAGTTCAAGCTTTTTAGGGGAGGGGCGCCAAAGAGCCCTCCACCAGCTGGAAGAGAAGAAAGAGGGTTAGAAAGAGAGTTGGGTGGGTGGGTGGAGGAGAAAATGGCAGAGCGTCGAAGAGGCTGGAGGGCGAGTGACTGAGGGAGGCCGGCCGGCGGCCTTATAAGGGAAGGGAGGAGGGCGATGGCAGGGGAGGTGAGAAAGCAGCGCGCCCGGGGGAGGGCGAGGGAGAAAGCTGAGAGGCGGAAGTTGCGCGAGGTGCGAATGCTGCGCGACGACCGGGGAGGGGGGGGGGGGAGGGTCTCTTCCTCTCCACGCATCAAACGCAATGCTCGCATTACGACCAATTCACATGGCCTACTCATGGATATGGTCACATGATTTCAACAAGTATTCTTCATGGGAATAATTGCTGCGTCTTAGCAAAATTTGAAATGTTTATAGGATTGTGCTTAGAACTACTGTGAATGGCCATTGGATACTATGTTCAAGTTATAGCTAACACAGTTTGAAGTAAATGATGTAGTTTAATTAAAACTAACCAGCACAGTATGACATCTCAATTAATTAAATTGGCTAATACATTGTCGAGTATAGCGCATAACAATGGATGCTGCTTTAAAAAAAGTATGGACGGTTTATTTAAATTAAACGAGGTGCCCCGGGCAGCCCTTATTGTCCTACCCTGCAGTACACATAAATCAGCTAATGTGGTATGATAGGTAATATTGTGCAGTAATAATTGCTGATGCACTTTGAACTATTTGATGCAGTGCATTAGAAATAGTTAACGCGCAGTGAATTCTGTGCTGAATGAATGATGGTGACTTTACGCTATATTGGCAATGAAGGGCACAGTCATGGCGAGCCGGGTATCATGTAATATAGTAAAGTAATGTGAGTTAAGCGACTGAATTAATTGAACCATCCAAGTCTGTTGTAATTGATTGTGTTCGCTAATGCAGTGTGAAGGATGTAATATTATAGGATGCCAATGCTGGCGACCATGCTTCCGGTTGATTATATTCTTCTGGTTGTTACTATTCTTCCGATTTATGCTATACTTCCGGGTTATACCATACTTCCGGTTTACACTAGGCTTCCGGTTTACACTATACTTCCGGTTTATATTATACTTCCGGTTCATCATCGTATGCTTCTGGTTTATCCTATGCTCGCGGTTTACACAATGCTTCTGATCTACCCTATACCTCCGCTTTATACTATACTTCCGGTTTACACAATGCTTCTGGTCTTCACTATACTTCCGGTTTATGTTATACTTCCGGTTTACACTATACTGTCGGTTTATGTTATATTTCTGGTTTACACTATGCTTCTGGTTTACACTATACTTCCGCTTTATACTATACTTCCGGTTATACTATGCTTCCGATCTACACTACACTTCCGGTTTATGTTATACTTCCGGTTTATGTTATACTGCCGGTTTATTCTATATTTCCGGTGTACACTGTACTTCCGGTTTATGTTATACTTCCGGTTTATTCTATACTTCCGGTTTATGTTATACTTCCGGTTTATGTTATACTGCCGGTTTATTCTATATTTCCGGTGTACACTGTACTTCCGGTTTATGTTATACTTCCCGTTTATTCTATACTTCCGGTTTATGTTATACTTCCGGTTTATGTTATACTGCCGGTTTATTCTATATTTCCGGTTTACAATGTACTTCCGGTTTATACTACACTTTTGGTTTCCACTATACTTCCGATTTATACTACACTTTCAGTTTATACTAATACTGCACTTCCGGTTTAGGCCGGAATGACAGTCCTTCATCCTCTGCCCTCTCTCCTGAATATACGTCTATAATCCTTCTATTTATGTCTCTCCACCCTTCTACTTTCAGGTAAGTCTCCGATGATTGATCAGGTGTGACCTGCTGACCCAACTAGCAGTGAGTATAGACATGGATGGATGGTTTCATCAATAAACCTCTACAGCCACTCTCTTAAAGTTGCATAACCCGATGAAAGCATATTACTTTCAAAATCAAAACCATTAACCTAGGTTCTGTCCTACACATTCAACTTCGATGCGGATACATTAATTAATTATTAATTCCTTCCATAACTAATTAGGAGACAAGACAGATAGATTTGGATAAAGCCTAAGACACTCACTGGCCCTGAAAACCTACCATTACATTTTATTGGGAAAAATCGCGGGCGGAACCGGCAGATAGTTCGGGGTGAGGAATCACCCGGAGGGGAATTAGGGGAGCTGCTAGGAAGTAGACCCCCAACTCTCCAGGCTGCACCCCAGCCTCCAGTAACCCAAACAACAAAGGAGCATATGATAACATAATAATACTAAACAGGATAATTACGTACAGGAATAATATTGGCAAAAGTAATTTATGCCTCACATCACTTTGTAAAATATTCTGATTTACTGCATTGGTGGGGGGAATGCAAATGTTCTATTATTGATCGCGTGTACGTGACCAGGTACATGTATGTGTATATGTAGGTGCTGGTGGTGCCTGAGTGAGATGTAAATAGACATAGTGGTGCTGGCAGGACTGTGTGTAAGGGCACTCAGAGCCTACCCCCTCTCCCGGTCTGCTAGGTAGGATCACCACACTCAGGCTCAAGGCATGTGGTGGCCAGGGGAGCCACACAGCTTGGTGATGGTGGGCAGATCACTGGTAACCATGGGAACCAGGAATGCTGGATCCCTATTGGTAGAGCTAAGAATGCTTGTTTCTCATTGGGAGCATCAAATTTTCTAAATCAAAACAATTATCTAGATTTGATTCTACATATCTAACTTAGATACTGATGCACTTATTACGTATGTGTTGCCGCACAGAAGGGAACACTGAGTCGATTTAATAGACCCTGTTACTGCAGAAGCCTATGGTGTCAGAGTTTTGGCGTGCTTGCCAACATTATTTACACCATTTGAATTTCAAATATCTCAAAAGGTTGCCATTGCAATTAAGAGTTACTTCAAACTAAAGTAAGGTAGATTATAATGATCAATTTAATTTATATATCTCAGAAAAATGTCAGAAACTCAATCCATCGGACTATGCGACTTTAAACATATATCGAAAGTTGACCATTTAATATAGAAGTTAATTCACACTAATGTAAAATAGATCATTTTGATCAACCTAATCTTTATCTTTAAAAGAAATAGGGCAGAAACCCCAACCCATTGGATTATGCAACTTTAGCCTGGTACATTTATCTAATACGTATTGAAGCCTTAGCTACGACAATTGATAACAACAATACAGACATGTTGTCTGAGGTGTCTTTGTATAAGAGTGCTGAAAAGCGACGGAGAAGAGGTTGGCGCTGGTCCTGGTGTGTACACTACTAGTGGTGGCGCCACTGGTGCTTGTAGCCAAGCAGCAAATGAACCAGACGCACTGATCTATCGACTAACACAATATAGTGAGAAAGGTGTACTCCCCTACTTATATATATATATATATATATATTTTACCTCGGTAAACAGCCTCAGGCTAGCCTCAGGCTAGGGAGAGGTAAGCACGTCCGGTACCAGCAATTAGCATATACAACTCACGACTGGATAACGTGTCGTTGGGTTGCTCCGGCAAAATTAGTCTACATACAAGCAAATACGCAGTAAGTATAATAAAAACTGTGGTTAGCTTAATTATGATGCATTAGAGCATCAATATGGAAAGTTTAGACTTTCGTTGGTCCAATTTGGACGAGTTATTTGGTTATAAACAACCAAGGATAGAACACTCGAGTGGGTTTCTCGAAGGAACCAAACCGGTCATTAGCGGTTCTGTCAACACCCGGGTCACCGTGTGACTATGGGTAGAGATGTGGGTTTCGCCCTATCTCATGTGGAAATTCTCTCGTACTCTAATAGAGAGTAATGTTGGAGATGCTCCTGGGTTTCTTTTATAGACTCCCCTAGACAAAATTTTTTCAGGCGTTTCTCCGAGTTTCGTAGCATTTTCTCCAACTTGTTGACGTAGTAGTCACAGGTGGGAGAAGTGTGCGGAACAGAGGGATGGGCGGGCCGATACACTGGTCCCGACCCCGCGTAAAGATTTGGGCTTGACCCACAATCCACGCACAAATTTAGCTTATTACGCCTGTGTTATAACGGTATAAACACGTTCTCTAACACCACCAGATGTCCAATTGAGTTTGAAACAACCAAATTGTGACAAATATATATACCAGGACTGACCAAAAATTTTGTTTACAGTTCCTGATGGCCACGAAGCGACCAAACAAAACAACTCAAATGTTTAGGGTTTATTCTGGATACACAGTCCCTTACAGTGTCGATAACAGAACAAAAACTAATTAAGTTTATGACTACAGCGACTCAGCTTATTAAGTTATCAAAGCCTAAAATTAGACAGGTTGCTGTTCTTATTGGCATAATGACATCATATGCACCTGCTGTGTTATATGGGAAGGCCCATATTAAGTCGCTAGAAATAGATAAAAATTTAGCGTTAGCACGAACTAAAGGCAATTTTGAGCGAAAGATGTTTATTTCGCAAGAAGGGTTACAGGATATTGGATGGTGGATGCAACATATAGCAAGTTCACCAAATCCAATCCGCATGGCGGAACCTAATACAGTAATTACTACTGATGCTTCGTTAGAAGGTTGGGGAGCTCATCGAGATGGGGTCACAACAGGAGGTAGATGGCTTGATGATGAAAAATCAGACTATATTAATGCACTAGAATTGCGTGCTATTTATCTGGGCTTACGTAGTTTAGTAAAGATAAATAAATCACAGGTTAGAATACTAACTGATAATACTACTGCCATGGCATATATTCGTAACATGGGTGGAACCAAATCAAAGTCTTGCAATCAGTTATCTAAACTGATTTGGAACTGGGCACAGGCTCAACAAGTCTGGCTGACTGTAGCGCATATTCCAGGGTCACAAAATACACTTGCAGATTATAAAAGTAGAAATTTCCATGACCATTTAGAGTGGTCTCTCTCTACACCTTTGTTTAACTTCGTTTGTGAAAAATGGGGTACACCTGAAGTTGACTTATTTGCATCACGAAATAATAACAAGTTACCCTGTTATGTTTCTTGGCATCCTGAACCGGATGCTTGGAAAGTAGATGCGTTTGCTATTACCTGGGAAAATAATTATTTTTATATTTTCCCACCATTTAGCATTATCAGCCGAGTAGTGAGAAAAATCGGCTTGGAAGGGACACATGCGATACTGGTGGTGCCCGATTGGGACACGCAACCTTGGCTGCCAGCAGTTTCACAACTGGCAAAAGATCGTATACGATTCCCAAGAAAACTCGGGAATCTGACGCACCACGGACCGCTAGTGGTTCACGGCGACGTGTCAACGACGCCCCTATTGGCATTCCTTTTCTAAGGAAGCAGCTACAGCAATTTGGATTGGACAGAATTACTGAGGATAGGATAGTATCGGATGCCTGGAGGCCAGGAACTGTCAAAATGTATACAACCTATTTAAAGAAATGGGGTGTACATTGTTTGTTAATGAAAGTTAAGCCAACAAATCCAAAGATTTCACAAGTAGCTCGGTTTCTTCGTTCTCTAGAGGATGAAGGACTTTCCTTTGGATCGATTAATGCGGCGAGGTGTGCGTTATCAATTATATTACCTAGAATTGATGGCGAAACAGTTGGAAAACATTATGTTATTTGTTATTTACTTCGTTCAATTTATCAAAGGAATCCTCCAAAACCAAAGTATAGTCGGTTTTGGGATGTTTCTATAGTATTTAAGTTGTTTCAGGCTTGGCCTCACAACTCGTGGTTAGATATAAAACAGTTAGGTTTTAAGGTCGCGGTCCTGTTATTGTTAGTAACCGGACACAGAGGACAGACGATTGTTGCTTTATCCTTAACTGGATTAGAAATAGACAAGGAACAAGCTACGTTTGATTTAGAAAAATTGCTTAAATCGAACACGTTAGGTGACCCTTTATCAACGGTTCACTTAGACTGTTTTCCGAATGATCGGAAATTATGTGTTGTGTCGGCCATACGGGCTTATATATACAAGACAAAGGATTTACGTGCATCACAACAACTATTAGTGAGCTTTATAAAGCCACATAAGGCGATTTCACGAGACACACTTGCCAGATGGACAATTACGGTGTTGAAATTGGCTGGAGTGGATACGAGTAAATACTCTTCCCACTCAACTAGAGGAGCCATGGTCTCCAAGGCACGGGTGCTTGGTATTTCTGTGAAAAGAATACTAGCGCATGCAGGCTGGAAGACGGCTAAGTCGTTTGCAAAACATTATAATAAACGACTAGAAAAGCCTACCGGCGTTGCAAAGCGTCTTCTCGCCAACTAACAAGAATAGGTGAGAACAAAAATTTAGAATGTTATAATAATAAGAAAGAATGATATTAAGGATAAAAATGAATTATGTAAAGGTCTCCCTAGCCTGAGGCTAGCCTGAGGCTGTTTACCGAGGTAAAATAGTATAGTTATACGAGTCTTACCTTGGTACAGATGATGGATAACTGTTGTTTTACCGAGGTATAAGCCTCGGATAGATGTGGGCTAGGGCCCTCCCGCCACACCCTGCCACATCTATTCCGTTGGTGTACCTTTTCGGTAAAGTAATAGTATCCATTGTTTGAAAGTCATTTTTATCCTCAATAAGTAGGTTAAGATTGCTGGTACCGGACGTGCTTACCTCGCCCTAGCCCACATCTATCCGAGGCTTATACCTCGGTAAAACAACAGTTATCCATCATCTGTACCAAGGTAAGACTCGTATAACTATACTATATATATAATAAATTATATATATTATATATGGGTCACTCTCCTGAAAACTGGCCATGGGCCATATGCATGAAGCAGTGTTAGCGAGCCAAAACGCGTTTAGACGGGATTTCTGGTTTAGCGCCGAAATGTCGCTATGCATGGAGCAGTGTTAGGCCTAACACCACAAGCTTAAACTAGGTTACGGTAAACCCGTTCCATAGCTGGTTTACAAGTGGTGTTAGGTACCGATTAGGGCCAAATCTATTCAATGCTGTCATATTTAACAGAGTTACATAGTCAAATAGTGAAATTTTATTAAATTAACCCTAAGATCGAAGCGAGATTAATGCTGCCACCGCAACGGCAGCGATATTAATATTTTCGAATCGACGAATGTAAGTAAACAAATCACCGCCGCCGCATGGACGTCGATATCCATACTGTCCAACGTCAACTAAACATGGCCACCGCCATCGCCGCCATATCAGTGGCAATATATTAGACCCAAATCTATTAAATGCTGTCATATTTAACAGAATTACATACGCCATAAGTGAAATTTAATCAAATTAACCCTAAATTCGAACCAATATTAACGCCACCGCCACATTGGCAGCGTTATTCATATTGTCAAATCGAGGGATTTCGCAAATCTTCACGGTTAGCTATAATCAAAGTGTTACGCGCTCCTGCATACCGCTCGACATATTTCCTGACCTCAGTGATAGCTAAACGGTATCAGGCTGTAACAGCAAAAGCCACCCATGCATATGGGCCCTGAAGTGTCACATGGAGAGTTAAAATCTAATATATGAATTTTTAACATTTGTTGGTTGCAAATGAAAGCTGGAAATCTCCCCTTTACATCTATGTAAAATATATATTGATGAGATACAAAAATAAAGGTGTAGTCCATGATTAAGCTATGTTATATGGCAGTATACTGACTGTAAAAGTTTCTTTTTGTACAAAAACACTTCATAACTAAAAGGACCAAAGTTGCACACAGTTTATTTTATTTCCCTTATTTCATACATCAAATGTGAACCTGAATATGAAAAGTATAAGGAAAAGAATAAGAAGGAAGTTTTTTTATTGATGTTTTAAACTCCCATCCCATGACACTTTCAGGAGAGTGACCCATATATACAGCAAAACCACAATACCTCCTTTAATTCGACCTATCAGAGGAGTGAATAACGACTCTACTGCTTAGTGAGAGTACCAGTCGAGGGGCGGGGGGTTCTGCCAAGACTGGTACTTGAACCAGGGTCTCTGCATAATGGTGGCCAGCGGAAGGCGGGAATTTAGCGTTGTTTCTGTCAAGCCTCCTTCTGGTGACGAAATGCTGTGAATTGCCACCCGGCGGTGACTAAGAGCCCCAAAGTGCCCCTCACCCCCACCCCAACACCCATCCACACAACCTGGAGGAGGCTGTAGGAGACTGGTCTGCCTGCTGGAATGATGGAGTGATGGAGTGGCGAGGGTGCCAGATGGTGGCCAGTATAATTTTGAAAACTATCTTTTAAAGGTTTTTTCTTTCTTTGTTTTTATGGTTTACTAAATTTAGGATAGCAATATTGTTGTATAGAATCACTAAAGCTGAAATACTATTCAACATGAAGATGAATGCCAGGAAGACCAAAACAATGGTTATAAGTAAAAGAGAGATAAACCAAATATCAATATAACCAAAGATGGCACAAACATAGAACAAGTATCCAAATTCATATATCTCGGACAAAAGAATATAAATGATGGGAGATGTGAGGAAGAAATTAATAGAAGGATAACAATAGCCCGAACAACATTCTCCAAAATGTATAGAGTGTTAACATCAAGTAAGATATTAATACAAACAAGGAAGCGTATTCTTCAGTGTTATGTCTGGTCTACTCTAATGTATGGGGCAGAGACATGGACAATCTCTAAGAAAATGTACAAACGTTTAGCAGCATTTGAGATGTGGACTTATCGAAGGATGATGAAAATATCATGGACAAAGAAGATCACCAACAAAGAAGTTCTCAGAAAAATTAAAAATAAGAAATGCTTGTTTGCCACTATACAGACAAAGAAACTTATTTATTTTGGCCACATCATTCGTCAGAGTTCAATATACCGTACATTGTTGGAAGGGAAGGTGAATGGCAGCAGAGGGAGAGGGAGACCAAGAACATCATGGTTTACAAATATTTCACAGTGGACAGGCTTGAATTATTCACAGTCTATCAGAACAGCACACCATCGGGACAAGTGGAGAACCATTGCATCCAACCCTCGACTAGAGGACGGAACTATTGATTGATTGATTGAATATTGTTGTGACTGTGATATATATTAACTTACAGATTAAATTGCAGAACCTCTTCTGGCTCATCTAGGCCCTAATGGTCCTCTAATGCCAGCTTGTCAAAATAACTATGTTTTACACACATATGGAGGTGGATGGAGCCCTGAAGTCATAAAATTGTGGGTGTCCTGTCCAATGTCTATCCAGCCTTCTCAAATGAGTCTATTGTTGGTGCTTCAACCACTTGATCTGGAAGACTTGTTCCATGGATTTGTCACTCAAAAGAAAAACCAGTGCTTCCTGACCTCAATTCTGGTCCTCTCCTTGAAGATCTTATACCGCTGGCCTCTGGTGTTGCTGTCTACTCTGAGGTTGAACAAACCTGTTGTGACATCACTGTCACATATATATATATATATATATATATATATATATATTTATTTATATATATATATACATATATATATATATACAAATATGTATATATATACATATTTATATATATGCTCTATACTGCATTCTGGGAATATACAATCAGGCACCTCTCACCACCGATATTATTATACACCATTGGCTATGTAGTTCCGGGTTTCTCCACTGGGGCGCCACCTGCGAGTGGTAATTAAACCGAACTACCGCCATGACTACCCAAGATTGTCGGTGCTTCGTGAGGTACGTTGGTTTGTCTTGTATGTGCTATTTATGTCACTACATATGGTGAAGGGAAGTTATTCGATAATACACTACTGGAGTAATGAGAGGGGGGGGGGGCAGGTCTAATTTGTTGTTAAATATACAGCTGATTCCTAATAGTTTTACTAATTTACAAAGGAAATGGTTCACTAGACAAAATAAGGTAAAAGAAGGTAATTATTACAGGATTTCATATGGTGGCGCTCTGCCCGTATGGCGACTTTACAGTGATTTATGGCCCCTGGGAGACCATGTTCCACGCACCATGAACGGATATCCCACTCAGTCACATTATCCTGACACTGAGCAAACCAGTCCTTGCCCCAGGAGCGCCAGGATAGGTGTTATGTATCCATGAGACAGCACGCGGGTCACGCGTGGGTCAGGTCAGAGGTCACACGCGGTGTTCTCTGTGGCGGAGTGGTTAGAGTGTCTGACTT
The DNA here is from genome assembly GCA_030323885.1 of Branchipolynoe longqiensis. NCBI lineage: Eukaryota > Metazoa > Annelida > Polychaeta > Phyllodocida > Polynoidae > Branchipolynoe > Branchipolynoe longqiensis. Next base: position 2,673,019 of record CM059193.1, on the reverse strand, counting down.
TTTTCCAGGTCGGACTCCTAATCTGAAGGTCAGTGGTTCGATTCCCCGTATCCCCCATCTCTGCCAATTTAGATTTCCACCGCTGCGTAGAACTTACAGCATCATCAAAGGCCAGTTGCTCTCATATCATGTCTATGTGGTGTGGGAGGTTAAAAATCCCTTGGGTCGGTAAAAGTGTAGACTCGGGCTTTCTATCGACAAACTGTCTAATGGTTAAAACAAGTCTATTCAGACTTATCCATGATAGGCAATATGAATCTTCAAGAAAAAAAAATGTCATGGCTGAGGCATGCTGGGGATAAGGATTCTAAATACAGTAAAACCTCTCTAACCGACCACTTCCACAGATCGACCATTCCCCTATATCGATCGCTTTATTTGGGTCCCAAACGATCGCCTATACAATACCACTGTAACGATTAAAATAAAATCCCTAATCCGACCACCTCCGTAAATGGACCATTTATAATCGGTCCCATGGTTGGTCGATTTAGAGAGGTTTCACTGGAAGCAGTTATATGACACAGCTCACGGTATCCACACGTACATTTGCACTAGTTTTTGATTATGGTGTTTCCCACTTCACAACCGGTGAATTGCATTCAATTGACTTCACAACTGGTGAACACCACCTGTGAACTGGAGATTTTTTAAGCGGCTCGTTATTCACCACTTGTGAAAAAATGGCAGCGAATGGTAAGGTTCCATAATAAATTGACATGGTAAGGTTCCATAATAAATTGACAAAAATATGTTTGTAATGAAACCATTGTCCATGATGTGTGGTGTTAAAACAAATCATACATGGTGTATATTATGGTAGTGGATGTTATCTACCAGAAATGTGCAGTTTATGTGTTATGTATGCATATATTGTAGTTTGCCTCTGTTATCACCCAGCCTCAAGCGTTCACTTTGTTTTATCATACACTGCAAAACCTTCCTCAAAATTATTATTTTAGTCATATTTGATTAAATCTATGTATCTAAACTTAGATTCTGTGTTCATATAATGGTTACACCATAGTAAAAAAAAGCTAAAAGCCTTCTGGAGTCTATATTGCGGTTGTTTACCCCAAATTGTAGTAAGTGGGACGTCCTAATTGTGTATGTTCTGCGCTTAGATACGAGGGGGGGGGGCACATGGAACATTGATCGCGTTTTGTCCTCCGCTTGAGAACACAATGAGAACAGACAGATGCAGCAATCTGGTGCTATCAATAATCAATAATCACTAATGATATTAAAGGTCTGTCTCCTCGGTGGTTACCATGGACAACATCGTCATCGGGGGAGCGAGAAAAAGGCATACATTTTCTGATTACAATAATTACATAATAAAAGATATAATACTTAATAGTTATTGATTTTGTTGGGCTATTAAAGGAACTTTAAGGTATCTGGTCACTTGATTTCAGCATGTATTTACTTTAGATGAATATTCACTATGTCTTGAAATAGTCAAGCTGTAGAAATAGAAATAGAAATTGCATTGCACTTAGTATAATGAGTGGGTTCGAACCCTGGTCGAGTCAAACCAGTGACTTAAAAATTGATACTTGTCCCTTCCTAGCCAGGCGCTCGGCATTATTTGGGTAGAGCAAGGACTGGTTGGCGCGATGTCAGGATAATGTGACTGAGTGGGATATCAGGTCATGGTGCTGGCCACGTGGTTTCCCAGTGGGGCAGTAAAGTCGCCATGAGTGCGCACTGTCACAAGTCGGTACCGGTCATGATATGACCTTAGATGTTGCCAGGACATAAAACAATAAAGACTACTTATAAAAACACGAGTGCTCTGCCGCTGTGAGCACCCTATGTAATTACAAAACTCTCCCCCTTCATTTCACCTGTGATGCAATCAGCCTAATCAATTTAACCATGTCTGGAAAGAGGAAGGAAAACCAGTCCCACCGATGAACAGTGAATAAGTTGTGCTTTATTGGCAGCAACTCCTGTCATCCCCCTTAGATGTGACCTAGCACCTGCACTCCTCATATACTGCCCACACTATGTCTCATTGTCACTTTAGCCTGTATACTCAAAGCAGTGCCTACAGCCCATGGGACAGGAGTCCTATGGCTGTAGGCACTGCTACACACTCAATGTCAATGGCTGTAGACACTCAATTTGAATAGGTGAATTTAGGTAGCATCAGACAGAGTGTCTGGGGTTCCTGCTCCAAAGTAGGTGTGTCTCACTCCAGAGCCAGGATGAGAGTCATTTCTCTTCAGTGTCTCAGAAGCAGAATTTTGAATAATTACTTAATTACTAGTGTGTGGTCAGGATAGGCCAAGGGAGTCAGGTGACCGGACATTCCCCAGCCAGCCAATCAGACACTCCCCACAGACTGGGTGGGTGGCCACCCCAAGTAGGGGCTGTCGCTCAAACCAGCTGCAGGTGGTGCACTCTATACATATGCAAATTAGGCAGGTGGGTCAGTCGGTGGTCCTGTGTGGACAGGATGTTGCATACAGTTACAGATACGTATATAGATCAATCAATCAATCAATCAATAGTTCAGTCCTCTAGTCGAGGGTTGGATGCAATGGTTCTCCACTTGTCCCGATGGTGTGCTGTTCTGATAGACTGTGAATAATTCAAGCCTGTCCACTGTGAAATATTTGTAAACCATGATGTTCTTGGTCTCCCTCTCCCTCTGCTGCCATTCACCTTCCCTTCCAACAATGTACGGTATATTGAACTCTGACGAATGATGTGGCCAAAATAAATAAGTTTCTTTGTCTGTATAGTGGCAAACAAGCTTTTCTTATTTTTAATTTTTCTGAGAACTTCTTTGTTGGTGATCTTCTTTGTCCATGATATTTTCATCATCCTTCGATAAGTCCACATCTCAAATGCTGCTAAACGTTTGTACATTTTCTTAGAGATTGTCCATGTCTCAGCCCCATACATTAGAGTAGACCACACATAACACTGAAGAATACGCTTCCTTGTTTGTATTAATATCTTACTTGATGTTAACACTCTATACATTTTGGAGAATGTTGTTCGGGCTATTGTTATCCTTCTTTTAATTTCTTCCTCACATCTCCCATCATTTGTAATCTTTTGTCCGAGATATATGAATTCGGATACTTGTTCTATGTTTGTGCCATCTATGGTTATATTGACATTTGGTTTATCTGTCTTTTTACTTATAACCATTGTTTTGGTCTTCCTGGCATTCATCTTCATGTTGAATAGTATTCCAGCTTTATTGATTCTATTCACTATATCTTGTAGGTTTTTCTCACTGTCTGCTAGTATTACACTGTCATCGGCATATCTAAGATTGTTGACGTTCATGCCACCTATTGTCACTCCCTTGCAATCTTCAATATGTCTGAAAATCATCTCTGTGTACAGGTTAAATAGACATGGTGACAATACACACCCCTGTCAAACTCCTCGTTTAATCATAACTTCATCCGATAGGCCCTGCTCCATTTTTATAAATGCACGTTGTGTCCAGTATAAGTTCACAATTAGTTTAATGTCTTTGCCATTGACACCAATATCTTGTAAACATTTGATTAACAGTTCATGATTGACTCGGTCGAAGGCCTTCTCATAGTCAATAAAGCAGGCATAAACATCCTGGTTCACTTCACAATAACGTTCACAAATCATTCTCATGTTGAAAATCCCTTCACGTTTACCTCTTCCAGGTGAAGGGATTTTCAACCTATATAGATATGTGTATTAAAATTGTTCTTTTCCTCCAATTGTATTCTTTATGAACACATAGAGAAACATTTCAATAATCATGTACTGTTTCTTGTAAAGGAAATCTTTTCATTAACTCCAATCATCATATATAACATATAGTTTACATCACTCAGTATCATGTACAATGGGAGTGGGATTCTATTACTTTTAGTTACTTTTAGTTTACATAACCTGATTCCCACTCAGGCATCCAAGAATAATAATGCTCTCTGCCAATATATAATTATTGACCGAAAATCCGTATATTTTTACATACTGGCGTTAAAGGTTAGGGATAGATCAGTTACTACCTGCTAGGACCGAGCTGAAATAGCTTATACTGTGACGCCATGCAGAGAAGGAATAGATAGAATTATATAAGTTACTAACTTTATCCTGTGCTGTACACGGGTTAAAGCTAGGCTCCGCATCAATCCCTGGACAAATATTGTGTTGAACTGTCATATATATATATATAGACGGTCTCTGACTATATTCAGAGACCATGCATATATCTACATTTTCTGCTATAATCCGGACTTGTGCATGGTCCTGTTTCAATATAGTGGTGCCATCTGGTGGAATCCATCTGTACCATTGTGCAGTAACCCATATCGGTGGCACTATCTAATGGCGGAGTTAACAACACTTGTGGTTATGTGACTCAAAATGGGTGCTACTCTTGTCGAAGTGACCAAAGTCAGTAAAAACCATCAAAATTAATATGAAATGTGAAGAAACATGCTATTAACAACCCGTACATGGCAAAGCAACGGTGAGGAGCGATGATGTGCATTGGCAGCGACAATTAACAGAGGAATAGTGATCAGAATGACCCTAAAACTTAACCACCATTTGTTATTATATATAGATATAGCCCAGGTATTATATATAGATAAGGCATAGATAAAGGGTTTCAAATTCACTACTAGTCAAAGTATGATTTGTGATTCCCTCCTTTGTGAACGCTATTGCGGTGAACTGCACCTATATAGCCCGTCTCTATAATTAGCGACCCGTGAGTCTAAACATGTTTCAGTTTTATTTCACCGAGAAAACCTATCTGAATGGGGAAATACTCCCTGGCCGATTTAACTCTAACAGCTGAGACGGGTCATGAGGTCAATGACCTTAATATGTTCAATTATGCTCAGTCTTGATTGGGATCTAAATAATTCCCAGAGATTAGATTCTTTCAACATATTTACACTAAGAATAATCACATTTAGTCGTGATAATTGTGATTAAGTAAGGTTCTGTTGGTCATGTTACTGCGCCTTTAATGGTTGATAATTGTGATTAAGTAAGGTTTTTCTTTTTCTTGAAGATTAATACTGCCTGGCATGGATAAGTCTGAATAGACTTGTTTTCACCATTAGACAGTTTATCGATAGAAAGCCCGAGTCTACACTTTTACCGACCCAAGGGATTTTTAACCTCCCGCACCACACAGACATGGTATGAGAGCAACTGGCCTTTGATGACGCTGTAAGTTATACACAAGGTTGTGTTGGTGATGCTACGGCCCCTTTAATGGTTAATAATTGTGATTAAAGCTGCATAGTCCGATGAAGCATTAAGTTTTCAAAATCAAAACAATTATCTAGATTTGATTCTATATCTCAAACTTAGATACGGATGCACTTATTAAGTATTTATTGCCACATAGAAGGGAACACTGAGTCAATATAATAGAACCTGTTACCTCAGAAGCCTATGGTATCAGAGTTTTGGCATGCTTGCCAACATTATTTTCACATGTTTGAATTTCAAATATCTCAAATGGTAGCCATTTCAATTAAAAGTAACTTCAAAGTAAAGTAAGGTAGATTATGATGAGCAATTTAATATACTTATCTCAGAAAAATGTCAGAAACTCAAAACCATCGGACTATGCAACTTGAAGTAAAGTTGTGTTGGTCATGTTACTTCCCCTTTAAATAAGATAATTCTTGGTTGTTCCAGTGGGCGAGCTTATATCTGTCCTATTAGGATAGTCCACAGTGACGTCATAGTGAAAGGATGTCACTGAGGGCTGTGTAAATCCATAATAACTCCATTTACCAATCACAAGCATGCATGTTACTTGAGCGATAATCTAATGTGACATTGGGCCCCCCTCCCTTCCCCTAGTGAGCGGACTTGGAACTACAGTAAAACCTCTCCAAATCAACCGACCATGGAACCCACGAGGGTGTGTGAGCCGTGGGTAGGGAGGCGCCGATGGGGGTTGGAGTGAAGGTGCGAGGGTGTATGAGGCATGGGTAGGGAGGTGCCGATGGGGGTTGGAGTGAAGGTGTGAGGGTGTGTGAGGCATGGGTAGGGGGGCACCGATGGGGGTTGGAGTGAAGGTGCGAGGGTGTGTGAGGCGTGGGTAGGGGGGCGCGCTGATGGGGGTTGGAGTGAAGGTGCGAGCGTTGTGTGAGGCGTGGGTAGGGGGGCGCCGATGGGGTGGAGTGAAAGTGGGTGTGTGAGGCATGGGATGGGGGGGCGCCAATGGGGGTTGGAGTGAAGGTGCGAGGGTGTGTGAGGTGTGGGTAGGGAGGGGCCTGATGGGGGTTGGAGTGAATGTGCGAGGGTGGTGTGAGGCGTGGTAGGGGAGGCGCCGATGGGGGTTGGAGTGAAGGTGCGAGGGTGTGTGAGGCATGGCTAGGGGGGAGGCCGATGGGGGTTGGAGTGAAGGTGCGAGGGTGTGTGAGGCGTGGGTAGGGGGGCACCGATGGGGGTTGGAGTGAAGGTGCGAGGGTGTGTGAGGCATGGGTAGGGAGGCGCCGAGGGGGTTGGAGTGAAGGTGCGAGGATGTGTGAGGCATGGCTAGGGAGGCACCGATGGGGGTTGGAGTGAAGGTGCGAGGGTGTATGAGGCGTGGGTAGGAGGCGCCGATGGGGGTTGGAGTGAAGGTGCGAGGGTGTGTGAGGCATGGCTAGGGAGGCACCGATGGGGGTTGGAGTGAAGGTGTGGGGTGTGTGAGGCGTGGGTAGGGGGGCACCGATGGGGGTTGGAGTTAAGGTGCAAGGGTGTGTGAGGCGTGGGTAGGGAGGCGCCGATGGGGGTTGGAGTGAAGGTGCGAGGGTGTGTGAGGCGTGGGATGGGGGGCGCCGATGGGGGTTGGAGTGAAGGTGCGAGGGTGTGTGAGGCATGGGTAAGGGGGCGCCGATGGGGGTTGGAGTGAAGGTGCGAGGGTGTGTGAGGCGTGGGTAGGGGGGCGCCGATGGGGGTTGGAGTGAAGGTGCGAGGGTGTGTGAGGCATGGGTAAGGGGGCGCCGATGGGGGTTTGACAGAGATAACAAGATCATCCCTAAGCACCTCCTCCTGAGGCCTCTGCGGAGAGACCACAGTCTCCACACCACAGCGACTCACTCTGCTTATTAAGCTCGTTTTGGGGCGCACAGTGTATGTAAATGAGGAGAGTGGTGGCTGTCAGTGGGTAATGACGCTAGGCAGGCGACCGGACGCGGTGGCTGAATCGGTAGAGCACAGGCTTCCCCTGCGGAAGGTCGGGGATTTGAATCCCCCCGAGTCAAACAAATGACTTATAAAATTGATATTTGTCGCTACCTAGCCTGGCGCTCTGCATTAGTAGGATAGGGCAAGGAGTGGTTAGCAGTGTTAGGATAATGTGACTGTGTGAGATATCAGGTCATGGTGCTGGTGGCCTGGTCTCACAGTGAGACAGCAGTATTAAGTCACCATGAGTGCGCACTGTCACAAGTTGGTACCCGTCCTGATATGACCTTAGATCTTGCTAGTATGTAAAATAAGAAACAAACTACTAGACAAACTAAGCTATTCATTGTGGGGTTTCTGATACAATCACCCTATCAATGCCTTCCTGTCTATGTGGCTCTTGCCTGAAAGGCCAGGGCTAACTACTACTACTACTACAATACTTCACTCGTCCCCCTGGAATTATAAATCTGTTATGTGGTTTCATGTCATTTGATGCTACAATTACACACATACAGGCAATGCAATTACATATACATACACAGTGTAGATTCAGCAACCATACAGCACATGGCTTGTACAGGATCCTGGTCATGGCCCCAGTGTTGTAGGGAGGGGTGATGAAAATGGGTAATATTGCATCTAGAGCAGGAATTCAAACACATAGTCTGTCATTCTGGGGCTATCATGCTAACCATTACACTACCTAGGTTCCCTGATGCAATCACCCTATCCACACCTACCTGTCTATGAGGCTCCTTGCCTGAGAGGTCAGTGTGGACCACTACACTAACCATTACACCACCTAGGTTCCCTGATGCAATCACCCTATCCACACCTACCTGTCTATGTGGCTCCTTGCCTGAGAGGTCAGTGCAGACCACTACACTATCCATTACACCACCTAGGTTCCTTGATATCACCACCCTACCCATGCCTACCTGTCTATGAGGCTCCTTGCCTGAGAGGGCATTGCAGACCACTACACTAACAATTACACCACCTAGGTTCCCTGATATCATCACCCTAGCCATGCCTACCTGTCTATGGGGCTCCTTGCCTGAGAGGGCAGTGTAGACCACTACACTAACCATTACACCACCTAGTTTCCCTGATGCAATCACCCTATCCACACCTACCTGTCTATGAGGCTCCTTGCCTGAGAGGTCAGTGTAGACCGCTACACTAACCATTACACCAACTAGGTTCCCTGATGCAATCACCCTATCCACACCTACATGTCTATGTGGCTCCTTGCCTGAGAGGTCAGTGTAGACTAGTACTACATTATCAATGGTACAGCACTATAAGTACATCTGCCCAATCTTCTGTCTCGCAATCAGTCATCGCGAACTCTCAGATCTTCCCGTCAGTTATTGCAAGTCTGTGCATCTAGACTCAAAGCGTTCGGTGATTGTGCCTTCCATGTGGCGGTGTCGTGGGTTGAGATTGTACCCGGGTTTCAAATTGTCCTTTTTGCAATGCGCATGCGTTAAAGATGAACAGCATTTCCGCCAGATTGAGATTGTACCCACATTTTTGGAGCTGTAGTCATGTAAATTGTAGCATTGATTATTACTGCAAATGGCTCTAAAACGTAACCTTTTAAGTGGGTTAACACCCCGATGTGTGTATTTTGTTTGTTTTTCTAATTCAATTAACCTCCTAGTGTCCTACCTATTCGCAGAGCTATGCATCACAGGGTTTAGCCAACTTTTGCGGTATGCGTTATTGTTTGCTTCGCTGTCCGCCACTTATAAGGGTATTAACAAGCTGTCTTTTGCATCGTGTACATGAAATGTTCTTCTTCATTTGGGTCTTCAACATCTTGAATCCATCATTAGAAGTTACTGAAAATTGATCCGAATTCTTTTTTGCCTGTTCTGAAAGAGTATATCTGATTGGGGCCTGATGTTATATAGGGGACATTCTCAAACAGCTGTGGCAGCTACAGTTTGAAATTGCCCTTTAAATTTGATGCATACGCATTGCGAAAAGGACAATTTGAAACTGGGTAAAATATCAAACTGCGACAGAGGGTCTCACTTTACGGAATAGGCTGTCAGAAGAGGTTAGAAAAGCAGCGTCGCTTGACAAATCTACCTTCAAGAATCCCGTTTACGTCAGCTCTTTCGTGAGGTATAAAGTACTTATACATATATTATTCATGTATGTAATTCTCCTGTTTATTATTTGCTATCTTATTCTATTATGCCACTGCTCCTGTAACCTCCTTTGAACTGTTCCTTTGTTACTTGGGTTACTGGAGACTGGGGTGCGGCCTGGAGTGCGGGAGGTTTGCTTCCAAGCAGCTCCTTACTCCCCTCCTGCCCTCCAGGTGCCGCCTCAATCCCCTACCATTTTGCTGCTGATTTTGGTTAATAAAATTAACGGTAGTTCCAAAGGGCCAGACAGAGTTTTAGACTTGATCCAAATACGTCTGTCGTCTCCTATTTTGTTATGGACGGAATTAATAATATGGTAAATGAAATTTTTCTATCCTTCTTTTTTTAAACCAAGTTATAGTTTCATGGTTTAAAAAAAAAAATTGTATTGAGGGCAAAAGAAGGCTAATACATGGAATTGTAGAGCATGAAGGTCACTTATGCAACCTGAGTCATGATGCCCTACAATCCAGCCCAGATGGTGCTTAGAACTATTTACATATCAGATTACATGATCTGTGAATTTTATGGAAGATGAGATGGGTGATATGAGGCAAGAGAGAATAACAAAGAAAATTAAAACAATTAAATACACACAAAAACACCTGAACCGCAACAGATGTACAAATAGCAATTTGGTTCAATACCATAGAGTGGATCCTGTTAGAGATATTGTGTGGTTAAATTTAATTTTTTTTATATTTGTTATTATTGTTCCTATTAAGTCGGCACTCCCTCAGAGATGACTTCATTTGCACTGAATTTAAAATGCTGCATAACATTCGCCTAATATTAATTGGGATCTTTATCTTGATATTTTGATTCTTGGCGTTGTGACTTGTCCTAATGAGCACTGAGTGAGATTTAATTTATTATCGTCGTCTTGGCTCAGTTTTATGAAGCCAATTCCAACTGGTTAATCAAGGTATAAAACACATTTTATGCTTAACAAAGTCCGGTGTTTAAATATGATAGACAGTCATGGGAATAATCCTTCACCTTTATGATAGACTTTTACACCCCCCCCCCCACTCCCCCCTTCCCCAGAATGCCACACTTCTGGCCGTTGTTTTTAATTCACATTACAGAATCAATGCTAGTAACATTCTCAATTTGAAAACTTACCGGACTCCAAGTTGCCTTACAAACTTAAAGTTCCGAAACAATTCGTCCAAACGGGACACTCCACCAATGCACCTCAGGAGGAATGTATATAGAGTACATGTTCCCCTAGCCTTTATACTTGTATAATGCGTTATACATTACATATATTAAGGCCGACTACAGTACAAAATAGACAAACAATAAAAGGTGGGTTGAGATGATATATTTTCTGGAATAGGGAATATGGATTCCTTACCCTAAAAAGAATTCTCCAGTGCGAATGACAATGAAGCGCATCTGTTAGGGACGGATAAGACCGGTGGTGGCGCCACCTGTCTGAGCATGGTGGTCAGGAAGCACTTCGAGTAGCATGTACAGTAACAATAATGACAAAAATAATAATATTAATAATAATACAGTTGCATTCCGTGCCCTTATACTCACATAATAATTATACATCACACATATAATCTCAGTTCCATAGCGACCGGGCGCAGTGGCCGAATCGATAGAGCGCAGGCTTCCCATGCGGGAGTAATAGGAGAGGACAAGGACTGGCTACCACAGTGTCAGGATAATGTGACTGAGTGCAATATCGGGTCAGGGTGCAGGCGGCCTGATTTTCCCAGTTGTCAGACCCATCTCCCTTCTCTAATCCGCCGGGAAGGTTAGCAAAAGGATTTCCCAGTTTGGCAGCACTATAAACGTCACTGAGTGTGGCCTGTCACAAATGGGTACCGGTCCTGATATCACCTTATATGTTGCTAGGACGTAAAACTCCAACAACACCAACTTAGTTCCATAGCGTCCCTGAAGTGTGCAGGTGGTGTTACAAATGACGTCGCTGGTGTGGCCTTTGTGTGTGCCACGTGACGTCGCGTGGGACATTAGCTGGTGTTTGGTGTGCGCGTCCCTTTGTGAAGTCCTGGTCCGTTGTTTGGACAATGACCGGCTGCGCTGGTGGTAAAGGTGTTTGCAGTCCAGACAGACAGACTCGCTATCATCTCGTATCCTCTGCTGTCCTCTCCTATTCTCTCCTCTCCTATCATCTCCTTTCCTCCGCTATCATCTCTGCTATGATCTCCTACCCTCTCATATCCTCTCCTATCCTGTCCTACCCTCTCATACCAACTCATATCCTCTCCTACCACCTCATATCCTCTCCTACCATCTCATATCCTCTCCTACCCTCTCCCATCCTCTCATATCCTCTCCTACCCTCTCATAGCCTCTCCTAACCGCTCATATCCTCTCCTACCCGCTCCTATCCTCTCCTACCCGCTCCTATCCTCTGCCAACCTATCCTATCCTCATCTACCCTATCTTGCCCTATCTTCTCCTATCCTATCCTCTCCTATCTCCCATCCTCTCATACCTTCTCCTATCAGCTCCTACCCTCTTCTATCGTATCTTCTATCCTCTCCTACCCTCTCCTCTTCTGTCTTCTCCTCTCGTGTATTATCCACTCCTATCCTCTGCTATCCGTTCCTATCCTCTCCTATCTTCTATTCTCCACGATCCTCTCCTGACCTCTCCTGTCCCACCAGAGTAGCGGCGTTCCACCTGCTGGCCGGCCACTTCCGGTTTGTACTGTCAGCACTGCGTCTGTGTCTGCTGTTTGACTACTGCCCCGACACCCTCTCCAAACCACAGCGTCACCTAGATGAAACGTTCATCCCTGCAGAGTAAAGGTGAATGACAACCCACAACCCCGCTTAAACTGGAGCGAAACTGCTTCTTTCAAAAAAACTCAAATGTATTTTATTCATCGAATAATATCTCTTGTCAGCGCCAGAAAACTGGTCTTCCGGCCGTGCAGTTAAATTTCTTGATACGTAAATGAAACTATCAGTTGTAATAGTAACTGCATGCAAATCCCGTTTGATACTGTCATGGGGGTGTTGAAAATGGGAAACATTGCGCCCAGAGCGGGACTCGAACCCACATCTCCTTGCACCCCGGGCCAGCGCGCCAACCACCACACCACCTAGGCTCCCTGACATCAACACACCCCCCAAAACCAAAATCAAAGACCCCCCAACGCCCACCCGCCCACGTGGCTTCTTGCCTGAGAGGTCAGTGCAGACCACTACATAACCTCGTCCCCCTGGAATTGTAAGTCTTGTAATGCTTACAATTACATACATACAGGCAATGCACTAACACAGGGTAGGTTCAACAACCATACAGCGCAAAGCTTGTACAGGATCCTGATCACGGCAACCAGTGTCATGGGGGTGTTGGAAATGGGAAACATTGCGCCCAGAGCGGGACTCGAACCCACATCTCCTTGCACCCCGGGCCAGCGCGCCAACCACCACACCACCTAGGCTCCCTGACATCAACACACCCCCCACGCCCACCCGCCCACGTGGCTACTTGCCTGAGAGGTCAGTGCAGACCACTACACTCGTCCCCCTGGAATTGTAAGTCTTGTAATGCTTACAATTACATACATACAGGCAATGCACTAACACAGGTTAGGTTCAACAACCATACAGCGCAAAGCTTGTACAGGATCCTGATCACGGCAACCAGTGTCATGGGGGTGTTGAAAATGGGAAACATTGCGCCCAGAGCGGGACTCGAACCCACATCTCCTTGCACCCCGGGCCAGCGCGCCAACCACCACACCACCTAGGCTCCCTGACATCAACACACCCCCCACGCCCACCCGCCCACGTGGCTACTTGCCTGAGAGGTCAGTGCAGACCACTACAATACGAAAGGTATTATACATATTATAAATGAAATAGCAGTCGTAGTAGTAACTGTGTACAATTCCAGTTCAATAAAAGTATCACGCATTCGGTGAATTTGGCATATGGTATTGCATGGTTCTCGAATTGTCTTTAAACATTTTTTCCTTCATTCCTTTTTCCTGAAAGAAATTGCAACAACAAAAATATATATACAGATATCCTCCCATCTCCTATATATTTATGTGTGGTGATATCAGGGAGCCTAGGTGGTGTAATGGTTAGCACACTGGCCCGAAATGCAAAGAGATGCGGGTTCGAGTCCCGCTATAGGCACAATATTTCCCATTTTCATCACCCGCATGACATATACATATATACACATATATTCAAATTCATATATATATATATATACTAAATATGCAAATCAGTGAATTTAACTATTAATAAGCTGTGGATGTGGAGGGTCGATCCGACATTCAGTCTTTATCTATTTTGGCATAACGTTGAGAAATTAGTAGGAAATGCAATACAAACAAGATGGCGGCCACTGATAATGTGACTGTGTGGGATATTGGGTCATGGTGCCGGAGGCCTGGTCTTCCACTGAGACAGCACTAAAAAGTCACCATGAGTGTGCACTGTCACAAGTAGGTACCTATCCTGATATGACATTAGATGTTCCTAGGACATAAAACAACAACAAACATACAAACAAAAATCCAATGACTGCAAAACTTACTCCGTTAAGACGTAGAACAGGTTATAATTGTCAACCTAATAATATATGTAAGTAAAGATTTCAAAGCCAATGGTTCATGCAACTGAAACTAAAGAGGTTCTTTTCTTTTTTTAATGCAAATATTTCTCATATCTTTGCAAAGTGTTCGGATCATAGAAATGTCAACTACATTGAGCTTGACACCAAAGTGAAGGTCATTTACTTCATAGGTAGGTGGCTGTCATTTTAGATGGCAACCGCCTGTCTACTTCCGGTTCCGGCTTGTCTCTTTACATATGTGCCAATGGGCTCCGGAGGGCTTTAGAGGGGCCCCAGAGCATCATTTTGAGCTCTATATACTAACCAGGAAAGACTGAGGGAGAGGGCTTACTTACTTACCAAGAAAATAGAGAGAAAGCACTTGTAAATAAAAAATAGACTGTTAGGTTTATTTTTCACGATATTATGAAATGCTAAATTAAAAATAATGTGATTTGAAATTCAATTTTTTTTAAATTAATCCTATTATTTAATCCTATTATTTAATCCTATTATTTAATCCTATTATTTAATCCTATTATTTAAACCTATTATTTAAACCTATTATTTAATCCTATTATTTAACCCGCTATTTAATCCTATTTACTCCTATCATTTAATCATGTTATGTAATCCTATTATTTAGGTCATGGTGCCGGTGGCCTGACCGGCGTGGGGCAGCACTGTAAAATCGCCATGACGTGCACTATCACAAGTCGGTACCTGTCCTGATATGATCTTATCCCTAGTACACACCTACCGTTTGTGCGCACCCACCTACCGTATACGATCTAAAACTGCCCGTTTTGCGCACAAAAATCGCTAGGTGTGCGCTCCCCGTGCACACCTAGCGATTGCGATTCGGGACTAAAAACTCAGTTTTAGGGCTAAAACGGGCCGATTACGATTGCGATTCGCGATTCGAAAAATGAATCGGCCCGTTTTCAGTTTTAAGCGGGTCGGGTCAAGTCGCGAGTTTTAGTGTGCGAATCATATATGGTAGGTGTGTACCAGGCATTAGATGTTGCCAGGATGTAAAACTCCAACAACCAACCAATCTTGCCGACATGTGGTGTGAATTCAAATGAGCTAAAGCAAAAAGATGGGGTTAATTATATATCATATATATATACAATAAAGTATTGTTCTGTGCCGCCTCATTTAAATATATATATATATATATATATATATATGCAGTAAAGTGTCATTGTTTACTGCCTGCTTTCCCCCAATTCCAGTGGCGTAGCCATAGGAGGAGGAGGAGGGGTGGCACAGCTCCCCCTGACCACATTCTTTAAAAGTGTAAGAAAAGTCATCCACTTTTTTTTTTTTTTAATTCTAAATGCTGAATAACAATTATGCACTTCTTAAAAAATATATCTTGTGTTTTGATGTTAAAGTTGCATAGTCCAATGGTTTTGAGTTTCTGTCATTTTTATGAGATAAATATATTAAATTGATTGTCATAATCTACCTTAGTTTAGTTTGAAGTAAATTTCATTTTAAGTGGCTAAGTTTTGAGATATTTGAATGGTAAACATGTGAAATTAATTTTGGCAAGCATGAATAAGTCTGACACCATAGGATTTAGCAGTGACAGGTTCTATTAAATTGCTTCAGTATCCCCTTCTATTTGGCAACAAATGCTTAATAAGTGCATCAGTATCTAAGTTGGCTATGTAGAATCATAATTGTTTTGGTTTTGAAAATGTGATGCTTCAGCTATAAAAAACTAAATAAAAATGTATAATGAATCAAAAATAATTTGGCAAGCATCGTGGCGCCTTGTTTATGTTCTTTAACCCTTAGTTTGGAACCTGGCTACGGCCCTGCCCCTTTCCCTCCAGGTGGGGGAGCATCATCTGTGCTTAATTTAAATTATACAGTCCATTAACTATGAAGCAATACTGTCGCGTTCTCATTGTCTCTTCTGCTTCCAGCTAAAAGTTGTCTGCTCTCACTAAAACCACTGAAATGAGTCCATCCTGATCGCAATGCACATCCAGGGTTGCCAACCCTTACGATTTCACAGTAAGGTGTGCAATATTTCATGTCCCCATCATCACCTCACGCGGGATCTACCGGTTTTTCATTTAGTAATATTATAACTCGTATACAGACCTGTATGCAGATGTAAGAGAGAAGGACTCCCGCTATACTACTTTTGGTCACTCCACTACTGTGGTTCCTGGGTTCGCTACCAGGGGTGCAGGCGGCGCTGTCTGACCACGCCCCCCAACCTTGTGAGGTGCACTAGACCTCACTCGCCTGCTAGCTGCGCCCCAGAGCACAACCTTGAGTTTTTTTTTTTTTTTTCTTCTTCGGTAGGGCGGTGGCCCAGCCAGATATCATTTGACTCGATATTGTACTGATTATTCATTATGTGGTATCATACTGATTATTGCTATGCAACTCATTCGATGATTGTTCATCATGAAAGATGATATTGGTTATTGCTAAGCAAACTTATTCGATGATTGTTCATTATGGGAGCTAATATTGTGCTGATGTTCAAGCATTCATAACACATGTTTGTAGTAGGAATAAATGATGTCGCCCTTATTCACTTCTACATCTGACTTCTAGCCTCCTTCGTTACATATAAATCTTATGGATTATTGTGTCCAAAACGCACCATAGAGCATCTAAGATTTTAACATTTTTCTGGGGGAGTACTCTCAGCCCACAATATAACATCCCTTAAGATCTTCCGGTTTGCCATTTTCCAATGTTGGCGGCCCTGCACATTGCACAATTTGCACTGCGCACATCGTGCATAGCCTCCTCCAGGTAGTGGCTGTCGTCTGCTGTTTTATATATTACACAGCAGACGACAGTTCAGTTCTAGCAGACGACACATGGCGGGTATGCGGACTGGATTGGTTGGTTGTTGGAGTTTTACGTCCTAACAACATCTAAGGTCATATCAGAATGGGTACCAACCTGTGACAATGCGCACTCATGGTGACTTTATAGTGCTGCCCCACTGGGAATTCACCATTCAGGCTACCAGCACTATGACCCGATATCCCACACAGTCATACTATCCTGAAACTGAACCAACCAGTCCTTGTCCTATCCTATTAATGCTGAGTTCCAGGATAGGAATCGACAAGTATCAATTTTGTAAGTCATTGGTTTGACTCGACCGGGAATCAAACTCCCGATGTCCCGCATGGGAGGCCAGTGCTCTACCGATTTGGCCAGTTCATCTGGTGTGGAGGGGAAGGAGGTGTTATTTCAGCTGACTTGAGCTAGCCGCTGATGACAATATCAGACTACATATACATATATTGTAAATAACTGTGTCATCACATGGCTGGGAGACCAGTGTAATGGCACTGACAAAAGAACTTATTCAATGAAAAAGGCCAGAACAGTAAATATTATTACTGAGCTAAAGGCCCTGTCACACTACGACGTTTCTCACGAACGCGCTTCAACGCGTGGCGACGTGTTGCATTTTTGGGCGAACCATCGGTACATGTCCGGTACGTTACCGGCGCGTCGGTACTTAGCAACGTGTGAATGGAAACGTCGGCGCGCGTCGGGCCGCGTCGAGGTTTTGTGCTTGCACAAAACTTTCGATGGGTCGCAACGCACGGCAGCGTGTTGGCAGGCGCGTTACGGACGCGTTAGCAACACGTCGACACAGGTTGGCGGCGCGCCGGCAGAACGCTGGAAGACCGTTGATCAACGTCGGTTAACGTTGGCTTTTTTCCCCCAAAAATGCGACCGTTCCGTCAGCGCGTCCGTAATGATCCATCGACGGGTAGTGGGCGCGCTATTGCCATTGCTCCAGCGTATCTCGGCGCGTTGGATGTGTTGCCGGCGTGCCTGGACGCGTTGGCGGCGGGTGTGGACGCGCTGCGGGCGCGTCTTAATGTGTTGCTGGCGGGTATGTACGGGTTCACACAATACTAACACGATACCAACGCGCTGCCTCCACGCCATAAACGCGCCGACAGCGCACCAACAACACGCCAATAATACGCTACCGACACGCTACCGACACGCTAATAACACGCTACTAATGCGCCAATAACCCGCCTCCAACCCACCACTAACACGCTGTGCCCCGTCAAACTTTCTCCCAAAACGCCGAAGAGTTGGACGCGTGTCGACGCATTGCAAATATTTTGCGCGTTGCCAGCGCGCCGGGGGAAACGTTATAGTGTGACAGGGCCATAAATTAAATTCACGGTTATTCGATTTTTTTTTTCATGGAAAAGGCCTAATTTTGGATCACATTGATACATAGTTATACATATGGCATTTCAGTTCAGTATTTTACAGTGATCTATCTAGCGTGCAAAGGGAGAGAATGTGTAAGTGCTTTAGGGATAATTCAATTAGATTTAACCTGCGTTTAATATTGATTTCACTGAGTGTTACTGGGTCTATTTTCAGAAACTAATTAGGTCTTGACATCAATTGTGATAACAACTTACAATGATTGCAAGGATTTGATATTTAATACAAAGTAGACATTATGTGAGTATAAAGATACGGAAGGGAATATTACTTATCATTATGATTATTGTTCAAATCTGTAAGACGTAACACTGTACCCGTGGCACCATCTTGGCCCACCTCTCCTCAACCTGATGTTGACCAGTGTCAGTTGGACTGGAGGATTATATATCATAGTGATAGAGGTTGTAGATGCACGCAAATACACATAAAATATATTATATTTATATTCCTAAAATAGATTACAGAGCACATATTTTTCTGTGCAATTATATTAACAAAACTTTCTGATTAATTTACAAAGCTCAATAACCATTCACAATTGCGCTATCCTTTTTGAAAGAGTTGAGTGCTTGCTTTTGTAGTAGGCTGCACTGACCTCTCAGGCAAGTAAGCGCATAGACAGGTAGGCGTGGGTAGTGTGTTGATATCAGGGAGCCTAGGTGGTGTAATGGTTAGCACACTGGCCCGGAATGCAAAGAGATGTGGGTTCGAGTCCCGCTCTAGGCGCAATATTTCCCATTTTCATCACCCCCATGACACTTTCAATGTGGCAGCTCGTGAAATTCTAACCACGACTGGAACAACCCATTGACTTAAAGACAAAATTCATACTTCTCGCTACCCAGCCTAGTTCTTGGCATAACTGGGATATGGCAAGGAATCAGTGGAATGAGGAAGACTAATTGTCTGTGATTTAAATTTCCCCCGCTTAATCAACGAATACAATATGTTAATAGACCATGACTGATGGTGCTGAGAGTGAGAGGAAGGAAGAAGCGAAAAACCCGAAACCCTCTAGTTGATAGATTTGCAATGCTACAACTAATTTTGTACCAAAGTCACGACCCAGTATACTTTTTTTCTTCTTGAAGATTTATACTGCCTATCATGGATAAGCCTGAATAGGCTTGTTTTCACCATTAGACAGTTTGTCGATAGAAAGCCCGAGCCTACACCTTTACCGACCCAAAGGATTTTTAACCTCCCACACCACATAGACATGGTATGAGAGCAACTGGCCTTTGATGACGCTGTAAGTTATACACAGCGGTGGAAATCCAAATTGGCAGAGGTGAGGGCACAGGGAATCGAACCACTGACCCTCAGATTAGGAGTCCGACCTAGAAAAAAGTCAGACACTCTAACCACTCCGCCACAGAGAACACCACTCTGCAATAGCGCAATTGTGAATGGTTATTGGGCTTTGTAAATTAATCAGAAAAATATGGTCAATGCATTTCATGGAGAACTAATGCGATTTGTGCACACTGGTGGCGCCACTTACCCAGAGAGCGTGTATATAAACAGATGAGAGGGACAACTCCCATACTAGACCGTGTAACAGCTGCCGACTGTGGCGCTCCAAGTGGTGGTTGTTGAACAGTATATGACACAGCTGTCAAACTCAAGGCATTGTCAATGGCCGTGAGCAATCTTCGTACAGAAAAAGTGAAATATCTCTAAAACTACACCACATAGAAACAAACTGTTTGGAACACATATAGAAAACATATTTAATGATGAGACTATATTAAATTCATATGGCTAGGGTTCTGTATTTCTATTAATTTAGAATAAAATACACGTTTTGCACTACACGTACGGCAAACTCAAGGCATTGTCAATGGTGGTGAGCAATCTTCATACAGAAAAAGTGAAATATCTCTAAAACCACTTGACCTAGACACAAACCGCTTGGAACACATATAGAAAACATGTTTACCAAAAGGATTATAGTAAATTGATATGGTTAGGCTTCTGCATTTCTATTAATTTTGAATAAAAATAAATGTTTTGCACTGCACATACCGGCAAACTCAAAGCTTGTTCAACACTAACCGCCAGGAACACCACTGTAGCCTGTGTTACCGATTTTCGCGGGAGTTGTCCCTCTCATCTGTTTATATACACACTCTCTGCCGTACCTACCGACTGGTCCCGCAGCCATGTTTGTTCACTTCTGGGAAATCAGGTTCAGATTGGACGCATGCGCACAGACCAAAGTACCCAGAAGATGACGGTGGATGGTTGTTAGAGTTTTACGTCCTGGTAACATCTAAGGTCATATCAAGACGGGTACCTGCTTGGGACAATGCGCACTCATGGCAACTTTATAGTGCTGCCCCACTGGAAAATCAGGCCACTGGCACCATGACCTGATATCCCACAATAACATTATCCTGACACTGAGCTAACCAGTCCTTGCCCTATCCTATTAATGCCGATCGCCAGGCTAGGAAGCAACAAGTATCAATTTGATAAGTCATTGGTTTAACTTGACCGGAACCGAACTCCCGATCTCCGGCAGGGAAAGCCTGGGCTCTACCGATTCAACCCATTGCGTGCGGTAGCCTCTTTTTTGGAGAGATTTTTTATGAACCCCTCCTCTGTTCCAGGGATCACGACATTAAAGACCGAGAAACAATGATATCAATGCAAAGTCTATGCACAAAAAACTCGGCAGTAACTCGGGAAGGGGGAGTGGGCGGGGGGGGGTCCAGATCCGAAAGTATTTCGAGTATGTTGAACTGTATCATTCTAGTCAGGTCCCGATGCCATTGTAAAATATTCCGATATTCGGCATAGAGGAGAATGCAGATGTTCTATTACTGATCGGTGTACGTGACGAGGCGCATGTATGTATGTATATATATGTAAGGGCTGGTGGTGCCCGAGTGGGATGTAAATAGACATAGTGGTGCTGGCAGGTCTGGGTGTGATTGCACTCAGGGCCTACCCCCTCTGCTGGGATAAGGATCACCACGCTTAAAGGTCAAGGTTTGTGGTGGCCATGGGGCCATACAGCTTGTGGTGGTGGGCAGACCACTGGTATCCATGAGGAATGCTGGATCCCTATTGGTAGGGCCAAGTATGCTTGTTTTCCATTGGGGGAAAGGGGTGGGGTGATACTCTACAATGAACCCATATAAATAATAAACCAGAGGGCTGGACTCTCTCTTCTTCTTTACACTTTATACTCTTCCTTTCTCATTGTCTGTATTGATTTCACCCTAGCCTGCCTACACAGCCACAGATTCAAGCATTGGCCTTTACACCATGTTCTAGCAACGTGGCTGACGGAATGTATATATAGTAAAACCTCTCTAAATCGACTGACCATGGGACCGACTTTAAATGGTCCATTTAGGGAGGATGTCGGTTTAGGGAGTTGGAATATTCTTACAATGGTATTGTATGGGTGATTGTTTGGGACCCAAATATTGCAGTCGATATAGGAGAGTGGTCGATCTGTGGAGGTGGTTGGTTAGAGAGGTTTTACTGTATTACTATTAACATTTTTATATATTCGTACACACAATGAAACCCCATTTATTTGAAGACTGCTCTGCTTTTAAGTCATCCATGGTCATTTAGGGAGTGGGACGTAGCTCAGGCAGTAGAGTGTCCACCTGTGAAGATCGGATCGATCCTGCTGAGTGGACCCATTTGCAGTTTGGAC
Organism: Branchipolynoe longqiensis; assembly: GCA_030323885.1. Taxonomy (NCBI): domain Eukaryota; kingdom Metazoa; phylum Annelida; class Polychaeta; order Phyllodocida; family Polynoidae; genus Branchipolynoe; species Branchipolynoe longqiensis. The sequence goes on along the minus strand of CM059193.1, from coordinate 2,651,197 downwards.
TATTTTCTGTTCCAACCTGTGGTCCACAACTGGTTCATCAAAGGCTGTGATATGTGCTGTCCTGTCTGTGGGAAAGTGCATATAAAAGACCCCTTGCTGCTTATTGGAAAGAGTAGCCTATGTGGCAGCAGCAGATTTCCTCCAAAGAAATATTTCAGAATGACCATATGTTTGATATCCAATAGCCAGTGATACAAATCAATGTGCTCCAGAGGCTTTGTTAAATAAAACAAACTTTCATGGTCATTTAGCGGGTTGGCCTTATGTAGAAAACACTGTGAGGTTAAACCAGAACAGGCTGAAATACAAGTTGAAGGTTACATCGTATTAATTGGGACACGCTTCTGCACTATATCTGCTTTAAACAACAAAATCCACAACACATATAAATTACTATCATCACTATGATTGTTCTTGATCATCACCGTTATCATTTTCATATTATTTAAAGTTGCATAGTCCGATGGTTTGTGTGTTTCTCTCATTTTCTGAGATAATTATATTAGGTTGATTGTTATCATCTACCTTGCTGTACTTTGAAGTAACATTTATTTTAAATTGCTAACTTTTGTTGAGATATTTGAAGTGCAAACATCCCAAATGAATTTTGGCAAGCACGCTAAAATTCTGAGACCATAGGCTTCTGCAGTAACAGGTTCTATTCAATTGCTTCAGTATTCCCTTCTATATTGCGACAAATGCTTAATAAATGCATCACTCTCTAAATCAGATATGTAGAATCAAAGCTAGATAATTGTTTTGGTTTTGAAAATGTGATGTTTTCATCCATGCAACTTTAAAAAAATAACATTCTCTAGCAAAAAATGTATCAAGATAATAGCACGCCCCAACAATCCTCGGTACTAAAACATACAAACTGGGTCATTCCACGCGCGGTGGTTTTGTTTATGATAAGAGATGGGGGGGGGGGGGTGAAATGATTGTGTATGAAGGGGTGGGGGGGGGGGTCTTGTGGGGGGAGGGAGTGGGCTTCCCATAGTGTCGCTGCCGCTATGCGCGTTATAACAGGAGACATACAGAAACTCATACACCCCCCACACCCACACACCCGCTACACATACCCACACAGCTATCCCACACACCCAAACCTCGTTTCACGTACCTACCCTCGCCCCACAACACCCACCCACAAATCTACCCCTCCATCACCCACCTCCCCACATACCTAACACTCTCCACCCCCACCCCCTCCACCCATACCCCTACACATCTATCTACCCCCCCCCCCCCCTACAATGACTTATAAAATTGATACTTGTTGCTTCCTCGCCTGGTGCTCAGCATTAATAGGATAGGGCAAGGACTGGTTAGCACAGTGTCAGGATAAGGTGACTGAGTGGTATATTGGGTCATGGTGCTGGCGGCCCGATTTCCCATTGGAGCAGAACTATGAAGTTGGTATGTGTGTGCACTGTCACTACCCGACCTGATATGACCTTAGATGTTGCTAGGATGTAAAAACAAGATACCCATACTTACCAGACGGGGTGGCCGAATGAGTTAGAGCGTCCGCTTCCCGTGTTTGGTAGACCGTGGGGTCATGGGTTCGAATCCTGGTCGAGTCAAACCAATGACTTAAACATTGATACTTGTCGCTTCCTAACCAGGCGCTCAGCATTATTAGGATAGGGCAAGGAGCAGTGGAATGAGAAAGACCAATAGCCCGCAATTGAAATTTCCCCTGCTTAAACAACTAATGTACAACAACAAAAAATGATATGACCTCAGATGTTGGTAGGACGTAAAACAACCAACCATTGCTCTCCCGCTCACTAAACACCACACACACATCACCTTCTCCTTTACAAGGAGCCAACCACACACTTTACACGCACTCTGACCTGCCCCCCCCCCCCACACGCACCCCTCTCCTGCTCACTAAGCGCGCCCCCCACCCTCCCCACCCACACACCGCCTCATCCCCTCCCCCCTCACTCACGCTGTCAGCAGTGACAGCAGCGCGGTACTCACAGGAGGGAACCACACACACCACCGTCTAGCCAGACAGACAGATGGACAGAACCCTCCACCACAACCACCACAACCACCAGCACGCCGAATGTCATCTGCTTTACCAACTCCCTAACAGTTCCAGCACAGCATCATCCAGCAAACACAGGTGGGCATAGGTACGGACCATGTAAATGAACACAATCCTCCCACTGTCAACACGACGCAGCCGCTCTCCGGCGACCCGCTGCCCGCTATGGAGTGTCAGCGTCAATATATTTCCAAACACCCGATGGCAAATTGAGGGACCGTGCACAAAATACGTATCGCCACTTTTCTGTTTTTCCAACAATGGGATCTTGGGTGTGTGGAGGTTGAGGTGTGACATGTTTGAGGTGTGTGTTTCATCGACGCGATCATTTATATTGCGTTGTTCATACTATATGGATGACCCACTTTTGGCAAATTCCGCCGCGTCCGTTCTCGCCAACCTGCCTGGGGATGCGTTCGTTTGGGTCCCGGCGTGGCATTAATAGACACGGCGCGCGGCGTACGCCGGGTTTGTGAAACGAACGCGGGTGTTTGTTGCAGTCTGTGACCTACTTTGCGTCTGATTTAATGCCGCCGCAGAAGGATCTGTGAAGGTTGACTCCGTCTCCTGAGGAAAGCCGGGGCGGTTAATCGAGGCTGGCCCATTGCCGATATTTGTATGGCAAGCCGTTTGGTTATAATTAATTTCAAATTCCCGATATGTTAAAATGATTAGTTTATATCAAATATGTAATGTACACGTACTATCGCATTGCCATTGGTTATTAATTATCAATATCATGAATATGTTCCAATAACTAGCTATGTATAAACCGGGCGCGGTGGCTGAATCGGTAGAGCACAGACCTCGCGTGCAGAAGATAGGGAGTTTGTGAGTTTGGTTCCCGGTCGAGTCAAACTAATGACTTAAAAATTGATACATGTCGCTTCCTAGCCTGTGCTCTGCATTATTAGGATAGGGCAAGGGCTGGTTAGCTCGGTGTCAGGATAATGTGACTGAGTGGGATATTGGGTCATGGTGCTGGTGGCCTGATTTCCCAGTGGGGCAGCACTATAAAATCGCCATGAGTGCATACTGTCATCAGTCGGTACCAGTCCTGATATCACCTTAGATGTTGCTAAGACATAAAACAACAATAAACAAACAAACAGCTATGTATAATTGTTGCTAATTATCATAAACAACTATATATATATATATATATATATATCCAACTATATATATATATATATATATAAACAACTATATATATATATAAACAACTATATATATATATATATATATATATAATGATCATATATATTATTTGTGTTTGGTAATTGCAATTAACAACTATTTATAGCAGTTAAGGGAATTGGTATTAATGATGACATTAATTACCGATATGTTCTAATAATTAGTAATGTATATTCATATTGGTTGTTAACTAACGATATGTTTGAATAATTAGCTACCGTATATGTCCCAATAGAAGCACACTACCCAATAGAAGCACACACCCCATTTCCAGATTGAAAGCACACACAAATTTACGATCATATTCAGACTGAATGCACATAAAATAAGATAATCCCACTTTATTTCAGAGGCACGACAAAAACAAATAAAAATTTACGTTCATATTCAGACTGAATGCACATCAGATAAGACAATCCCACTTTATTTCAGAGGCACAACAAAAACAAATCCATGAAATTCTTTAACTTTGAATAGATGTGCATACAGGTGTCTGCACTCGCGCAGTGCATGTCTATTGGGATATATACGGTATATATATTAGTTGTTAATTAACCATATATTATAATAATTAGCTGTATATATATTGGTGATTCATTTCTGTCGGTTCTTTATGGACCTTATTAATGTTAGGTGTTTACACAAATCTTTTTTTTTTTAATTAAAAAATGTGTTAATAAGAGTAAATCTAAATGTCGCTATTTTGGCTTATCCACCATTATTGTTCGTTTGTTTGTTGTTTTACGTCCTAGCAACATCTAAGGTCATATCAGGATGGAATCCATAATTATGATTGAATTCACTCACTCATTATATAATATCGGGAATTTGAAATTAACTTTTACCAAACAGCTTGCCATACAAATAACTTATTTTAAATTCTGCCAGGCTGTAATTGGTTAGCTAATTCGAGAATGCTTTTCGCTGTTCTGGAATAATTTCAATATTGTGCCAAGTGGAACAAGAATAGAAGTAGTAATTATGATTTAAAGCAAAGGAATTAAGATACCACTGCTGCTAATGCTGGTTTCGGTATTCTATCAGAATAATTGCTATGCTTGCCATTGCTGAAAAGAAGTGCCTATTTAATTTAGGGTTTAGTTTCTGAAACTGGACACTCAAGTGCAACATGGAAACCAAACATGAAAACCTTCCAAATAATAGCAAAAGATATTCTATATAATAGCAGAATACATGTTTCTATGAAGGTTTACATGTTGTGCATATTGAAGAATACGTGGTTTGGCCGCCACATATATTCATCTTTATACTCACTCCTATCAGGAGGATCCTGGCAACTGTCTGCCAGTCTCCACCCACTAAATACCAAAACAACTCATAAGCAAGAAAGGGAAGACAAGTCACGCAAGATTGATAATGACAAGATTGAGCTTTATTGCTACAACACTTGTTCACCTACTAGTGACCTGCCACCCTGACTCACTTACAACCTGCCACACAGATCCACATGGTTTCTGCTTGTTCAGTCTAATCAGTGATCACAGCCCATTGAACCTAAGTCTCATGGGTGTTACACACAGGTCAGTCGTGAACGGCCTCTTTTGGTATGTCTAGAATGAGTGTGTCTGCACACCAAGTGCAAGGAGTACAAGGGTGACTGGGCTCACACAGCCAGCCAATCAGACACCTCTGCAGCCTGGGAGGAGCGGCGCCCAAGAGGGACACCTGTCACTCCACCCCGGTGCAGCTGGTGTCTTTAATATATGCAAAATGGCTGGGTGTGCTTACCCAGCAGTCCTGTGGTAACAAGTAGTCGTCATACAGTTACAGTAAACATTAATATATGTGCCAACTCTTCCTGGTGCATGGAGAGAACATTTCTGTAATTAATAACCGTATGGTGGCACCAATGTTGAGTCTTACAGACTATAACAATAATGATAATAATTCTCTTACGTATCTTTATACTCGCATAATTTGTTATACATCACATACATATTAATATTTGCCTTAATTACAGGGAGATAAAGCATTTCCAATTTCGAATCATGAGCATAGATCCACAACTCACGACCAGATACTGAGATATATATAGCTAGACATGAAAGAGAAGGCAGCATACACAATATTAAAACTCACAAAATGTATTTTCAGTAATAATTTTCACGATCACATGGTCTTGTTTTATATGGAATCTAGGTCACTGTGCTAATAACAATGTACTTTTCTGCCATACAGACAAACATATCAGAGTACGTACGTGTGAGGCCTGACAGAACACAGAGCTTCGCAGTGAAGCATTTCGGAGTACGCTCATCATCTCTTGTGTCAGATGGAACCAGATTCAACTTGTTGGATGACACTAGATGCAGAAATATTCTTTCTTGAGAATCTGTTTGGCTGGGTTCATTGAAGGCTCAGTCTAATGACTGGAACTTGCATCGATCAAGTTTCTGGTCTAATATTCACAGCAGAGATGGGTTACTAATGAGATGATGTGCACAGTGGTGCTGTATAGTCACCATTGTGAACTTGCGACACTTTCTCAAAAAGCCGCTTCAGCCAGAATATGCTTACCAAGCCACGTAGATCAAGCAATCATGGCACGCACCTCTGAATGTACAATGTGTTGCGAATAGCTAGCTTATTTCATGCTTGAACCACTAACGGATATCTACCAACAACCAATATGGAGTCATCACATAGGAATAATTCCCTGATAGCAGCGAGTGGTGATCACACAAATCAGCCACTGGTCGTCAAAGTTGAGGTAGATCTGGAAGTGGAATCACCTGACGAAGCAGACCAAGCCGAGGAAGAAGCAGAGAACCTGAGCCGAGGCAGTAGTCGAAGTTCCAGTCCCACAGTCTGTACTCCAAGCAAGAAGCGAAGACAGATTGAAAGCTGTGTTCAGAGCCATAGTCCAAGCAGCAGCGAAAGCAGTGGTAAGACCCTCAGTATGAGCGGTAGTCCGAAACATGGTTGGTCTTGTGTTAAAAGTCGAAGCCCTAGCCCAGTGGGGAGTAGGTTTTCATTGACACACAACACAAATGGTAAGGCTGTAAGCGATATGACATTTCCAGAATTGATGCAGGCATCTATGAAATGGGCCATGGTTGCCAGTAATATGACTGTTGATGATCTTAGAGGTTTCATGTCCCACATTGGGTTCATGGCAATGAAGGCTATCCCAGACACATTTGGTAAAGAGGCATTTACGGGCTATGATGAAGCGATAAGGAGAATTGCGGAGGAAAAAGGGATGGCTGCTTTTACCCCAGTCAACCGAGGTTTGTCACTTAAATATTTCATACAGAAATCTTCCAGTGATGGTATTAATTCCGCCCGAATGCCTGAACCCAAACGCCTGACTAATGAGGTGGAGCACAATGTGAAGCAAGAGCAGGATTCGGATGAAGATCACGATGATGGTGTAGGAGAACATGGCGGTGATGAAGTGCAAAGCGCTGAACTTGACACCGTACCAGTGACGGCCAAGAGAGGTCGCGGTCGTCCCCGAAAGTCAGTTAGAGTAAAGCGGAACTGCAATTCACTCACCGCACTGAAACCACATGTATGTACAAACTGCGGTAAAGGATTTAAGCGGTTAGACCATTTGAAAATACATATGACAACACAC
>CM059193.1:2591437-2643838 GCA_030323885.1 Branchipolynoe longqiensis | reverse complement strand
ACATGTCACTAATTCAGATGCTGCCCTTCTCCGTCAAGATCTGGAGTTCTACCCATGGGGGATGCTTGTGTCTGTGCGAAAATCTAAGACGAATCAGTTCAGAGAACGGGTCCATAAAATCCCGGTTGCTAGAGTTGCGAACAGAGAATTGTGCGCGGTTTTTTGCTTAAGAGACATTTGCAACAGTGCCCAGCCCCGCGGGATGCGCAGGTATTTAGGATACCTAGAGCAGGACACTCCATCCCACTGACATATGCTTACTATACTGCAGTATTGAAGGCGGCATGTTCCGCGGCTGGTCTACCTCCGTCTGAATTCTCGTCTCATAGTCTCAGGCGGGGTGGGGCGACCTTCCTCCGCCTATCAGGGGCTTCGGAGGAGGAGATCAAGGAGAGAGGCGATTGGCGATCGGATTGTGTCCGTCAATACCTGAAGGCGTCGCTGGTGGAGCGCCTGACTCTCGACATGCGAGTGGCCGTGATCCTGGGTATGCTAAACTGACTTCCCCAGCCTCCCGCTTAGCTCCTCTGGTTGGGGCTGATTTGGGTCTTTTGTGGCCAGCCAGAGTACCTACTCAATCCATTCATTTATCCTGTTATGTGTAATGAATAATAATGTGTGGTATAAACCTTATACAAATATTATTGTGATGGAACCTTCCTTTCTATGTGTCTGTCGGGGGGGGATTCGAACCTCCTACCCCCACGCTCACGGGTGTGATGTATAGACACACCGGTCTATGTGTGGAAGCCGGGAACCAGCAACAGGTCATGTGACAAGGTAACAAGGTAAACAGTGGTTCCAATAAACTTCACTTGCTGTCATGAAACACAGCTGTCAAGGTCTTGTTCCACAGTTCTTATAGGATATGGCCCCCGGAGAATAGCTTTATTCAGCTTGATGGGGTCCAAGCACACTCTAATTTTGTCAGGTTTCTTCACAATGGTAATAGAATTTACCCACTCTGTTGGTTCATTTTGCTCTACTATCACCCCCAATTTCAGCATGCAATCCAGTTCCTCCCGCACTGCACCGCTAATTGCATGAGGGATGCGCCTGGGTGGAACAATTACAGGGGCAATACTACTGTCTACATGGATCGTAGCATCAACCTTAATGCAACCCAACCCTGTAAATACATCGTTATAATTCTTTACCATTTTTCTTGCTTCTCGGTTCTCCGACTGAGGCTGTACTTCAACGTCCACACTATTTATCCTCTCGATGAGCTTGAGGCTGACACACGCCTCCTTCCCGAGTATCGGGCATCCATTGTCAATTACTTGAAATGTCAGAGGTACTCCTCGCACATTGATTACCACTTCTCCTCGCGGGTGTATTCTTTCGCCAGAATACGTAATGAGCCGACACCGTGGTTTCTTCATGGCCATGTTCGGTAAGGTCATGAACACACTTTCAGGCAGAATATTTGCCTGCGACCCACTGTCTAATTTAAACCGTACGCTCACATTACATATGTTGACATCCTCGAACCACAGTCTTATCTGTTCACTTCCATTGGCTCCTACCGCTCCGGCTTCCATATCGCTTGAAACCTCTCCGACGAACATGTCGTCCAACTCCGCCTCTTCCCTTCTAGCTGACGCACCTCCCTGTTCCTCTTCATATCTTTCTTGTTCATCCATATTTATGGCGTTCACTGGTGTTCGCAGTCGCTGTTCACTTCTACACACTTTAGCGAAATGACCTACCCGCCCACATGTAATGCACTGCTTTCCCTGTGCAGGGCAGGACTCTCTCGCGTGTATATATCCGTACCGAGTGCACTCGCTCCGGCGGGGGGCGTTTCCCGTCGGTGCCATTCGCCTGTTCCACACCGGTGGTACTGTTGTGGGGGGGCGTGGCATTGCCTGCGCGTGTGACGAAAAAGGGGGGCGTGTCCTTCTGTTTTCCCACCGACTCACTTCATGGACGTCAGTGTCTCCTTGCCTGTCCGTGTTGAATCATGCTCACTTAGCCTTGTTGAATCATGCTCACTTAGCCTGCATAACTCTAAACACTGCTGCAAAGTTAAATCCGGGGTTTGTAACAGCCTATCTCTCAACTTGTCACTCTTCACACCGCAAACTAATCTATCACACAATATAGATTCTTCCGAGTCCCCAAAATCGCACAGGGCAATCCGGTGCTGTAGCGCTCTCACATACGAGTCCATTCCTTCGGAGCCCTGATTATATGTATTAAACTGGTATCTCACAATAGTCCGGTTCGACTTCCCCGTGCAGTATTTCTTGAAAGCCTCCGTCAATGGAATCATCTTGTCTTGCTCGCCTGTCTCAAACTGCATATCTTTCTTGTTCATCCATATTTATGGCGTTCACTGGTGTTCGCAGTCGCTGTTCACTTCTACACACTTTACCGAAATACCACCCTTGACATTCTAAGAGCATCCCCAGCCCAGCTCCTTATGAGCAGGAGGCTAAGGTCAAATATACCTGTGATACCGAAGTTATTAAAACCAACAGTACAAACAACACAACAATTACAGTTTAAATGTGTGCAAAACAAACAGAAATACTACCATGACCGAAATGCGAAAAGGCCGCATCATGAACTACAACAAAATGACAAAATACGGTACATAAACCATGAAGGGGCATGGAAAGAAGGCACTATTGTAGATATAAACCACACAAATAGACGAGATTATCTGATTAGAAATAGTGAGATTCGAATATTAAGAAGAAACAGAACCCTCATTGTAAAAGAACAGAGCATAGGGAAGAACATGCAAACCCGGTCAAAGGTGACAGCTGACAACCAATCAAAACATAAAAACACAGCAAAAGGGCCAACACCTGTTCCAAAGGCCAGTGATCAAGCAATAAAGAGTGCAATTAGGGCGCCGTACACAACACGATACGGCAGAGTAGTCAGGCCAAGCTGTAGGCTGAACGATTGATGATGACTGAATGAAGTCAAGCTATGGTAAAACCGGAAGTGCAGTGTGAAGGATAATGATAAAGTGTGGAGGCCAAGATATAATAATGTTAGTGTTTAAGTTGAAAACAACCATAAAACATATTTGGTAAATTTTGTTATTTTGTGTAAGAAGCGCGAGATTGTGCGAAAGGCAGCAGCCAATAATAATTTTAAAAAAAGAAAAAAAAAAAAGAGTAAGAATAAGATAATGTAACATAGGGCAAAGTAGTCCATGTAGGAGATGTCGGAAAAGAGGTGGCATACGAGGGTAAGTTAAAACAGTTGAAGCAAATATGTACCGTACATGATTCTTTTCTAACTATGTTGAAGGTACTATAAAATGAATCACATTGTCATAAGCATAACTGTACAGCGGATCGTTGTGTAAAAAGGTGATTTAAGTTGATTGTTAGACACAGTCTTGTTCGGTGATACAATGTTGTTTCCATATAAAAGGGAGATGTGATGTATAGACACACCGGTCTATGTGTGGAAGCCGGGAACCAGCAACAGGTCATGTGACAAGGTAACAAGGTAAACAGTGGTTCCAATAAACTTCACTTGCTGTCATAAGACACAGCTGTCAAGGTCTTGTTCCTTTTACATATCTTACAACGGGGAGGCCGGTGGCAAGTCTAGCCTCCCCCATCAGGCGCTTCCAACCCTCCAGCTCCTGTGGGGGGGCGGGGGCAAGTCTACTCACTAAGGAGGCAGGCGCATGCGCGGCCGGCCTCCCCCAAGGGCAAGTCCTGTGTTCTGCCCATTTGAATCCGATTTCTAGCTTTAGGTTTAGTTTTAGGTTTCTTTTTATTACAAGTGTCTTACGTTCTATTCTTGCTATGCTTATGTTCTTTATGCTATGATGTTTAATAAACGGTAGGTCTTTTGTGGCCAGCCAGAGTACCTACTCAATCCATTCATGTATCCTGTTATGTGTAATGAATAATAATATATCGATTATTAGGAACTGGCCAGTATACCGGCTATTATAACAACTATTATATATCGACTATTAGGCACTGGCCAGTATACCGGCTATTATATACCGACTATTATGCATTGCTTGTTATGTATTAATGTTTCCATACTGGCTATTGTACATTATTATATACCATGTATATGTCCCGCACATACACAGATGACTATTATATACAAGTTATTATGTACATATTATTATACACATCCTAATAAATGCAGACATTTATATAAAAGCAATGATGCACATTTTATGATATATGCCGTATTATAAACAGTTTATCACATACAACCTATTATATACAATCTGTACCTTTGATTTGGTAATCCAATGTACTCTATTTAGAAGATAGAGAATGAGGGGGGGGGGGGTTCTGTGGTGATATATTTCAAAGGGATAAAGACATACAATGAGCACAGAATTGCTGAAGGAAAATGATGGATGCTAAATATAGTACATTCACTAAGCGAACCATGCTATACCGCGTGATATAATACAATCATGCTATACAGCATAATATAGCATGCCTAATGCTCGAATCATGTTACAGGTGGGTGTATTGGTGTACCAGCTATTCAAAATGTGCCATAGTCCGATGAAAGCATTGGTGAGCTTTTGTAAACTGAAACACTTAAGCTAAGATTCCATATGTGCAGTATGCGGCATGCCATTCACATTCACATTCGCACTAGCACCGATCGGTCCATTGAGCGATCCACTTTGCATTCGCATTCGCAACCGCAAGTGGACATATGGAAGCACCACCGTTAGTTTACAAGCTTTTACATTTTGTTGTCTCATTCTCATATGGCATACCGCGTATATGGAATCTTAGCTTTACATTGATCTGACCGTGAATATTGGATCTACCAACTGGTCCACTGATTAAGCATTGATTGCTTTGGTCGTAATGCGAAGCATTACGTTTGATGCGAGGGAAGGGAGAGACCCTCCCCCGCCCCCCGTGTCGCGCTGCCTCTCACCTCGGCCGCCGGCGCTCTCTCCCCCCCCTCCCCCGCCACTCGCCTTTGTCCGCGCGGCTCACGCCTCGCGCGACCTCCGCTGCTCGCCACCTCTCACCCTCCCCCCGGCCTGCCAGCATTCACACCTCCTGCCGCCGCCGTCCCCTTCCCTCCCTTATAAGGCCGCCGGCGGCCCTCCTCAGGCACTCACCTTCCTGCCGTCCTCCTGCCCGTGTCTTTTTCTGTGCCTTGGACTTTCCGCCTCGGACCGCTGCCCAACCCTACAGAAACACAGAAGATGCCTCGAGGAAAGGGCCGCGCACGGAAGAGCTCCCGGGCTGCCCCTCAGACACCGGGGCCCGCCGCGACGCCGCGCCGGGAGGAGTCACCCGTCTCCGCCCCGGCGACGCCCGAGGCGCCATCGGACCGCGGCTCGGGGTCCGAGATCTCAGCCCTACTGGAGGCTATGCAGCGAATACAGCTCGACCAGCGACAATCTGCAGCCGACGCGCGGCAGTCCGCGGCCGACGCACGCCAGGCCACGGCGGACATCCACGCCCGGATCGACGCCCTGGCCCTCGGGGAAGCTCGCCCCGTGCCAGAGCGCCCGACGCCCGCCTCAAAACAGCCAGCAGCGCCTACACCTCGGGCGCGCAGCGCCACCACGGAGCGCCCGCCGCCGCCGCCTCACGCGACCCTGCCCGGGGAGGCCCACCCGGAATACGAGCGCTACCACCACCTCGACGCCCAGAGCCCGCACGCCACGTCCCCGGCCTACCAGGAGGACTTCACCCGGCACAGCCCCTCCTCCGCGGCCGACGCTGTCCGGGAAATACTGGCTTCCGCCGAGGCCCGTCACTCCACGAGGCGACAAGGTATTCCTCCCAACTATGTGTTCCCCTCTGACCTCGTGAAACGGGGGGCGGAGAGGAGGTCGGTGAAACGAGGGGAAGCTACGAGGGAGGAATACGTCCTAGCCCTCCTCACCCTCCTCGACCACCCCGACTTCCCCTCCCATTCCACCAAGGGACTCCACCACCACCTCCTCGCGGTGTGCCGTGACAACCTCATCTACCCGTGGGGTACCGTCCGCCGGTACTCAGAGAGCGTGTTTACTGCCATCGCGGACGGGACCCTCCCCCACGGGTGGCACGACCCAGTAGCCATCAACCTCCTTAGGCTAGAGTCCCTGGCCACGCCCGCCCAGCCTGCCGCCGCCCAGCCACGCCCACTCGACCCTGCCAAGCCCCGGCCACAGCCCCAGCCCCGCGCCCACACCGACACCCGGGTAGCTTACTCCAGGGAGACCCACGGGCCCCTGTGTTACGCGTGGAATCGGGACCCCACCTCATGCACCCAGGCCGTCCCGGGGGAGGTTCATGGCCAAGGGGCCACCAGGATGCGCCACGCCTGTGCCTACTGCGCAAACGTACGGAAAATGCTAACCGTGCACAGCGAGGAGGGATGCCTGGCAAAGCGTGCCCGCACGGCGGCCCCGCCCTCCCCGGATTTTTGAAGAGCCGGTACCTCCAGCCCGGCCCGGAGGCCCCTAACCGGCCCACTAACCACGACGCCGCCCCCCGACCATGCTCCCGCCATCCCGACATCAGCCACCTCACTCACCTCTTGCCCGAGGCGCGGCCAGCCCGCCGCCCCGGAGCCGCCAAGCCCACCGGCAGCCACCCTCCTCACGGGCCCCAGCGCCCCCTCAACAAGGCTCCCACCGCCAATCCCAGCAGTTCTCCGCCTCCCGGGGCGCGGCCTGACCGCCGCCTCGGGAAAGCCGTACCCTCCGGCAACCACCCTCTCCCCGGGTCTCAGCACCCCCTCAGTAAGGCTCCCACCGCCGCCCGGCCCCAGCCGCCGATCAACCCCGGCCCCGAAGATCACCTCGACCCTGGCGACACCGCCTTCCTCTCCCCCCCCCACGACCCGCCCCCTGACCCCCCTGACCCCCCCCCTACCGCCCAGGCCTTCGCCACCCCCCTCGCCCGCCCCCGCCGCACCTCCTCACCCTCCCCCCGCCCCCACAACCACCACCAACCCCCCTCCTTAGACGAGCCCACCGTCGATGTCATCGACCCCGTCCTCCAAGCCACCCTCCCCGCAGCACCCACCTGCGGCCCCACCCCCGCCCTGTACCGGCCCACCATACTCGCCTCCTGGCCCCACACTTCCGGCGAGGCGTGGGAACGCTACCCTGCCCTCCGGCACACCTACACCGCCCTCCGGGAAGCGGGCCTCCCTAATTTTTTGGCCGCCCGCATCCCCCTCCCCTCAGGCCTCAGCATCCCTGCCTGGCGCTCCCGCCTCCGAGACTACCCTGACCACGCCGTCCTCGACCTCCTCGAGTTCGGTTTCCCCGCAAACTACTCTGCCCCTACCCTCCCCCGCCCCTCATTCACCAACCACCGTGAGCCCCCCGAATGCCTCCCTCACATCCAGGCCTTCATCAAAACAGAGCTGGCCCTCGGCGCCCTCATCGGCCCTTTCCACGTTCCTCCCTTCTCCCCCTGGACCCAGGTCTCCCCCATGATGACCCGCCCCAAGTCCGACCCTGGTAAGAGGCGGGTCATCGTGGACCTCTCCTACCCCCGAGGTGCCAGCGTCAACTCCGGCATCCCCCCACGCGAATACCTCGGGGAGCCCCATACCTACACCCTCCCGTCCGTCGCCGACGTGGGCCGCCGCATCATATCCGAGGGCGTAGGGGCCTACGCCTGGTCGGCGGACATCTCCCGGGCCTACCGGCAGCTCCGGACCGACCCCCTCTCCTGCCCCCTCTTCGGGATAACCCTGGACGGGGCCACCTACATCGACCTCGCCCTCCCCTTCGGATGCCGCTCCTCGGGCGCGGCCTGCGTCCGCGTCACCTCGGCGGTGGCCTGGATCCTTCGGCGCGAGGAGTTCCACGCCCTCGTGTACGTCGATGATTTCATCGGCTGCGAGGGCTCCTACCTGAGGGCCTGCAAGGCCTTTGACGCCTTCCTCGCCCTCACCACAGCCCTCGGCCTCGACGTGGCGCCCGGAAAGTGTCACCCGCCCGCTGTCCGCCTCCTCTGGCTCGGCTTTGCCCTCGACAGCGAGGCCATGACCATCCGGGTCGCCCCCGAAAAGATCCAGGCCCTCGTCGACGACTGCGAGGCCCGCGTCGCCCGCCCTACCCTCGGGAAGCAGGAGCTCCAGAGTCTCCTGGGGCGCCTAAACCACGTGAGCAGCTGCGTACTCCCCGGCCGAAAATTCATGGCCCGGCTCCTCGGGCGCTGCGCAGCTGCCTCGGGGCCCCAACCCTCACCCTCAGCGACGACGCCCTCCGGGACCTGAAATGGTTTGCCGCCTACGGCCGCATCTCTAACGGTCTCCACCTCCTCCGCGCTCCCGAGGTCCGTCGCTGGGTGATTGAGTGCGACTCCTGCCTTACCGGGGGGGGGGCCTTCTCCCCGACCCATTACTACGCCCGAGGGTACTCCAAGGCCTTCCAGGCGCGCTTCCCGACCATCCATGAGCTCGAGGCGGTCAACCTCGTCGTGGCCCTTCGCGCCCTCTTACCCGGGGACGCAGCAGGGGCCACGGTCATAGTCAACACTGACAACATGGCCTCCTCCCTCGCGCTCGAGTCGGGGCGCGCCCGAGACGCCACCCTCGGGACATGCGCGCGGGAGCTCTGGCTGATCGCGGCCACGGGCTCCTTCGACCTACGCATCGTTCACAAGCCCGGGGCGGACCTCCTCCTCGCCGATGCCCTTAGCCGCGCCCACCTAACAGGCCCCTGGGAGGCGACAGCCCGCCGCGAGGTGGCCCGCCTCGGGCTTCTCCACACCAGCATCACCCATGACGCTTTTCCCTTCTACCCCGGCCTTTAGGTTTTCCCCCCGAGGAGGTAGCAGCCGTCTCCCGCTTCCGCGCCGCTTCCCTCGCCCCGGCGACTTGGAAGAACCGTCGTCGCCAGGCCGAGGATTTCGTCGCCTTCGCGGTGGCCCGAGGTGTGGACCCCCTCGCGCCCACGCCCTTCGATGTCGCCGCCTTCACCGCCGCTCTCTTCCTCCGCGGGCTCGCGCCCGCCTCCGTGAAGAACTCCGTCTCGGGCGCCCGCTCCTGGGTCGAGGGCGCCGGGGGCCTCACCTCGGGCTTCGACGCCCGCCTGCCCAGGGACGTCTGCCGAGGCGGGGAATGGGCCTCACACCACGTCCAGCGGCAGGCGCCGCCCCTCTCCCCGCAGCAGCTCACGCTCGTCGTAAGACACCTCGCCCGTGCCGGGGCCGCCTCCATCGTCCCTCGGGCCGCCCTCCTCCTCGGGTACTTCGGGATGCTGCGCCAGTCTAATCTGCTGGCCCCGAGTCCCGAGGGTTGGGGCGGGCCCCACACCCTGACCCGCGACGATGTCCGCCCCGCGCCCGGGGGCCTCCGCCTGCAGATCAGAAGCTCAAAGACTATCTCAAGCCCCTCGGGCGCGGTCGCCCTCTTCATCCCGGCCATCCCGGGCTCCGCCCTCTGTCCCGTCGCGGCCTGGCTCGGTGCCACCGCCCTCTGCCCGGCTGCTCCGGACGCGCCCGCGTTCATGATGCCCTCCGGCCGGCCTCTCGACCCGCGCTCCCTCACCGCGCTGCTGCGAGGGGCCCTCGCCGCCCAAGGGGTGCCGCGGCCCGAGGACTTTACCCTTCACAGCCTCCGGCGGGGGGCCGCCCAGGCTTGCCAGCGCGCCGGGGTCCCTATCACCGACATTATGGCCCAAGGCACCTGGACCTCGGCGGCGGTGCACGCCTACGTGCCCCGCCTCGCACCCTCGGGCGCCCCTCGAGCCCTCTCCGCCGTCTTGGTGGAGGGCTCCTCGGCACCCCCCTCAGGCCATTGACATTGATACCACCTGAACTCTGATGACCTTTGACACATTGTACCTTTTATTATCTTACACACATTGTACCTTTTTATCATCTTATTATCTACCTCATTTGATACATTGTTTGCTCTGTTTGTCTGAGAGGCGTGAATAAATGTCTCTTTTTCCCACCCCCGCCTTGCTTTCTTCCCTCTCGCGCATCGGTCGTAATGCGAAGCATTACGTTTGATGCGAGGGAAGGGAGAGACCCTCCCCCGCCCCGCGTGTCACGCTGCTTCTCACCTCGGCCGCCGGCGCTCACTCCCCCCCCCTCCCCCGCCACTCGCCTTTGTCCGCGCTGCTCACGCCTCGCGCGACCCCCGCTGCTCGCCACCTCTCACCCTCCCCCCGGCCTGCCAGCATTCGCACCTCCTGCCGCCGCCGTCCCCTTCCCTCCCTTATAAGGCCGCCGGCGGCCCTCCTCAGGCACTCACCTTCCTGCCGTCCTCCTGCCCGTGTCTTTTTCTCCACCCACCCACCCAACTCTCCTCTCCTCTCTCCTACCCTCTGGTGGAGGGCTCCTCGGCACCCCCCTCAGGCCATTGACATTTATACCACCTGAACTATGAACTTTCTTGATACTTTCTACCTTTTATTACCTTACAGACTTTCTACCTTTGTCATCTTATTATCTACCTCATTGTTACATTGTTTGCTCTGTTGTCTGAGAGGCGTGAATAAACGTCTCTTTTCCCACCCTTAGAAGCAAGTACTATATGCCAATCCAATGGAACCTGTGACGACTGAAAACCGACGGTGTCCAGAATTTGGACGTGGATGTCAACATTAATTGTCCACGTTTTTACTTTAAAAATCAGCTATTTACAATCAAAATGACTTCAAACTAAAGAATGGTGGGTTATAATGATTAACCTAATATAATTATCTAAAAGTCTTGTTTAGCAGAAACTCAAAACAATGCAACTTAAAGCTGCATAGTCCAAACCAAATCAATTATCTAGAATTGATTTTACATATCTAACTTAGATACTGATGCATTTATTTAGCATTTGTTTCTGCATAGAAGGCAATACTGAGTCAATTTAACAGAACCTGGTACTGCAGAAATCTATGGTGTCAGAGCTTTGCCAAACTTGCCAAAACTAATTTTCCATGTTTTCACTCAAAATATCTCAAAAGTTTACCATTTAAAATAAAAGTAACTTTGAACTAATGTAAAGTAGATACTAGTGATCGATCTAATCTATTTATCTCAGAAAAATAGAGAAATCCAAAACCATCGGACTATGCAACTTTAAGCACACGGCACCCGATAGGGGGCTCTATGGTAAAGAGGGCAAAGATGAGTCAGGATTATTTCCCAAAGTTCCATTTTGACAGACCCATATTCAAATGGAGGTCCATATTAGACATATATATATACACACAATATATAACATAGGTTCAATATCGCCTGTTATATATAACATTATGAGTAGTATGAGTCAGCATTATCTCCCAGATTTCCACTTGCACAGACGCACATTCAATTTATTATTATATTAGTGTTATGTGATATATAAGTTATTATATGAGTATAAAGGGGCGGAACAGCTATTCTATATGGCTTTATTGAAATGTGTATTTAATTGCTTGCTATTTATTATCGAAGTATTAATTATTGTGCTATCTGCTTCGGGCCGGTTCCCGCTGGACGTGGCTGGCGCCACCAACGCTTAGGCAGAGGCCATCCAGAGTGCGACAGTATCACATTAGCTCCAAATTTTAAAGTTTTTCTGTAGGTAGTGCTGTTTATTGCTCTGCCAATGGCCCTCCGGAAATAATGGTAGGCTTCCACCACTCCTCGTCTTGCTGTCCTCTTTTTGTCTCCTTTAATTCGTAGCCAACTTTATACTATATATAACATAGGCTCAATATCGAGTATTATATATAGTGTTATATAGTCACTTCCTGTACATATGTCCTGTATAATTTATTATGCGAATATAAATAATGTATCACTCCCATTAGTTGTGTTGCTCGTCGTGCACGCCATGACCACCCGATTACTCCCTGAGAACTAATCACTGTCCCGCACCAAACCCGACGGTGGCGCCACATACGGCAGCATTCAACACTGATTGATTGATTGATTGGTGGTTGCTTTACGCCGTGTCGGCAGCATAGGCCATATTCACGGCGAGAAATGTTTGTTTTTTGTTCAAACCATCGCTTTTACATGTAAAAGCAGACAATCAATTATGTGCCAATAGACACTCATTAAATTAGAAAGCTCACAATCATATATTTGTGGTCAAGGGAAACAAATTCCCATAGAAAAAGAAAAGTTTTATTAATAATTGATAGAATCTATTTAGTAAACTATATGAGGTGGTACAGTCCAGCTGCCCTCAAAAAGGCTAAAATGTTTTCCTGTTTTACCTTAGTAAAAAGGTCATGCATACTGTCTGCAGTGTAGAACCGTTGGCGCAGGGCCAAAAAATCAACGCAACTTAGTAAAATGTGTTTGAGTGTCAGCGGGGACTGACACCCAATACATTCAGGGGGAGGTTCCCCCTTGAGCAGAAAAGCATGTGTAAGCCACGAGTGGCCAATACGGCAGCGGCTAAGGACCACTTGGTCCCGCCGACCTCCCGCATGAGTCTGTGGTGGCTTTCCCACAGATGGTTCAATTTCTTTAAGTTTATTAATGTTTTCATACCACTCATGTTGCCATTTGGATTTTATGTGGGTGGCTATTAGTGGTTTCAGATCAGAGTGAGGGATCAGACAGGTTCAAGATCACAGTTCAGGGCCTTCTTCGCAGCCCGATCAGCTCGTTCGTTTCCTTGTATGCCAGCATGGCCAGGCACCCAGCACAGGTGGATATCATACCCATCTGTTGTCAGTTGGTTCATTTTATAAATGACCGTTGCTAGAATAGGGTGATTCGTTTTCAGTCCAGCAACAGCCAGGAGGCAAGAGAAGGAATCACTGTATATAACATAGTTAGTGTGGTTGGATACCTCGATACACTCCAAAGCGAGAAGGAGTGCTCGGGCCTCTGCAGTGAAAATCGAGCTCTGATCGGGAAAACGTACACCAAATTTTTCCCGTCGGCAGACTGCCGCAGCAGCTACCCGGCTTTGGTCTTTCGAACCATCAGTGTATATGGAGAGGTGGTCTGCAAACTGGCCTTGAATCTCTGCATGCAGTCCTTGGTACTCGAGTGGATGTGTCCCAGACTTCCTCAGTTCCGTGAGTCGGAGGATAACCGATGGCTTTCTCAACGACCACGGGGGATGTTCTGGGACTTTGGCATCCTCCAACACGTCCAAATCCACGCCTAAGGCCTCCAAATGAGGTTTCATTCGGAGCCTCAGTGGCCGGATGTAATTTGGCCTGGCTTCATACCTGGATTCGTCATGTTGCTCGAATAGACAATTGTGTGCAGGATTCAATGCATTAGTTTTTATCTTGACTACATATTGCATGGCCAGTTTGATTCTCCTGTTATTAAGTGATGGTTCATTGGCTTCGACATAAAGGCTCTGAACTGGTGAGGTGCGGAAGGCCCCAAGGGCCAGGCGCAGTCCCTGGTGGTGGATCGTGTCTAGCAGCCCAATATATGATTTCCTTGCGGAACCATATACTATGCTGCCGTAATCCACTCGTGAACGAACCAAGGTTCTGTACACGGAGAGCAGAACATCTCTGTCCGCTCCCCACTCTGAGCTGGACAGCACCCTCAGAATATCCAGCGCTTTCAGGCATCTTGTTTTCAGGTACTTTATATGTGGCACAAAAGACAGTTTTGCGTCGAGAATGAGGCCCAGAAATTTGGTTTTCTCAACGACTTTAATGGGATCCCCATCCAGGGTCAGCTCCGGTTCCGCATGTATTCTACGCAGCAGGCAGAAGTGCATGCAGACTGTTTTGGTCTTGGAAAATTTGAAACCGTTCAGAACTGACCATCGATGGATCCCATTTATGCTTGGTTGTAGCTGTCTCTCTATGACATTCATGTTAGCACCGCTGTAATATAAAACAAAGTCGTCCACGAAAAGACTACAGGAGACTCCCTGCTTTACAGCAGCAGCAATACCATTGACCTTGACCCCGAAAAGGGTCACGGCCAGTATGCTGCCTTGAGGTACTCCTAGTTCCTGTGAGTGTAGGCGGGAATAGGTAGTCTTGACACGGACGCGGAAATGCCTGAAGGCTAGAAAGTTCCTGATGAAAATTGGCAAGTGGCCACGAAGGCCAATCGCATGAAGATCCTCCATGATGCCATGCTGCCACGTTGTGTCATAGGCTTTTTCGAGGTCGAAAAAGACAGCCACAACGTGCTCCTTCTTGAGGAAAGCATCTCTTATGAAGGTCTCCATGCACACCAAATGGTCGAGGGTGCTGCGGCCCCGTGCATTCAACACTACTCACTACTGTACGACTGGTGTATTCGCCGCACATTTTCACATATATATATATATATATATATATATATATATATGGATTTTTGTTTGTTGATCGTTCATACGCCTGAACCTTTCATATATATATAATATATATATATATATATATATATATATATATATATATATATACATAGGAATAGTTATAAACCCTTTATCGCGGGTAGTAATGCCTGTAGTGTCCTGCATTCCGCCCCCCTCCCCCGGTCTGGTAGGGGTGGGGCCCCCATCATGCACTGCTCTGCCTCCTGCATGTGGCCTAGCCTCCACTCGCTCGGAGGAATTTTATCAATATTTATATATATATATATATAACCTCCGGCACAACTGACAATGTTGGCCAGGTGGAGGGTGGGGTGAGCGCAGGTGGCGCCACCGGTCAAGTGCATAGTCTTACGGAGAATAACAATGGTATGAAGTAATAATAATAATATAGAATAATAGGAAATTCCCTTCGTATTTTTATACTCGCATAATACATTATACACCACATATATATGAAAGGTTCAGTATATACCGGCTATTAAACACAAACTAGTATACATTGATTATTGTGTATCATATACCGGGTATTATACACTGGCTGTTATAGTGTAAAATTTCCCGATATTTAGACATTGGTGGATGGTGTGAACTAGTCTATGGTAATTACAATTGTATATAAAAAGGTAAATGGTATATAAAGCCAGAGGCATTAAGGTATTATGTGGTGCTGGTGATCCTTTGCTGAGTTGATATAAACATTATGTAGTTATAGATAGTGTGAGAGGGGCACTACTTTTAGTGTGACAGAGCCTTGGGAGCTCTGCTCACATACCCCCTCCCCCCCAAGTGTTATTTACGGATCATTGCACACCCAGACACAACAGGGCACTGTAGCCATAAACAACCAAGGCTTGGATACAGGCAGGTTGGATGTTCATTGGTTGGTTGAAGAATGCCTAGTGCTGATTGGAGGAGCTGATCAGGTGTGACAGACATCTTGGATTCATGAGACAAAATAGTAATAAACCTGAGGGTGTAAGCTCTCTTCAATGCACTTTCTACTCTACCTTTCTCTTGCCTGTAGTGATTTCATATTTAGCCTACCTACACAACCACAGCTGCCAGACGTCGACTTTACAATAGTATTAAACACAAACTATTATATATTGATTATTATATATTAAATACCGGCTATTATACCCCGGCTATTAAACACAAAGTATTATATATTGATTATTATATATTAAATACCGGTTATTATACACCGGCTATTAAACACAAACTATTATATATTAATTATTGTGTATTAAATACCAGCTATTATACCCCGGCTATTAAACACAAAGTATTATATATTGATTATTATGTATTAAATACCGGCTATTATATACCAGCTATTAAACACAAACTAGTAATAGTATATATTCATTATCATGTATTAAATACCAGCTATTAAATACTAACTATTACATTCCAGCTATTATACACAAGTCCTTGCCCTATCCTAATAATGCCGAGCATCTGGCTAGGAAGCGACAAGTATAAATTTTTAAGTCAATGATTTGACTCGACCAGCTTTAACACCCATGGGTTCAAAATCCAATAATCTACAAAAATGAGAGACTGGTGCTCAACTCCTTCGACCATCCCATCTAGTTTTTTGAGTGAGTATGGTGGTGGGGGTGTGGTGGTGATGTGGTGGTGATGTGGTGGTGGTGGGGTGGTGGTGGTGGTGGCACCACACTGTAGGCAGGCTTTTAACAGTCACAAGCCTTCATTTATATTCCCATGACGAGAGGCTAACGCAATCTACGTCATGACAGCACGTCACTGTGCATTACAATCTCCACTACGCGCGGTGAAGTGTGGTAAAGCAGCAGCCTGCCCCAGTAGTCCACTTCCACTCTACTCCCACCCGATTCCTGCCACACGGATAGCCAAATGAGTTGAGCGTCCATCTCCCATTTTGGTAGATTGTGGGATTTCAAACCCATGGGTGCAAACCCTGGTCGAATGACTTAAAAATGTATACTTGTCGCTTCCTAGCCAGGCACTCTGCATTATTAGGATAGGGCAAGGACTGGTTGGCTCAGTCAGTGTCAGGATAATGTGATTGAGTGGGATATCAGATCATGGTACTGGTGACCTGGTCTCCCAGTGGGGAAGCACTATAAAGTAGCCATGAGTGTGCACTATCACAAGTCAGTACCCATCCTGATATGACCTTAGATGTTGACAGGACGCAAACCTCCAACAACCAACCAACCAACTCACTTGGGCAGCGCTATAAAGACGTCATGAGTGCGCACTCTTACATACACACACATGTAAATACACACACAGAGTCTGCCATACAAGATTAACCTTCGCAGGGAACTAAGATCAAGGGATGGTAATTCCTGAGTGAAGACGTAGTAATGAACAAGAAAAACACGTGATGTATTGTGGCATAGGTCACGTGATATTTTGTCGCATAGGTCACGATGTCCACAGGGAGGGACGCTCTGACATTGTCCCAAGTTTGCGCAAATAAATTTATTAAAAAGTTAAAGTAACCTGCACTGCACTGCGCTTGAATGTGATGGGCGATATTACAAGATAAATAATGGCACAATTCAAATCATAGTAGTGAAGTGGATTTTGTAATCAAAATGTCAGTTTGTGAAAGATGGCCATCTGTCATGCTTTGGCATTTTATTACGCCACCCAAAGCGAACAGGGCCATTCGGCGGTGCCGAATGAGGTGGTCGATCATTCACTCATAGATGGTACTTGTACCATTTGACCGGTACTAGTTTCAGTTTAGGCCTGTTGTACGAACTGAACTCTCTGGCTATACTGTTTGGACAAGAAGAAATAATAGTAACACTACATGGATTTTAAATAATGTGCTATATAAATACGTTATATTAATATTATTAATGTAGTGCCAGTAGCGTCTCGTTCACTGAACGCTACTATCGCCCAATACGCTGAAGGCAGTGGCCTGGGCGACTTGGGTTTGTATGCTGGGAGGCAAACCCACCATGACCAGCCACCGAGCTGGCGCGAGCACCACTATCACTATCACTCCACTGGAAATGTTGACCATAGGAAATAAACGGTAGGCTAGAAACGTTGGCCAGCCAGAGGTAATGTTCTCAACCAATATTCGTGTCTGTGTTAAGTGCTACGGAGGGTGAACTAATTCTTGTTAAAAACTGATTTGAACTAACTAGGGACAGGGCACAGGTGAAAGGAAGGTGGTAAAACCAAAAGTCAGGGACAATGCCGTTAGAACTATGGTTTACAATTTAACACTGCAGCCGACCCACCAGGGGCCCTATGCATGAGTTGGGGTTAGCGAGCCAAACCTGTGGTTAGGGGCAATCTCCGGGTTAGCGGCGAAAAGTCGGTATGCATGGGGCAGGGTTATGGAAACCCCGCGAGTTAAAAGTCGGGTAAGCTAACCCCACTCCGTAGCATGTATAAGGGCGGTGTTAGGGACCGATTAGGCGCAAATCTATTCAATGGCATCATATTTAAAAGAATTACATACGCAATAAGTGAAATTTCATGAAATTAATGCTAAATTCAAAGCATTATTAACGCCGCCGCTAAATCGGTGGCGATATTGATATTGTCGAATCGACGAATGTAAACTAAACAAATCGCCGCCACCGCGGCATCGACGTCGCTATCCATACTGTCGAACATCAACAAAACATCGCCATCGCCGCCGCCGCCACCGCCGCCGCATCGGCGGCAATATATTAGGCCCAAATCTATTCAATCCTATCACATTTAAAAGAATTACATATGCAATAAGTGAAATTTCATGAAATTAACCCTAAATTCGAAGCAATATTAACGCTGCCGCTAAATCGGCGGCGATATTAATATTGTCGTATCGACGAATGTAAACTAAACAAATCGCCGCCACCGCATCGACGTCGCTATCCATACTGTCGAATATCAACAAAACACAGGCGTTAGCTAACCCGAACCCGGCCCTTAACACCAGGGCCGATAAATAATTCTTCATGCATACGGGCCCTGGTCACAGTCCTGAAGAGCACATCTAGGCACTAACTAGGGACAGGGCACAAGTGAAACGAAAGCTGCAAACAAAACAAACAAACAAATTCTGGGAACACGTCCTCATCCACAATCCTATTACCATCTCTCTAGAAATACATACTAGGCTATGATATTAGTTATATGATAGGAAGTTATACCCCCCAAAAAAAAGAAAATACATATAACATAGATAGTAACTACTTAAATAAATGCTGGTGGATGTCCCAGATCCCAACCCAGAACCAGAACCCGGCCATATACCATAACATTCCTCACAGCTGTCCAGGGTTGAAAAGAAGCACCCTCGCGGGAGCTTACACACTATGGGCAGAATAAATAGTGTATCAATAAAAAAATATATATTAAAAAAAGGAACCATCACAAATTTTGTATCTTTAGTTAAAGATAAAGATGACATTAGAATGATGTAGTAAATAATTAACACGGTAGTTCCACCATTAAGGTTCTAAAGGCCTGGTCACATACACGTTAGTGGAAGTAGTTGAACATAGTGGAGGCTAACGTAGTTGAACGTAGTTGAACGTAGTTGAACGTACCGGCATCCATACTTCTCCATCATGCTAACTTGGTAATAACGTGGCTGGGCAGTGAGTTCCGATTTAATCTTTGGACATGTTCCAAAGAGCGCTCGCTACATTAGAGGCTAACGTACTGTTGTGAAGTATCCATACTCTTAATGTACTCTAGCATACTCTATCATACGTTAGCATACTTGGATGTAGTTGAACGTAGTTGTCTCTAGTGGAGGCTAACATACATTGAACGTAGTCAAATGTAGTTGAACATAGTTGAACATAGTTGAATGTAGTTAAACCTACCGGCTTCTGTGCCGTAACATATTTATCCGTACCAAAACCTGCCGTACCTTAACATTTTTCACCGTAGTTTAACATACTTACACCACATTTGACCCACATTAATCTATCCTACGTTCAACTACGTTCACTAACGTGTTTGTGGCCAGGGCAAAAGAGTTACCTATCAGGGATGAATGCAAAACTAAACGAAGCTGCTTAGAACAGAGGTAGATCATGTGACCTCTGAGTATGCCATATTACTTTTTTCTCTTTATTTATTACATTCGTTGATTAAGCAAATTTCAATCACGGACAATTGATCGTCTTCATTCCTTGTCCTATCCAAGTAATACCGAGCACCAGGCTAGGTAGTGACAAGTATACATTTTCAAATTTTTAAAGTCATTGGCTTGACTCGACCGGGGTTTGAACCCCATGGGTTTGAGTCCCACGACCTGCCACATGGGAAGCGGATGCTGAACTCATTCAGCCATCTTGTCTGATAAGATTTCCAACTGCTTTGGAAGAAATGGGCCATATCACGACATGCGTCAACTTTTGTAGCAGTAGCGTTATTACTGTGGTGATTGCGACTGCTATAAATGAGATTATTATGACTATTTTTAGATCAAACATGTCAGCCAATGTCTACCACACTAATATTACTGTCATTATTAGTAGTGTAGGGGTGTGCACTGACCTTTCACTTGTTTCAGGCAAGGAACCGCATAGACAGCTAGGCGTGGGTAGTGTGGTGATATCAGGGAGCCTAGGTGGTGTAATGGTTAGCACACTGGCCCGGAATGCAAGGAGATGTGAGTTTGAGTCCTGCTCTAGGCGCAATATTTCCCATTTGCATCACCCCCATGACACTGGTGCCGTGGCCAGGATCCTGTACAAGCTACGCACTGTATAGTTGTTGAACCTACCCTGTGTACATGTAAGTGCATTCCCTGTATGTATGTAATTGTAAGCATTAATAGACTTACAATTCCAGGGGGACGAGTGTAGTGGTCTGCACTGACCTCTCAGGCAAGGAGCCACATAGTCAGGTAGGCATGGGTAGTATGGTGATACCAGGGAGCCTAGGTGGTGTAATGGTTAGCACACTGGCCCGGAATACAATGAGATGTGGGTTTGAGTCCCGCTCTAGGCCCAATATTTCCCATTTTCATCACCCCACAACAGTATTATTACAGCTAGTTGTGGCGTGTGCCATCTTATCAAACTGCAATGGATCAATTCTACGTAATGGCTGAGTTGAACGCCCACCTCCCATTTTGGCAGGTCATGGGATTCAAACCCATGGGCTTGAATGCTGGTCGAGTGAAACCAATGACTGACAAATTTATACTTTCTGCTACCCAGCTTGGCATTCAGCCTTACTAGGATCAGGTAAGGAATGAGGTAGACCAATTTTCAGTGATTGAAATTTCCTCTGCTTAATCAACTAATGTACAACAGCAGCATTATGTGAGAAATGCGCATACAGATCTGTAGCAACTCAAAAACAGCACAGACAGATAATATAATTAAGTACCTGCGGAAACATACCGGCAGATGTTGGCACATGAAGATTAATACTGAATTAAATTAATTGTGGCTATATCAAAGTATATGGTCTTCAAGGTACTAGCAGAATGGTAAGACTTTATAAGTAGGATACTCTCATAGTTCTTGTTCGGTTGTTTGTTGGTGCTTTCCCTCCTAACAACATCGAAAGTCATATAATGACACGTACCGACTTGTGACAGTGCGCACTGATGGCGGCCTTATAGTGCTGCCCCGCTGGGCAACCACTCCATCAGCCACCATGACCCAATATCCCACTAAGTCACATTATCTTGATACTCAGCAAACCAGGGCTTATCCTATCCTGGTGATGCCAAGTTCCAGGCTAGGTCGCGACAAGTATTATGCTAAGATCCCATATATGTGGTAGGCAGCATGCCATTTGCATTTGCATTCGCATCCGGACATATGGAAGCACCGCCTTGCGTTTACATGCTTTTCTATTTTTTGTCGCATTCGCATACCACATATCGTGTACATGGAATCTTAGCTTAAATTTGGTAAATCATTGGTTTCACTCGATCGGGGTTCAAACCCACGACCTTTCGCATGTGAAGCCAGTGGTCAGGTGCTCTTACAGATTCGGCCATCCTGTCTGGTACTCATGTAGCTAAGACAGCGTGAGTGGTATATTGAGATGGGGCATTTCAGGTGGCAAGACTGAACTGGGAGTAGTATATAGAAGTGGACATTTAAATGTGGCAGCAAAGTCCAACTTACTTAATTAAGGCCTCAGTCACACTACAGCTTGCGTCCATTTGCGTCCACTAGTGACCACTTGTGACCACTTGTGACCACTTGTGATTGAAAGCCAGCGACCTCCTTGTGACTGCTCAGCGACAGCTCAACAATCGGTCGCAAGTGCTGAAAATGGTTTTGGCGGCAAGCAGGTTTTTGTTGCAGCAGTTGCGACCACCATGGGACGGTTGCCGATCAGTCTCCGAATGATTGTGTGGCACAGCAGCTGCAACCACCTACCAACCAAAATGATCGCCCAGAGGTCGTGGATTGATCACCGACCGCTTGTGTTCACTTGTGGCCTTCCCTTTTTGGTGGTCGCAAGGTGGTCGCAAGGACAGTGTGACTGGGGTATAACAACATGAAAGGTACACAAACATGACCAAAATGACTTCGCATGCTCACAATTATCATTATAAAGAAAAAAATGGTGATTCGGTTAGATAATGACACAGGCATAGAAGTAGGGAGAACACAAGTTTATTCACAATGTACACTAGTGGCTGGGTCCAGTTCTACGAAGAAAAGAAGAAAAGTGGTTGGGCGGGAGGGTGGAAAAGTTTGTGTATCACCGGTTGTCATGAAGCGATTGTTTGTTTTATTTGTTGTTGATTTACATCCTAGCAGCATCTAAGGCCATATCAGGATGGGTCTAAAAATGAAGAGAGAGCAGATAACTGTGGGTGAGAGCTGAAAGGTTTGAAAGTCCGGGGCCGATTTGGTGGACAGCGTGATAATGTCGCCCTACCCAACCGAAGATCCACCGGAAATTGGTAACTTTAACGAATTGACTGCGCGCAAGCGCCATCACATACACGGTGACCTTTGCAATTGTTGCTGGTTGTTTTATGTCATAGCAACATTTAAGGTCATATCCGGTCAGGTACCGACTTGTGACAGTACGCACTCATGGCGACTTTAACAGTGCTACCTCACTGGGAGAGAGCGGGCCACCAGCAACATGACCTGATATCCCACATGGTCACATGATCCTGATACTGTGCGAACCAGCCCTTGTTCTATCCTACTAATGCCGAGCACCAGGCTAGGTAGTGACAAGTACAATAATTATAAGTCATTAGTTTGACTCAACTCGACTCTGAAATGGAGTATCGGACTCGGTGGCCGAATCGATGGAGCGCAGGCCTCTCGTGCGGAAGGTCAGGAATTCAATTCCCGGTCATCAAACTAATGACATACAAAATTGATACTTGTCGCTTCCTAGCAAGGCACTCTGCTTTAATAGGATAGGACAAGGAGTAGTTGGCTCAATGTCAGGATAATGTGACTGAGTGGGATATCAAGTCATGGTTGGTTGTTGCAGTTTTACTCCCTGGAAACATCTACGGTCATATCAGGACGGGTACCGACTTGTGACGGTGCACACTCATAGCTTCTCCACACTGCGAGACCAGGCTGCCAGCACCATGACCTGATATCCCACTCAGTCAAATTATCCTGACACTGAGCCAACCAGTCATTGCTCTATCCTAATAATGCTGAGCATCTGGCTAGGTGGCGACACGTATCAATTTTCAAGTCATTGGTTTGACTCGACCAGGATTCGAACCCATAGGTTCGAATCGCACGATCTACCAAAACTCATTCGGCCATCCGGTCTGCCCACTGGCCCTAAAAGCTAGACGAAATTGGAAGTCTACGATGCCAAAAAGAATAGTAAAAATCGAACCTGTGTCGAACCCGGGAGGTGATAGCTCCCAGATGTGTGGGTGGAAGGAACAGACTCCACAGATGTGTGGGTGGAAGGAACAGACTCCACAGATGTGTGGGTGGAAGGAACAGGCTCCACAGATGTGTGAGTGGAAGGAACAGGCTCCACAGATGTGTGGGTGGAAGGAACAGGCTCCACAGATGTGTGGGTGGAAGGAACAGGCAACACAGATGTGTGGGTGGAAGGAACAGACTCCACATATGTGTGGGTGGAAGGAACAGACTCCACAGATGTGTGGGTGGAAGGAACAGGCTCCCAGATGTGTGGGTGAAAGGAACAGACTCCACAGATATGTGGGTGGAAGAAACAGGCTCCACAGATGTGTGGGTGGAAGGAACAGGCTCCACAGATGTGTGGGTGAAAGGAACAGGCTCCACAGATGTGTGGGTGGAAGGAACAGACTCCACAGATGTGTGGGTGGAAGGAACAGACTCCACAGATGTGTGGGTGGAAGAAACAGGCTCCACAGATGTGTGGGTGAAAGGAACAGGCTCCACAGATGTGTGGGTGAAAGGAACAGGCTCCACAGATGTGTGGGTGAAAGGAACAGGCTCCACAGATGTGTGGGTGAAAGGAACAGGCTTCACAGATGTGGGTCAGTGGTAATATAGTTTTGTCACGGTCGGATCTGATGAATATAAAGAGCCCCCATTGACCGTTACTGAGCAGTAATCGCCAGTCAGTCGCAGACCGGAAGTAGTATCTGTCGGCACTAGGTCGCACTCCGCAGCAGTAGCGGCCGAGGTGGCCGCTTTATAGTGCGCAAACTCAGGGTACAGGGATATTAGTTGGTATCGTTTGCATCAGTGTAATCAATCAAACGTTGTTTGAATTTGTTGTATATATTATGGCTGGCGCACACCTCCCGTTTACGATTCGCGCACTAAAACTCGCGACCCGACCCGACCCGCTTAAAACTGAAAACGGGCCGATTCATTTTTCGAATCGCGAATCGCAATTGTAATCGGCCGGTTTTAGCCCTAAAACTGAGGTTTTATGCGCGAATCGCAATCGCTAGGTGTGCGCGGGGAGCGCACACATAGCGATTTTTGTGCGCGAAACGGGCAGTTTTAGATCGTAAACGGTAGGTGGGTGCGCACAGACGGGAGGTATGTGCCAGCCATTAAAATGATGTTCTGGCTGTGTATTTGATTTCCTTGTTACATAAGAGATGTTAAAGTTGTATAGTCCAATGGGTTTCAGTTTCTCTCATTTTCTGAGATACAAATATATGAGGTTGATTGCTATAATCTACCTTGCTTTTGTTTAAAGTCACTTAATTTTAAATGGTTGACTTTTGCGCTATTTGAAGTGAAAACATGGCAAATTAATTTTGGCAAGCATGGCAAAACTCTGATAGCATAGGCTTCTTCAGTAACAGGTTCTATTAAATTGCCTCAGTATTCCCTTCTATGTGGTGACAAATGTTTAATAAGTGCACCATTACCGAAGTAAGGTTTTTGTTGTTTTGTGTTTGCATACCAGACAGGTGGCCAAATGAGTAGAGCGTCCGTCTCCTGTTTTGGGAGATCGGGAGATCCGAACCCATGAGTTTGTGGGTTCGAATCCTGGTCGAGTCAAACCAATGACGTACAAATTTATACTTGTCGCTTCCTAGCCTGGCTTTCAGTATTATTAGGATAGGGCAAGGACTGGTTGACTCAGTGTCAAGATAATGTGACTCAGTGGGATATCAGGTCAGGGTGCTGGCAGACTGGTGTTCCAGTGGGGTAGCACTAAAAAGTCGCCATGAGTGTACACTGTCACAAGTCGGTACCTTAGATGTTGCTAGGATGTAAAACAACAAAAAACAAACAAACATCACCTAAGTAAGATATGTAGAATCAAATCTAGATAAATGTTTTGGTTTTGAAAATGTTATGTTTTCATCAGACTATGCAGCTTTAACGTATTGCTCAATTTGTATCAGATCAAAATCAAAAAGTGAAATAGTTTTTTTCTTCAACTCTGAGATATGCACAACAATCAAACCTTCATATGAACATGGATTCTGCTATTATTTTGGAATGTTTTTGGCTATTATTCACTTTTTGGTTTCGGTGAATTTCCCTAATCCCAGTAATGAAAACCTAGAGATATGTGTACAGCAATATAATGGAACAATAGGGTGAGGAAACAGAAACTAGGTCATCCTATGACCTTATTTATTCTTTCAAACTCTCATGAAGGTTCATTGTTTAAATTGTATTCATGTCGTGTTTTATTTGTGAACGTTAATACATGAGCTATGATATTCTATCCCCCCATTTCTCCCCCCCCCCCCACATTCTATTCCTCCGCTCCTCCACTCCCCCATTCCTCTGGCCTTCTAGTCCCCATTTCTCTATTCCTCCAGTCCATTTCACCATTTCTCCCCCTTCTATTCCTCCATCTCTCCAGCCTTCTATTCCTCCATTCCTCTGCTCCTTCACTCCTCCATTCCCCCATTTCTCTGATATTCTATTTCCCCATTTCTCTACTCCTCCACTCCATTCCCCCATTCCTCTGCCCCTATATTCCCCCATCTCCCCCCTTCTATACCCCCAATCCTCTGCTCCTCCACTCCTCTATTCCTGCATCCCCCATCTTCTCCATCCCTCCCACCACCACCGAGCTGCTCCCAGAATTAACTGCGTGGCGGGAGTGAGGCATGAGGCGCTGCCTTCCCACCCCGTACACACCAATCTCCCCTGAGATCACCCATCACACGCCCCACAAGTCTAATTTAATTACCTCGGGTCTTTTCAGTGGCAGGTCATTGCCCTGATCGCCCCAAACCGGGTTTAGGGGGGTGGAGCCGTGAGGGCCTTCTACTAATGGGATCAGCCGGCAGGTTGGAGGAATGCTGTTGAAGCGCAAGAGACAGCGTGTCACAATTCTCCAACCATTGTCGCTGCTTCACCAATTTTCGAAGTTTAGAGTTGGTGCTGCGCTTTGTGAAGGTTACAGTAGGTTCGCTTTGTGAAGGTTACAATAGGTTCGCTTTGTAAAGGTTCCAGTAGGTTCACTTTGTGAAGGTTCCAGTAGGTTCGCTTTGTGAAGGTTACAATAGGTTCGCTTTGTGAAGGTTCCAGTAGGTTCGCTTTATGAAGGTTACAATAGGTTCGCTTTGTAAAGGTTCCAGTAGGTTCACTTTGTGAAGGTTCCAGTAGGTTCACTTTGTGAAGGTTACAATAGGTTTGCTTTGTGAAGGTTAGAATAGGTTCGCTTTGTGAAGGTTATAGTAGGTTCACTTTGTGAAGGTTCCAGTAGGTTCACTTTGTGAAGGTTACAATATATTTGCTCTGTGAAGGTTAGAATAGGTTCGCTTTGTGAAGGTTCCAGTCGGTTCACTTTGTGAAGGTTCCAGTAGGTTCACTTTGTGAAGGTTACAATAGGTTTGCTTTGTGAAGGTTAGAGTAGGTTCGCTTTGCAATGGTTACAGTAGGTATGCTTTGTGATGGTTACAGTAGGTATGCTTTGTGAAGTTTACAGTAGGTTCACGTTGTGAAGGTTAGAGTAGGTTCGCTTTGCGATGGTTACAGTAGGTTCACTTTGTGAAGGTTAGAGTAGGTTCGCTTTGCGATGGTTACAGTAGGTTCACTTTGTGAAGGTTACAGTAGGCTCACAGTAGGTAATAGGTTTGTGGATGAGGATGTGTTCCCAGAATTAATTTTTTTGTTTTGTTTGCAGCTTTCCTTTCACCTGTGCCCTGTCCGTAGTTAGTGCCTAGATGTGCCAGAACATATCCATACTCTTCGGGACTGTGACTAGGTGGGTCAGCTGTGGTGTTAAATTGTTAACCATAGTTCTAACGGCATTGTCCCTGACTTTTGGTTTTACTACCTTCCTTTCACCTGTGCCATGTCCCTCGTTGGTACCTGGGTGCACCAGAACACACCCATACCCTTCAGGACCGCAACCTGGCAGCGGATTGTGGTATTTCCTCATACCATAGTCTATTATAGGCTGGGTTCGGTGAGCATGGTTGGTCTGTCCATACCTTTCGTGATTTGTGCCAGAACACATACCAAGGTGGACTATGTCCTCATTTCTTCCAACCCTCCCAGTACTCCAGATGGCTGTGTATTTATAGGTTTGATGTGCACCCTCTTCTGTGGCCTGTCCTTGGCATGTGTAGTCTTTCACAGTTTGCCTTGACTGCGCCCGATCAGGTGTTATTTGGTGCCCATATGATGGTGTATGGTTTCTATTTGTTCTTTTTTAGGAATTGTTTATAGAGCTCCAGTTTCTTGATTGCTCTGACTGGAGGTGGTTACTAGTAGTACTAATACAACTAGTATTACTATTACTACTAGTAATACCAGTGATACTACTAGTAGTAGTACTACTAGTAGTAGTACTACTGGTAGTACCACTAGTAATGGTACTACTGGTAGTACTATTACTAGTAGTAGTACTACTAGTAGTATTATTAGTAGTAATAGTACTACTAGTAGTAGTAGTATTATTGCTAGTAGTAGTACTACTAGTAGTAGTACTACTAGTAGTAGTACTACTGGTAGTACCACTAGTAATGGTACTACTACTGGTAGTATTATTACTAGTAGTAGTACTACTAGTATTATTACTAGTAATAGTACTACTAGTAGTAGTAGTACTATTGCTAGTAGTACTACTAGTAGTAGTATTATTAGTAGTAGTACTATTACTAGTAGTAGTAGTGTGCACATGTCCATTATAGACTCATAAACCACGCAGCCAGTCAGAACAACACACACACAGACGAGCTTACGGAAATTGATTCCCGTGACAATTAATGGCCTTGAAACAGGTCAGGTCTTAGTGTTTTTGTTCGTTTTTTTTGTTGTTCCACGATCCATTAGTAAGTTGAGCACCAGATTTAACTCACGTGACCCAAATAGGAGAGCTGCACAAAATAAATAAATCCATGTTTTTTTGTGTGTGGAGTGCGTGACTTAGTTGGGTTTCTTTTCTTCTTTCTGTGAAATATGTCATGGCCTTGTTTTCAATCCCCAGTAATATCCGGTTGAGCAAAGGGAGTTTCAAAATATGATCAGCCTTAATATTAAATATCCCTGTTTCATAATGTGGGTATTAAGTGGGAAAGAGGATGAGCTTCCGTGTCCTTAAATCTGTGTAACTATAGACTGTTCCCTTATTCTGCGTTCCCTTGTTCTGTGTTCCCTTGTTCTGTGTTCGCTTGTGACCTTGTGATGCACCACACAGACAATGTACTCGTGTTTTGCTTAGTAGCCGTTCCCATAGGTTGGACCCAAGGACCATATGGCCTTGTGCAAAGGCACATGTGACGTACTGACTGGGAACATCGAGAATGAACATGTTCATTGTCTATGTGGCACATCACAAGATCACACACGACTACAGAATGAGGGAAAATGCCACAAGGGATACACGGCCTTAGAAGGCATGCAATATAGTAAGTGTGTTTATTCTGCTGAATAGATTCTTTTGTCAGTGTCAAAGTGTAAAATTCTCCGATTAAGTATATATTGAGTATCGATGTGGCTAAATAAGAAACAGTACTCCCTTTATAATGCTCACTCCGGGGGAGGGAAGCAGTGCCCCTTTAAGCAGAATTCCTCCCCCTTACCTCGTCCAGCCACACTGTATCTGTCATGTTAGGTAATCCCATGATAGCTAGGTGGTGGCCAGAGCTGGGTGGGAGGGAGTGAGTCCTTAAAGCAGCCAATGGTGAACTATGTTAGGGAGAGATCATGCGGGAGAGGAGTGACTTGTGTGCATAACTGTAATAGCCAATGAGAAGGTCTCTTACATCCACTGTTGTATGTATCTGAAAACAAAATATAAGTGAATAAAACTAAGCAATCAGCCTCTTATCTATCTACACTTCTGCTGGTGCTGAACTCGGATCTTGTGTTGAGTCGTGGGTCATATCTACTATGGGATAAGCTCTAGCATGTAATTTATCTAATACAGGTATAAAAGGGGGGGGGGGAACTTTGAATCATTACACCTTATGCAGGATATTAGGGCAGTCTAGCCTTGTTGAGCAGTACCGCTAATAACATGAGTGAACATAATGAAAGTAACCATAACTTACGTGTACTGCCTAACGGGATCGGCCATCAATAGCGTTTAAATGCCCGCATATATAGATTGCAGGGGCCCGCAAACACAGGATTTCATAGAAGGACTGGTCTTTCAGCCATTGTTCAAAACAGAATTATTTAACAGAAATTTGTACTAGTCCGTATCCCCCTATCCGAAATCCTTGAGACCATTTTCAGAATTAAGAATGTTTCGGATTTCAGAATAAGGTATTATCAAACATTAACTTGTAGTTAAATGACATGAATATTCACAATAAATAAAGACTTCACACACTATTACATTTTGTTTATTGAGCAATATGGCCATAAATGAAATTATGGGATAACCATTGCTGTTATCTGTTGTCTGTTTGCATTGCTTTACTGTCATAAAAGCCTGTCACAGAATTAATAAATCTTAGAACTCACATCCTTAAGGGTGCTTTCACTGGTAAATAAAATCCATGCATTTGGCAATTTTTTTAAAACAATTCTGTAAATATGGTGGACTGTGGTTTTATTGCCCATTGCATTTGAATGTTGCTGCTCGTAAGACAGGCAAGCTCACATTATTGATTAATCCCACCTTGTGTACTTATGGTGCTGTCACATTATGACGTTTCTCGCCAACGCGCGTCGACGTTTGTGATTTTTTGGCGCAACATCGGGATACATCAGGAAGCATTACGCACGCACTAGGCGCGTGTTGGTATTCGTTGATGAACGGCACTGGTCGGCAAGGGTCAGCGGCCCACGTCAGGGGATCGGCAAAGTTTTGTGCTTGCACAAAACTTTCGATGTGCGACGACGCGCGGGTGCCAACATTATAGATACGTTACACGCACTGGAATAACGTTATGCGAATGTTATGCACATGCCGTGCACACGTGAGGGTCGTTCCCACACGTTGCGCCAATCTGTCCCTTTGTTTATTTGTTGTTGTTTTATGTCCTACCAACATCTAAGGTCATATCAGGACGGCGCGCCAAACTTGTTTGTTTTTTTTCTCACAAGGTCGGCCGCACGCTACCAATATGTTGCGCTGACGACGAAAAGTTTGATGTGTCTCGATGATTAAAAGTGATTGTGCATTGGTGGCACACCGGCGAGAAGCGTCATAATGTGACAGCGCCATTAGCCAGTATCATTAAGTTGGCACAAGTGGAAATTCGTAAAGCTGTTTATTCAGATGAAAGCTCAAACATTTTAAAGCAAAGCACTTTTCTAGATTCGATTCTACAAATCTAACTCATAACACTGATGCACTTATTAAGCATCTTTTCTGTATAGAAGGGAACACTAAGTCAATTCAATAGAACCTGTCACTGCTGGAGCCCATGGATGTCAGAGTTTTTATGTGCATGTCAAAATTAATTAAATATCTTTAATGTTAACCAATTAAAATAAAAGTTATTTCAAACTAAAATAAGGTATATTGCAATAATCGGCCCAATATATCTATCTAAAAAGGTGACATAAGCTAAAATAAATTGGACTATTCAACTTTAATATCATAGAAATATAAAAGAATGGATAATATACTCATGGACTCACACATGACCCAGACCCCAGTTTCCGCCTGTAATCAAACAGGACAGATACATAATAAATAGTATTAGAGTGTATTTAATTATACATTGTATGACGAAAAAAACACTTCAGTTTTCTGAGCTTTTCAGATTCGATAATTTCGGATACAAGATGGCGGACCTGTATACACATGTTCTGTGGTAATTTATGCACAGCCTGTACAGTTCAAGGGGCACAACGCAAATCTCAAATACATATACACGGCGATTAATCTAGCAGAATTAATGTTTCACATCAATATTTCAGTGAGGTATCACGGCTGATCTGCATTTGAATACCAACCAAAGAAGCATGCATCTAAATACAATTACAAGAACACATTGCCAACCATGTCCTGATATGACCTTAGATGTTGTTAGGACGTTAAACAACAACAAACAAACATTGCCAACAGACTAATAAAAAGCATATAACAAGCAAAACAAAAACCGTATGGCGAGACCTTGATATTTCCTCTCACTCTCCCAACACATACTTACGAGACGGGATGGCTGAATGAGTTGAGCGTCCGTCTCCCAATTTGGTAGATTCTGGAATTCGAATTCAAAGGTTCGCACCCAGGTCAAGTCAAACCAATGACTTGAAAAGTTATACCTGCTGCTGTCTAGCCAGACGCTCCGCACTAATAGGATATGACAAGGACTGGTTGGCTCAGTATCAGGATAATGTGACTGAGAGGGATTTTAGGTTATGGTGCTGGCGGCCTGGTCTCCTAGTGGGGCAGCACTATAAAGTGCGAACTGTCACAAGTCGGTACCCGTCCTGATGACCTTGGATGTTGCCATCACGTAAAACTCCAACAAGCATCAACCAACCCAATAGATATTTACTTCTATAACAACAGGGTTGTTCTGTAGACATCTCTAATAGCGGCTGTTTTCGGATTCCATATTCGCAGTGCCATTAACGCCAATATTTGCTTATCTGGTTGTTGTGGTTTTTCGTCCTATGACATGTCCAGACGGGTACCAACGTGTGACACCGCGCACTCATGGTGGTTTTATAGTGCTGCGCCACTAAGAGACGAAATAACCAGCACCAGTACCCGACTCAGTCACATTATTCTAACATTGTAGTAGGCTGTACTGACCTCTCAGGCAAGGAACCACATACAAAGGTGGTCGTGGGTAGGGTGGTGACATCACGGAGCCTAGGTGGTGTAATGGTTAGCACACTAGCCTTGAATGCGAGAGGTGTGTGTGTTAGAAATCCTAGTTTAGGCCCAATATTTCCCATTTTCATCACCCCCCCCCCCCCACGACACTGGAGGCCCTCGCCCTCCTGCCGTCTCCCAGCTCTACCCCTTTTGCTGTACGGTTGTTGAAACTACCTTGTGTATGTATATATATATATTTATATGTAAGCAGGGCCTATCGGATGAAGTTATGATTAAACGAGGAGTTTGACAGGGGTGTGTATTGTCACCATGTCTTTTTAACCTGTACACAGAGATGATTTTCAGACACATTGAAGATTGCAAGGGAGTGACAATAGGTGGCATGAACGTCAACAATCTTAGATATGCCGATGACAGTGTAATACTAGCAGACAGTGAGAAAAACCTACAAGATATAGTGAATAGAATCAATAAAGCTGGAATACTATTCAACATGAAGATGAATGCCAGGAAGACCAAAACAATGGTTATAAGTAAAAAGACAGATAAACCAAATGTCAATATAACCATAGATGGCACAAACATAGAACAAGTATCCGAATTCATATATCTCGGACAAAAGATTACAAATGATGGGAGATGTGAGGAAGAAATTAAAAGAAGGATAACAATAGCCCGAACAACATTCTCCAAAATGTATAGAGTGTTAACATCAAGTAAGATATTAATACAAACAAGGAAGCGTATTCTTCAGTGTTATGTGTGGTCTACTCTAATGTATGGGGCAGAGACATGGACAATCTCTAAGAAAATGTACAAACGTTTAGCAGCATTTGAGATGTGGACTTATCGAAGGATGATGAAAATATCATGGACAAAGAAGATCACCAACAAAGAAGTTCTCAGAAAAATTTAAAATAAGAAAAGCTTGTTTGCCACTATACAGACAAAGAAACTTATTTATTTTGGCCACATCATTCGTCAGAGTTCAATATACCGTACATTGTTGGAAGGGAAGGTGAATGGCAGCAGAGGGAGAGGGAGACCAAGAACATCATGGTTTACAAATATTTCACAGTCGACAGGCTTGAATTATTCACAGTCTATCAGAACAGCACAACATCGGGACAAGTGGAGAACCATTGCATCCAACCCTCGACTAGAGGACGGACCTATTGATTGATTGATGTAAGCATATTGCCTGTATGCATGTAATTGCGAGCTTTCAATGACTAATGGACGTAAACAATTTAAAAGACTTACAAGTCCAAGGGGGGACGAGTGTAGTAGTCTGCGCTGACATCTCAGGCAAGGAACCACATAGACAGGTGGGCGTGGAAATGGTGATGAAATCAGGGAGCCTGAGTGATGTAATGGTTATCACACTAGCATGGAATGCGCTGGGAGAAATATTACCATTTTCTTCATATAAAGAGTGCCCTTTTACTTTTACTCAGAATGATTTCTTTTTAATGTTCGCAGAATGCCCTTTTTTATTCAACTGAGCCCTTCTGAAAGTCGATTCACGTCACTTGCCAAGGTTAGATAGCGATGAGAATCATTTTTATAAAGTCATTGGTTTGACTCTGCCGGGATTCGAACCCACAACCTCATTCTGCAATGGAAGCCAGCACTATAGAACCCATGACAGAGGTTTAGTTTCCATATACGCATGTACGCAGCTGCGTACAACCTGAGATTACAATTTTTTGTAAATTTTATATTAAAATATATGTTTTCATCGCATTTTATTCCATTGCGTTTTATTCCAATAGCGTTTTATTCCAATAGCGTTTTATTCTATTGCCGAAAATGTCTGCGTACCACCTGAAAATCCCGAGCTAGGAACCCCACCATGACCTACAGCGCTTTAGCGAACCGACCATCCTGCCCCAGTCAATATATGAAAACAACTGTTATTGCCCCCTGTGTCAATTTAACGAACTAATAGCACTAATGGAGCAGTCACACTACGACGTGTTGGCCCGGCGTTGGACAACGCGTGGCAACGTGTTGGGTTTTTGGGCGAAACGTCGGGACGCGTCGAAACCCGTTACAAACGCGTTATAAACGCGTTACCGGCGCGTTGGTACACGTCGGTACACTTTGAGTGACAGGTAGGTCTGAACGAACGCGTCGGCGCGCGTCGCCCAGCACCGACGTGTTGCGTAGCGTGGGAACCTGGCGAAATTGGGTCAAGCGGCATTGTTTTTCCACCGGCGGAACACGTTGGCACCGCGCCAGAATAACGCGCCACGTTTTCTCAAAACTCGCCGAAAAGTTTGACGTTTCTCGACACGTTGAATATATTTAAGCGCGTTCGCGGCACGCCGGAATACACGTCGTAGTGTGACTGCTCCATTACGGAGTGCAAGCACTGGGTAGCCCCCTGGCCATCCAGCGTCCTCCCACCACACTGCCCCCTGGTAGGCAATACTAATGAGGCCAGTGCCATGGCTTGCAGCACACGGGCCAATGCCAAGGTCAAGGTCGCAAGGTCAGTGCCCTCGGAATACAGCATGTGACCCTTGTCACGTGACATCGGTCGGCAGTAAATCAAGTCAGCCACTGGTGCCGCATGCGTGCGAATCGATGGCCCCGTAGACTCAGCTGCTTGGAGTTTTACGTCCTGGCAACATCTAAGGTCAAATCAGGACGGGTACCGACTTGAAACAGTGTGCATTCATGGTGATTATAATAGTGCTGTTCCATTGGGATACCAGGCCACCGGCATCATTACACGAGATCGCACTCCATGATATTATCCTGATACTGGGTTAGTCATGCTTTGCCTTATCCTAGCAATGTCGAGCGCCTGGCTATGAAGTGACAAATATAAATTTTGTAAGTCATTGTGTAAAAATATACGGTCTTTCGGTTGTGATAGCCGAGCTTGGAATCATATCAATATCTCGGGCGATGGAGTTGGGGACCATTGTTATGTAATAGTGATGCAATGTGTGCCCACTCGCTGTGTGACATGGAAATAACTATGTGTAAATGTTATGACGCACGGTGACCGGGATTACGGTATGATGTCCGGATATTAAGATACGGTTACTAATTACAGGAATGTTCCCTCCATGCACCAGGAAGGGTGCAAATGGAGCGGGACATGTCTTATTGTTTAAAGTTGCATAGTCCGATAGTTTTGAGTTTCTGTCATTTTCTGAGATAAATATGTTAGGTTGGTCATTATAATCTGCCTTACTTTAGTTTGAAGTAATTTTTACTTTAAATGGTTAACTTTTGAGATATTTGAAGTGCAAACGTGCCAAATTAATTTTGGCAAACTTGCCAAAACTCTAAGACCATAGGCTTCTGCAGTAACAGGTTTGATTAATTGACTCAGTATTCCCTTCTATGTGGCGACAAATGTTTAATAAGTGGAGCAGTATCTAAGTTAGATATGTAGAATCAAATCTAAATAATTGTGTTGGTTTTGAAAATTTGATGTTTTCATCAGACTCTGCAGCTTTAATCTAACTGCATGACAACTACTTGTAACCACGGGACCACTGGGTAAGCACGCCCAGCCATTCTGCATACATTATGGACACCACCTGCCCTGGGGTTGAGTGACAGGTGCCCCCTCTTTGGCACCACCTTTCCCAGTCTGCAGAGGTGTCTGATTGGCTGGATGTGTGACCCCAGTGACCCTTGAACTCCTTGCACTTGCTGGACAGAAAAACACTCACTCTAGAGATACCAAAGGCAGCAGTTCACCTCTGAGCTGTGTGTAACACCCAAAGGACTTAGGTTCAATGGGCTGTAGGCACTGAATTTGACTGAACAAGCAGAAGTTATGTGGGTCTGTGTGACAGGTTGTAAGTGAGTCAGGGTGGCAGGTCACTAGTAGGTGGACAAGAGTTGTAGCAATAAAGCTCAACCTTATCACTGTCAATCTTGTGTGACTTGTCTCCCTTTCTTTCTTATGAGTTGTGTTTTGGTATTTAGGAGGGGGGGGGGAGAGACTGGCAGACAGTGTCCAGGATCCTCCTGATAGTAGCGAGTATAAGTAGAATAACTGGGAGCGGCCAAAAGTACCAGTCAATTCTTCAATTGGTTTGACTCATCTCATACTTCACAAAGCTAACCTACTGTAACCTTCACAAAGTGAACCTAATGTAACCTTCACAAAGCGAACCTACTGTAACCTTCACAAAGTGAACCTACTCTAACCTTCACAAAGCGAACCTACTGTAACCTTCGCAAAGCTAACCTAGTCTAAACTTCACAAAGCGAACCTACTCTAAGCTCCACAAAGCGAACCTACTCTAACCTTCACAAAGTGAACCTAATGTAACCTTCACAAAGTGAACCTACTGTAACCTTCACAAAGTGAACTTAATGCAACCTTCACAAATTGAACCTACTGTAACCATCACAAAGTGAACGTACTTTAACCATCACAAAGTGAACCTACTGTAACCATCACAAAGTGAACCTAATGTAACCTTCACAAAGTGAACCCACTGTAACCTTCACAAAGTGAACCTACTGTAACCTTCACAAAGTGAACCCACTGTAACCTTCACAAAGTGAACCTAATGTAACCTTCACAAAGTGAACCTACTGTAACCTTCACAAAGTGAACTTAATGCAACCTTCACAAATTGAACCTACTGTAACCATCACAAAGTGAACGTACTGTAACCTTCACAAAGTGAACCTACTGTAACCATCACAAAGTGAACCTAATGTAACCTTCACAAAGTGAACGTACTGTAACCTTCACAAAGTGAACCTACTGCAACCTTCAC
Organism: Branchipolynoe longqiensis; assembly: GCA_030323885.1. Taxonomy (NCBI): domain Eukaryota; kingdom Metazoa; phylum Annelida; class Polychaeta; order Phyllodocida; family Polynoidae; genus Branchipolynoe; species Branchipolynoe longqiensis. The sequence goes on along the minus strand of CM059193.1, from coordinate 2,607,260 downwards.
AAAGTGAACCTACTGTAACCTTCACAAAGTGAACATACTGTAACCATCACAAAGTGAACCCACTGTAACCTTCACAAAGTGAACCTACTGTAACCTTCACAAAGTGAACATACTGTAACCATCACAAAGTGAACCTACTGTAACCTTCACAAAGTGAACCTACTGTAACCTTCACAAAGTGAACCTACTGTAACCTTCACAAAGTGAACCTAATGTAACCTTCACAAAGTGAACCTACTGTAACCTTCACAAAGTGAACCTACTGTAACCTTCACAAAGTGAACCTACTGTAACCTTCACAAAGTGAACATACTGTAACCATCACAAAGTGAACCCACTGTAACCTTCACAAAGTGAACCTACTGTAACCTTCACAAAGTGAACCTACTGTAATCTTCACAAAGTGAACCTAATGTAACCTTCACAAAGTGAACCTACTGTAACCTTCACAAAGTGAACTTAATGCAACCTTCACAAATTGAACCTACTGTAACCATCACAAAGTGAACCTACTGTAACCTTCACAAAGTGAACCTACTGTAACCTTCACAAAGTGAACCTACTGTAACCTTCACAAAGTGAACCTACTGTAACCTTCACAAAGTGAACCTACTGTAACCTTCACAAAGTGAACCTACTGTAACCATCACAAAGTGAACGTACTGTAACCATCACAAAGTGAACCTACTGTAACCTTCACAAAGTGAACCTACTGTAACCTTCACAAAGTGAACCCACTGTAACCTTCACAAAGTGAACCTACTGTAACCTTCACAAAGTGAACCTACTGGAACCTTCACAAAGTGAACCTAATGTAACCTTCACAAAATGAACCTAATGTAACCTTCACAAAGTGAACCTACTGTAACCTTCACAAAGTGAACCTACTGGAACCTTCACAAAGTGAACCTACTGTAACCTTCACAATGTAAACCTACTCTAACCTTCACAAAGCGAACCTACTCTGAACTTCGCAACTTGGCGAAGCAGCAACAATGTCTCAAAGACGACATAGACATGGTATGAGAGCAACTGGCCTTTGATGACACTGTAAAATGCAAGTTATACACAGCGGTGGAAATCAAAACTGACAGAGCTGATCGCATGGGGAATCGAACCACCAATCTTCAGATTAGAAGCCTGACCTAGAAAAAAACTCTAATACTCTAACCACCCCACCACAGAGTACTGGCACTGAATTGAAAATCCCACATTAAAAAAACATGTGTTGTTAGATTTATTATTGATATCCTATTAATATTATGCCGCAGTTTTCGGTTGGCCTCTGTGCTTGTGCTATTCAATGCAGTAGTTCTGTAGTCCTACCCGAAACACCAGTACTTGACATTGCTTTCAGATGACGCGGGGCGGGTTGGTGGTGGAAATCGTCTATTGGCGTGCATTCCTTGCTTCCCTCGCTTGTGCCCATCGGGAGCCTAATAACACATAGGTAATAGTGAGTGGGGGGGGGGGTGCCTTTTATTGGGAACCAGCGACAGCCCCCATTTCTCGGGAGAAACGCCTGTTACCGACGTTAATGTAGTGTAATGGGTCACATGAGGCTGGGTACCGGCCTTCTACACGATCAGCTTTACTAACAGTAACACCGGGGACCAGAGGGGATGGCCGAATGAGTTGAGCGTCCATCTCTCGGTTTGGTAGATTGTGGGATTCGTATCCACGGGTTTGAACATTGGTCAAATCAAATCGATGAGTTAAGTATGTATACTTGTCGCTTCTTAGGCAGCCACTCGACATGATTAGGATAGAGCAAGGACTGGTTGGCTCAGTATCAGGATAATGTGACTGAGTGGGATATCAGGTCATGGTGCTGGCAGCCGGGTCTCCAAGTGGAGCAGCTCTAAAAAGCTGCACACTGTCACAAGTCGGTATTTGTCCTGATATGACCTTATATGTTTCAAGGACGTAATGGCAAATTTGGCACTTAGAGCGGGATTCGAACCCACACTTCTTGCCATTCTGGGGCTAGCATGCTAACCGTTACACTACCTAGACTCCCTGATGCAATCTCCCCATTCACACCTACCTGTCTATGTGTCTACTGGCCTGAGAGGTCAGTGCAGAATACTACATATACATATATAGAGAAGGAGAAAGAGAGAACAATAGAGAGAATGAGAGACAAAGAGAGAGAAAGGGAAAGAGAAAGAGACAAAGAACGAGAAAGAAAGAGAGAAAGTGAAGAGCGAGAGAAAGGAAGAGAACGAGAAAGAAAGAGAAAGAAATAGAGAGAAGGGAGAGAGAGAGAGAGAGGGGAGAATGCATTTAGATATTACAGTAAAACCTCTCTAACCGACCACCTCCACAAATCGACCACTCCCCTATATCGATCGTTTTATTTGTGTCCCAACAATACTATTGTAACCGTATTTTAACTCCCTAATCCGACCACCTCCCTAAATGGACCACTTAAAGTGGGTCCCAAGGTGGGTCGTTGTAGAGAGGTTTTACTGTATTTAGATCCAGCCGTGTACAACAAGCACAAACCAGCAAAGGAAACTGGCAAGGAACGAGCAGGAGCAGCAGGAAGGGTTCAAACGGAACCGGAAGCTGCATAATTCACGCGCATGACATGCGTGCACAAGGCGGCCCCGGAACATGTATGGGCAAATCAGGGTGATAATCTGGGTCGACAAGATTCTGAATGTCCTGACACACGACATGGCCTGGCTGCCCCCTCTCACCCCCTCCCCCTCGCTCCCCCGCCTCGCCCCGCCCCCATCATCCCTCCCTCCCTCCTCCACCTACACCCTCCCCCGTTCTCCGCCCCCCCCTACCCCCGCCTCTCCCTCTTCCCTCCTCCACCTACACCCTCCCCCTTCTCCGCCCCCCATGCTGCCGCCTCCCCCTCTTCCCTCCCTCCTCCACCTACGCACTCCCCCCTTCTCCGCCCCCCCCATACCCCCGCCTCCCCCTCTTCCCTCCCTCCTCCACCTACACACTCCACCTTCTTCGCCCCCCATACCCCCGCCTCCCCCTCTTTCCCTCCCTCCTCCACCACACTCTTCCCCCCTTCTCCGCCCCCATACCCCCGCCTTCCCTTCCTCCACACCTACAACACCCTCCCCCTTCTCCGTCCCCCCATAACCCCGCCTCCCCCTCTTCCCTCCCTCTTCTGGCCCCCCTACCTCCCACTCCTCCCCCTCCCTCCTCCACCTACCCCCCTCCCCCCTTTCCGTCCCTCCTACCCCCGCCTCCCCTCCCTCCTCCACCTCCACCCCCCTTCTCCTCCCCTCCCCTCCCGCCGCCCTTCCCTCTCCTTCTGCCCCCCTCGCTCCTCCACCCTCCCCCTCTGGCCCACGCCTCTGCCACCTCCCCCCTTCTCCCTACCCCCGACTCCCCTTTTCCCTCCCTCCCTCCTCCACCTGCATTCCCCCTTCTCTCCGTTCCCCCTAACCCCCGGCCTCCCCCTCTTCCCTCCCTCCTCCACCCTCTGCCCCTCCTCTCCCCGCGCCTCTGCCTCCCCCCTCTTCCGAACACCCCATGTGAGATTAAACTTTATGGAATAGTTGGTTGGTTGGTTGTTGGAATGTTACGTCCTTGCATCATTTAAGGTCATATCAGGATGGGTACCGACGTGTGACAGTGTGTACTCATTGTGACATTATAGTCCTGCCCCTTTGGGAAATCAGGCCACCGGCATCATGACCCAATATCCCACTCAGTCACATTATCCTGACACTGAGCTGACCAGTCATTGTCATATCCTAGTAATGCTGAGCTCCAGGGTAGGTAGCAACAAGTATCAATTTTGTAGGTCAATGGGTTTGACTGCTGGGATTCGAACTCCCGACGTTCCGCACGGGAAGCCTGCGCTCTACCGATTCTGCCACTGCGTCTAGTTTACGACCAGGAGTATGGCCCTGTTATAATGGGATGGTTCAGATACATATAATGCAATCTCAGAAAAATCGGGGTCACGTTAATCAGGGTTCAGTTTTTTTGTTTAAAAAAAAGAAGAAGATTTATACTGCCTATCATGGATAAGTCTGAATAGACTTGTTTTCACCATTAGACAGTTTGTCGATAGAAAGCCCGAGCCTACACTTTTATCTACCCAAGGGATTTTAAACACCCCACACCACATAGACATGGTATGAGATCAACCAGTCTTCGATGACGCTGTAAGTTATACACAGCGGTGGAAATCCAAATTGGCAGAGGTGATGGCATGGGGAATTACCCTCAGTTTACCGAATTACATTTAAACTAAAGAATTCTGGGTCAAATGAATCATCGCGTTATATCCGAACTCGCATTATATTAGGGTGCATTATAATGAGGTTTCACTGTACAACGGAGTAAAAACACACTAACCCAGTCTGCCACTACCTCGCACAGATAGTGAAATTACTGGTTGCTTCACTGTGCTCAGATGATGCTAGGACATAGAAACCCCACCCTAACCAATCACTCACCTTCATCAAATTCTCTAATTTAGCGCGTTTTCAACAGCAGAACAAAATAATTGATACCGTCTTTGAAAAGAAGTGTGACGATGGTTGAGTTTAGATGTAAAGTTAATTATTCAATAAGTCTACAACATATGTGTGCAATTAAATGTTAATGTGTTCTGTAGTAGAATTTCAATGGTAATAAATGCGTCTTTATGAAGCATTGTAATACATGTAGTGTCGCAGTCATAGTGGTTTTATGGCAAATTGAGGAGTAAGATGAATTGTCCTCCATCACCTAATGTTCACGCACTGAGTAGAAAGCTAATATTGTATCATAAGGGCCTCAGCAACCAGGGATCCACAATTGGTTCATCAAAGGCTGTGCTATGTGCTGTCCTGTCTGTAAGAAAGTGCATATAAAAGACCCCTTGCTGATTATCGGAAAGAGTAGCCTATGTGGCGGCAGTGTGTTTCCTTCAAAGAAATATGTTAGAATGACCATATTGTAGAAACCAATGCTCGGGTCTGTGGCTGTGTACATAGGCTATGACTATGAGGAAAACAATACAGACAAATAGAAAGGAAGAGAGTAAAGTGTGAGAGAGAGAGTCCAGGCCTCTGGTTTATTATATATAGTACATGAATTCTTGTTATAGGATCATGCCATTCACTTCAACCAATAGGGATGCAGCATTCCCAGTTCCTCTGATAGGGACTCAGCATTTCGGGTTACAATGACCACCAGTGGTCTCCCCACCATCAGAGCTGGTTGACCTGTGGCCACCACCAACCTTGACCCATGTGTGCATTGACCCCTACCTCAGTAGAGAGCCAGGCCCTGAATGCACTCCCCCAGACCTGCCAATCATCCCTATGTCTATAATTACCTGCCCTCAAGCATGGGTCAAGCCATATATGAGCCTGTCTCAAAAAGGTGCTAACTCTTCTTTTGTGTCCATTGTAACGATTGACACAAAACAGCACAGAAACGGTTACACTGAAAACACAAGGACATTTGCTTCGAATCAATATGTATTCTATTGGGATTATCAAACACCATGTAAAATACAAATCAGTTTATCCTGAACAAATGTATAAGCAGATAGTATGTTGATCGTTACAATGAACAAAGTCTTGTCCCATATTGCTTAGCACCTTTTGAGACAGTCTCATTATATATATACACAACATAGATATACACACACTCTTGGCTGGCCACACAGAATAATAATAGAGGATTTCCATTTCCCCCCTCTGCTGATTAGCGGAATATTTTACAATATGTTTGAGGTCCAATAGTCGATGTTATGAAAAGCAATGCGCTCTAGAGGTGTCGTTAAATAAAACAAGCTTGACTTTCATAAAGGCCTCTGATATCATTCATTTAGTGCTGAGTCATCATTATATAATTTGGGATAGGAATCAGGAATTAATTAGAATTTGTCATATTTATCAAGGCTGCTCTTTTAGACATTTATGCATACATTATTTCTTCAGTTTTCATAGATGTTTTGTTTGTTTGTTGTTTTCATTCTAGCAATATCTAAGGTCATATCAGGACGGGTACTGACTTGTGATAGGGCGCACTCATAGCGACTTTATACTGCTGCCCCACTGGGAGACCAGGCCGCCAGCACCATCACCTGATATCCCACTCAGTGACATTATCCTGACACTGAGCCAACCAGTCCTTGCCCTATCCTATTAATGCCGAGCGCCTGGCTAGGAAGCGACAAGTATCAATTTTTAAGTCATTGGTTGGACTTGATCAGATGGAGAGAGGCTGAAGACATAGTGAAAAGCGTAATGCTGCTGATGCCCTTTGTCGTTATGAAGTGAATTCACTTCAAGTTAAGTGTCACTGGACGCAGTGGTCGAATAGGTAGAGCGCAGACTTCACCATGCGGAAGGTTGGGAGTTTGAAACCCCATCAAATCAAACCTATGCCTTACAAAATAAATGTGTGTCGCTACCTGGCCTGGTGCTCTGCATTACTAGGATAGAGCAGGGACTGGTTGGTTAGCTCAGTATCCGGATAATGTGAGCATCGGGTCATGGTGCCAGTGGCCTGGTCTCCCAGTGGGGCAGCACTATAATTAAAGTTGCCATGAGTGTGCAATGTCACAAGTTGGCACCCGTCCTGATATGACCTTAGATATTGCCAGGATGTAAAACTCCAACAACCAACCACAGCAAATAAATGTTCAAGCAGAAGCAGACAACACAATGAAGGTAATGGTAAATAATTAAAAATCCCATTTCTCTTGCCTTGTTTTATTCTAAACCGTACAAGATGTAGTTAATCCCTTTTCCAAAGGCTTAATTGCATGACAGTATAATGGGCGTGCCACGTCCGCCCTCCAATTAGTTCTCTGTTTTTGATAATGTCAGTGACATAACACCGCTGTGTATAACTTACAGCGTCATCAAAGGCCAATTGCTCTCATACCATGTCTATGTGGTGTGGGAGGTTAAAAATCCCTTGCGTTGGTAAAAGTGTAGGCTCGGGCTTTCTATCAACAAACTGTCTAATGGTGAAAACAAGTCTATTCAGACTTATCCATGAGAGGCAGTATAAATCTTCAAGAACAGCTTTAAGATAAATGCTAAAACGTGCATCGTAGTCGTAGCCTTCAGGGTGAGAACATGCCAGCAGTTCCTTGCAAACTAAACACAACAAAACAACTCAGAATGGTTCTGTTCATAACCTTCTTAAAGTTGCACGATCAGATTCCTTTTAATAGGTTTCTGACATAACTATATTAGATCGATAGGCACAATCTACTTTACTTTAGACACTGGTGGCCTTGATTAAGATCCAGTGCCAGATATGTCTTGTACGGTTGTTGAACCTACCCTGTGTATATTGCCTGTATGTAAGTAATTGTAAGCATTAAGTGACTTATACATGTAAAGCATGTAAGACTTATAATTAAGTAAGTGTATTGCCTGAATGTAAGTAAGTGTAAGCAGTAAATGACTTATGAATGTAAATCATGTAAAAGACTTATACTTATGTAAGTGCATTGCTTGTATGTAAGTAATTGTAAGCATTAAACAATGTATGAACGTAAAACGTGTAAAAGACTTATAATTATGTAAGTACATTGCCTGTATGTAAATACTTGTAAACATTAAACGACTTATGAACGTAAAACGTTAAAAAAAACTTATAATTGTGTAAGTGCATTGCCTGTATATAAGTACTTGTAAGCATTAAACGACCTATGAATGCAAAGCATTAAAAGACTTATAATTGTGTAAGTGTATTGCCTGTATGGAAGTAATTGTAAGCATGAAACGACGTATGAACATACAGCATGTAAAAGACTTGTAAGTGGATTGCCTGCATGTAAGTAATTGTAAGCATGAAATCAATTATGAATGTGTATCATGTAAAATACTTATAATTATGTAAGTGCATTGCCTTTATGTAAGGAATTGTAAGCATTACACGACCTGAATATAAAGCATGTAAAAGACTTATAATTCCAGGGGGTGACTGTAGTAGTCTGCAGGACAACTCAGACAAGGCGCCACATGGACAGGTAGGCATCAATAGGGTGATTGCATCAGGGAGACTAGGTAGTGTAATGGTTAGCACACTAGCCCTGGAATGGCAAGAGGTGTGCATTTGAAAACATGCTCTAGACATAATAGTTTTCAGTTTCATCACACCCCATCGTAATACCATGCCGGTTTTCAGAACTTTCCGATTCATTATGTATCAGAGAAGAAATAAATAATGAGGCTTCGGTTTGTTGTTTGTTTGTTGTTTTACGTCCTAGCAACATCTAAGGTCATAGCAGGACGAGTACCGACTTGCGACAGTGCGCACTCATGCTGACTTTATAGTGCTGCCCAACTAGGAGACCAGGCCACCAGCACGACGATCTGATATCCCACTCAGTCACATTATCCTGACACTGAGCCAACAACCAGTCCTTGCCATATCCTAATAATGCTGAGCACCTGGCTAGGAAGCGACAAGTATACTTTTTTTTGTAATTTGTTTGACTCAATCAGGCTGTGAACCCACAAACCCATGGGTTTGGATCCCTCGATCTCCCAAAACAGAAGACGGACGCTCAATTCATCCGGCCATCCCATCCTGAATGAGGCTTCGAGGTGAGGCTCGTCTGGGATAAACATGGACTGGAGGAAAGCAAAGGATCATGGCATAATTTCAGAGGCCTGGGACAATCAGCACCCACACTGTGCTAATGAAACCGTCTTCCATTTTTAACATTTTTATTTATATTACATTAGTTTTCAAACCTTAGAAATTTGCATCAGTCCTAGAAATTGTGTGTGGCTTTGTACATTATGCGAATATAAAGAACGACCAGATGAGATGGCTAAATGAGTTGAGCGTCTGCTTCTCATGTCGATAGGTCATGGCTGAGTCAAACCAATGACTTAAAGATTTATACTTGTCACTACCTTGCTTGGTGTTCGGTATTACTATGATAGGGCAAGGAGCAGTGGAATGAGGAAGACCAATTATCCGTGAGTGAAATTTCCCCCGTTTAATCACCTATTACAAGTATTAGTACTATGCCAAAAATGATCATGATTTATTTGATTTATATATGAGTTAATTACCAATCTAGTGTGTGTGTTGCAACATTAGCACATGTATATTTATATTATATATAATGTATATATTATATATAATACCGAGGGTTACAGTAACTAGATAGGGACCTGGGAAACGAATAAAGACAATAATAACAGGATAATTAATTAACATAACAATATTTGCATACATATTCTTATGCATTACATATGCACTATACACATGCGCCAAATATGTTTACACATACATATATATACATATATGCGAATATATATGGGTAAACACACACATATATGGCGTGTATATATAGTACATGATTCCATACATATAGGCACTACATATACACAACAACGTACATATGTTTATACACATGTATGTATAGTTTACACACATGTATATATATATTACATATAAACATATTCATTTATATGGACTATATATATGGCGTATATATGTTTACATATATTTATAAACATACTTTTGGTTTGTATATATAGTGCATATATATATGTATGTAGATATATGTGGTTTGTATAGTGCATATATGTATATATATATTTGGGTGTGTATGAAGACATATATATGTTTTGTGCATAGAGTGCAGTTTGTTTGTTGTTTGTTGTTTGTTTTACGTCCTAGCAACATACAAGGATGGGTACCGACTGGTGCCAGTGCACACTCATGGCAACTTTATAGTGCTTCCCCACTGGGATACCAGGCCACCAGCACCATGACCTGATATCCCACTCAGTCATATTATCCTGACACTGAGCCAACCAGTCCTTTCCCTATCTTTATAATGCCGAGTGCCTGTCTAGGAATCCACAAGTATCAATTTTTATGTCATTGGTTTGACTTAACCAAGGTTCGAACCCACAAACCCATGGGTTCGGATTCCCCGATCTCCCAAAACAGGAGACGGACGCTCAACTTATTCAGTCATCCCGTCTGGTTGTGTATATAGTGCATAGATGTATAGATGTATAGATGTTGACAGCGACCGTCAGAGCTCCTAATGCGATGGCTTTCAGCCTTTCACAGTTACCCCAGGGACACCTCCAACTCCTACCGAGCCGCTCGGAGCAGCTCTCGTCAAAATTGGCTACACCCTCCTTGTAGCAATGGTAATCCTGCCTGCTCCACCACAACAGCACCAGCACCACCACCTCCAGCAGCACCACCACCACCACACCAGCACCACCACCACCTCTAGCAGCACCACCACCACCACCACTCCCACCACACCAGCACCACCTCCAGCAGCACCACCACCACCACACCAGCAGCACCACCACCACCACACCAGAGCACCACCACCACACCAGCAGCACCACCACCTCCAGCAGCACCACCACCACCAGTAGCAGCAACAGCACCACCAGCACCCAGAACCACCACACCAGCACCACCACAACCTCCAGCACAACCACAACCTCCAGCACCACCACCACCACCTCCAGCAGCACCAGCACCACCAGTAGCAGCAACATCACCACCACCACTCAGAACCACCACACTAGCACCACCACAACCTCCAGCACCACCACAACCTCCAGCAGCACCACCACCACCTACACCTCCACCTCCAGCACCACCACCAGTAGCAGCAACAGCACCACCACCACCACCACCCAGAACCACCAAACCAGCACCACCACCACCTCCAGCACCACCACTCCCACCACACCAATACCAACACCAGCACCACTACCATCACATCCGCCATCAGGTGTAGGGTACAGAGCAAGGATTGAATGTGTGTGGGGGGGGGGGGTGTAGGTGGAGGTGGTGGTGAGTGGAGGATGTGGTAGGTACACATCGAAGATTGAATGTGGGTGGGGGAGGTGGAAGTGGTGGGTGCAAGGTGGAGGTGGGTGGTGGTTAGTGGGTGGTGGGTGGTGGGTGGTGGGATGCGGAAATTGCAGACAAAGTCAATCACAGTCTCAGTAAGTTTGTGCACCACAATAAGGTACCTGCATGCACTGTGGGGAATATGGGTCGCCTTAGAGTCCACTGTGTTTATATATGAGGGAATTAAGTGCATTGTGTTGCATATGTATAATATATTGTCACGAATAATAACTAATGCCTAATCTTATAGACTAGCTAATATAATGAGGAGAAAAGAGAATTTGGAACATCTTCTATTCTTAGTAAAGAAGACAAATAATGATACACAAATATGTACTTATAACATATATTCTCAATTACAAAGTATACAGTTACATATAAATCCTCAATGGTATATTACACTCACAACTGTCTGTGTAGTCCATATGGATGACAGATACACTCAGTCCTCTTGATGCTTATTCTATGGCTCAGTTGCCTTGAGGAGTTGATAGATATAGATGATCCATTGTCTGTGACCCATCGCTAACCATACAGGTATAGAGTCTCAGTTGATGATGGATGTACATGTCAGGCTAAGCAGCAGTGATGTGGGAAAAGGCAGACACCACAGTCACTAATCCTCCTCATGTCCATTGGTCCATATTGTAGAAGCTCTGCAAGTTGAATCCATCCCATAAGCTGTAACTAGCCAGATCAGGTTTCAGGCCTAACTGACTTGGAGATGTTGACCCCTCGATGTCTGGGAGTAGAGTCCCGAGAGTGTGTGACTATGCTCCTTATATAGTTGCTGGGTAGGCCAGTCCTAACGAAGAGATGGGACAAGTAGGACGGTCCAAACATGTGCTGTAACCACTATAAAAGCAAACTACCTGTTAGGAAGCAGTCGCCATATATTCACTGCTATGTTACAATATGCATAATATATAATGTATATAATAAATATAATATATGTAGTGTATAAAATATATAATTTATATAATATACATTTTCGCACATAGTGATTTGGCTGCAGTTGGCTACCAGGTACCACGAACCGGCGGTGGCGGCGCCAGCGTAATCCTGAAGTCTCGCAGATTATGAGTAAGCAGCTTAGCCAGTAGCGTATTGGTTAATAATTAAATACAATAAAGGCATATAATTAATGGATCAAAAAAATACCTCCTGCCGAAGATTTATCCCCGTATAATAATAATATACCTACTATACAATATATATATATTATATATAATATATACAATATATATAGTAAACATTATATGTTCATTTTCTGTCTGGGTTAGTGGAGGTTGGTGTGCAACCTGGAGAGCAGTAGGTCTGCTACCAAACAGCTCCCCTCCTCCCCTCCAGGTGGTACCGAATTATGACAACGTTCACTCATGGTGACTTCATAGTGCTGCCCCACAGGGAGACCAGGCTGCTGGCACCATCCATGACCCAATTTCCCACTGAGTAAGATTATCCTGACACTGAGCTAACCAGTCCCTGTCCTATCCTATTAATGCCGAGCACCAGGCTAGGTAGCGACAAGTATCACTTTTGTAAGTCATCAGCTTGACTTGGCTGGGATTTGAAACTCCCGATCTTCCGCATGGAAATCAGGCGCTCTACCGATTCGGCAACCATGTTCCGTGGGAGGGGAAGTGGGAAGGAGGGAAGGAGGGAAAGTGGGAAGGATGAAAGTGGGGTAGATTAGGAGAGGGTTAGGAAGGGTAACCACAGCTAGTATCCAGCCAGCCAGAAACCGGAAGTGGTTTTGTAATCAACGCGTGCAGGCGCGCTCGGGGTTAAGGGTCACCGGGTTTCAATCCCCAAAGACACTCTTAGCAAGCGTCTGCAGGGCACGCTATTTAAAGGCAGGAGGCGATTTGAAACTGACCAGGATGCGCAGGGAGAGGGCGCAGGGAGAGTGCACGGGGAGAGTGCGCGGGGAGAGTGTGCGAAGTGTAACCCCAACAATCCCACCTCACCCACACCCCATCCCTGCCCCATACCGTCGCGCTCACGTCCCGGACCGGAAACGACCGCTCATTGGTCAATCAGCGTGCGTGTGCCAACCCCAAAACGCCCTATTATCGCCCAAGCCCACTAGCCCCACGTGACCCTCCAGCATCCCCATCCCATATTCCACAACAGGGCCGCCCCTCAGCAAGAAAGGGGCGTTGGCTAGGTTGGTTGCTTGTTAGAGTTGTATGTCCTGGCAACATCTAAGGTCATATCAGGATGGGTACTGACTGGTGACAGTGCACACTCATGGTGACTTTATAGCGGTGTCCCACTGAGAGACCAGGACACTGGCAACATGACCCGATATCTCACTCAGTCACATTATCCTGACACTGAGCTAACCAGTCTTGCCGTATCCTATTAATGCCAAACACCAGGCTAGGAAGCGACAAGTATCAATTTTATAAGTCATCGGTTTGACTTGACCGGGAACCGCACTCCTGATCTCCCACATCCGAGGCCCGCGTTCTACTGATTCGGCTGCCGCACCCAGTGCTTTGGCTGGGGAGGTCGGGGATGAAATAAGTAGTTCGGGGAAGTCACCCAAGAGGAGAGGGGGGGGGGGGGGATAGCAGTGATGGTAGGAATTAGGGGGAAGGGAATGGGGGGGGGGGGTGAACAGTGAGAATGGGAATGAGGAGTAGAATGGGGAGGAGAGGGAGTAAGTGATGGGGGCTTTGCGTCCTAACAACTAACAACATTTGAAGTATTATCAGGGTATAGCAGAGCTAAGTAAAAGATTCACCCCTACCCAGAGTACGGGTGAAGAACAACCCATTAGAAAATATGACGAAAGGCCCCGTAAATGAAAACAGCACATAAATGCTTAATTTAATGAGCAGAATATATTCAACACATACATCTTTATATTTACCCAGTACTTTTGAATTGTCAAATAAGTTATAGTATGTAGCTTAATAGACTTTAAAAGTCAAATCGGGAGCATTCTTGGGTCGCCATCTTGCTTGTTTAGAAATTACAGCCTCTGTCATTTCACCAACTCTAATCCAATGTAGATAGCCACTGGATACTGGAACCACAAACACCACTTCTTGTTCAAACTAAAGTAGTTTTTGCTTCTATTTAAACCACGCTGTCAGACACCCCTCCCTGGGGGAGGGATGAATATTTTATCTAAGCAGAGCATGCGCAATGTGACTTTAAAGTGCTGTGCCAATGAGATACCAACGCAACCGATACAATGATTCGATACCCTCAGGTTGTGGCATTCTCTGTGGCGGAGTGGTTAGAGTGTCTGACTTTTTTCTAGGTCAGACTCCTAATTTGAGGGTCCGCGGTTCAATTCCGCGTGCCCCCAGCTCTGCCAATTTGGATTTCCACCGCTGTGTATAACTAACAGCGTCATCAAAGGCCGGTTGCTCTCATACCATGTCTATGTGGTGTGGGAGGTTAAAAATCCCTTGGGTCGGTAAAAGTGTAGGCTCGGGCTTTCCATCGACCAGCAGTGGAGTGGGGAAGACCAGTCGTCTGTGACTGGGATTTCCCCTGCTTGGGACAACTAATGTACAAAAAAACAAACAAAAATGACGACTAAAATGAGGGACAAATATGTGTTCACACTTCCTGTCTACCATTCGCTATATCGCTATATCGAATGAAAGTGGACTCGGCCAAAAGATGCGGAAATCACATTTACAGTCATATAAGGATGGGATTCGGACTAATTATTTGCTGTCATATACATCCTGATTTCTTGGCATTTTATTTAACATTAATCGGCTGGTTGGTTTTGGGGAGTTTTACGTCCTAGCAACACCTAATGTCATATCAGGACGGATACCGACAGGTGAATTTATAGTGCTGCCCCTCTGGGAGATCAGCCCATCAGCATGATGAACTGATATCCCACTCAGTCACATTATCCTGACACTGAGCCAACCAGTCCTTGCCCTATCTTGTTAATGCTGAGTGCCTGGCTAGGAAGTGACAAGTATAAACTTTAAATCACTGGATTGACTCAACCAGAGTTTGAACCCGTCTCATTCGGCCAACCCGTCTTGTGGCATAGTCAGATGATTTTGAGTTTCGGAGATAGATATATTAGTTTGATCGTTATAGAGGATATTATCATGGATGAGCCGTGGTCACCGTCCTGCAACCGCATTGTTCATCGTCGCCATCAGATGTCGCATGCGTTGTGAATATTGTGTATTAATAGTGACTGACTAGTTTGGTACCCTCCTACAATTTTCAAAAGGGTCCAAACATGAAAATTTACTTTTTCTTGGAAGCTCCAATGACCCAAAAGCAATATACTTTTGGAATTTTCAAAATATCCCAAAATTTGATTGACATACATGCATTTAAAAGTTAGTCATTTCCATAGCTTTTGTATGTGGTGGCAACAGTCCCACAATGGTAGTGTTCATCGTCGCCGTTAGATGTCGCATGGGTTGGGAATATTGTCAATTCACTACCTTAACTTAGTTTGAAGTAACTTTGATCTAAGATGACTAACTTCGGAGATTTCTGGAGTGTAAACATGACAAATTATTTTGTGCATGCTAGTCAAAACTGACCCCTTGGAGTTCAACAGTATGAGGTTCAACTAAACTCATTCAATATTCCCATCTATGTAGAAACAAATGCTTAATGGGTGAACCAGTATCTCATAGATGAGAATGGCCTGGCCAAAAAAAAAAAATGTGGGAAATATTTAAGAATTGTTGTGACGGGTGTTTTGTGCAAAACCCGGAATAGTCGCAAATTTGGACCATATCCGCAGAAAAAAAATGGGCAATCAAAAATCCGTAATTCCGAATTAAATCCGGAAGATTCTCATCTTCAGCTTTGATGTGTTGAATAAACTATTGCTAATGTTCAGTTCATTTGTATGTAGCTGGCTCTTTATTTATGGGGGGGGGGGGGTCAGGGAAAAAACAAGGGGGAGAGGAAACAAGGTGGGAAACAAACGAAAAACCCAGAGGGAAATAGGTTTAATTCGTTT